>OY757919.1:15385179-15405773 GCA_963585895.1 Sepioteuthis lessoniana
GAGTCTGTGAGGGATGATGAGAAGTGTGGGAGGAGTAAGGAAGTCAATACACCAGAGTTGATTAGCCAAAGGGTTAGGTTTACTATGTTGAGGTTTTAAGGGAGTCCAGGAAAAGATTCAGTCAGAAGAGGCCAGCACTCTTCAAATTGGGTCAGTGGCATTTCCATCAGGACAATGCACCAGTCCACCACTCCATCCTTGTCACAGACTATTTGACCAAGATGGGCATGAAGACAGTTGCTCACCGTCCCTATAGTCCAGACCTTGCTCCCTGTGACTTTTGGTTATTCCCTAAGCTCAGAGGCTGTCGTTATGAGAGAATTGAGGTGATGAAAGAGGCTGTGATGAAGATCATTGACACGCTCATACAAGAGGACTTCCATGGGGCCTTCCAGAAGTTGTTGGAACTGTACAACAAGTGCATTGCAGCTGGATGAGATTACTTCAAAGGGCACTAGAGTTTCATATGTGTACTATCAATAAAAGTGCCCATATGAAAAACGTCTGGAAACTTATTTAATGATCCTCGTATCTTTGAGAAAAGTATGAACCCCCCCTTATCCTCCCATCTATGGGTTAAATAGTACCATTACTGTTCTAGAAGGATGGATTTGGCATTAAATTACCCAAGAAGGTTGATATACCATTAAAACAAAAAGACAGATCAAAGCTGCTTCTTGAAAAAGAGTTGATTATTGAAAAAAAAGAGTTTTAGCTTGTAGCCTGGAAATTTGAACGGTGGAATCTGACAGTATTTTGGAGTAAAATAATTCAAGAGAGGTCAGCTATTCTAAATAGAACTAATTCAGCAAGATAAATGTCATTTTTAGATTCAGCTTTAAAAATGGAACTTTTTTTGGTTTGGTTTTATGGTGTATCAACCATTGTAAGTTAATTAATGCTAAATCTTCTTTATATATATATATATATATATATATATATATATATATATATAAACCAAAAAAACCTTAGAATTTGCTGAATTTCTAAGCTTAACTTTTATAAGTTTATATATATTTGTGTGTTTGTAACACATTTTTACATCATGAGTCAGAAGAGTCCATGACTCAATTTACTATTGAAAGATTTCATACCCTGGATGAGATGAAGGAGAATGTGACCACAATCTCCAAAGAAGTTTGTTTTCTTTGTTCTAATGGCATATCATCCTTCATAGGTTATTTGATTTCAAAGTTTTCTTTGTAGAAGAACTGTGAGACTATTTAATCCCTAACTGGGAGAGATTAGGGGTTTTATGCCTTTCCCAAAGGTCTTCGTCCTAAATTGAGCATAATAGCAAGAACAAAGTTTAAACTCCCTTGCTATGATATTGCAGTCCAACATATTGGTCAATATGCCATGGGGAACTCCTCATTACAATAAAGACAACTTTGTTAGCTATTTCAGAAGATGGAAGTGTTACTGGTATAAGTGTATAAGTTTTCTACCAGAGTACATTAAAGGTTACTAAAGTAAATGAAGTTGACGACTGTAGTCGGGGGTGACCAGAAGGCTCTCTTTTCAATAGCTACTACACCAAGCTGTAGGGAAGGGCACTACTCCTTTCCGTGGATTGCTCCACTTTACCCTCGATGCGTACCTTATATTGCTGAGTGTTAAGCAAGGAGGTATCAAGTACCATTTTTAAAGTCTTCGGTATGACGCAACCTGGGATTGAACCCAGGTCTCCTGGATCATTGACGAACAATCTACCCACTACTAGGATACCATTATTTTCAATAGTCTATATTTTTATTGTCTGATTAGTTTCTGAATTGACCTCTTCATACTAGCTTTCATGAAATGTATGGGGAGATTCTTGGAAAATAAAGCCCATGATTTCACCTCACCAAAAACTAGGTACAGGTTGCCCAATAACATAGCGTGATAGAGCAAGTTTTTAGCTACATGACACGATTTTCCAATAAGAGTCATTAGCATTAGCTATGAACAGGAAGCTGCACACCGCACTTTGCCCACAAATAATTCCTTCTATTTTATATGCATTTACCTGTGAGAAGGATATCACAGGAGGTTAGTTTTTAAGCTAGGTTTTCTTTCTTCTTGACCAGTTGCCATACCAAGGTTAAAGAGTCTAGTCTGACCTTCTTGTTATCAAAAACGAACAACTTCTTACAAGTCATTTGCAAAGGACCAATCACAAATAAGGATATCAATTCAAGGAAAAGAAAACTCTCAAAAGAAATTTCCAATTTAGAACATCATGACCTTTCCCTACAACATCATCATCATCATATCGTGCCGCTAGTACAGAAATCCTGGACCCTCTCTCGCCACTTCCCCCTATCATTCATCACCTCTGGCAGGTCTTCAGGGCTACATCCCGTATCCTCACATAGCTGCTGTCTGTATGTTTGATCTGGTCACCCTGCTTTTGTTTGGCCATATGCGGGGGTCCATAGGAGTACATCACTTATGAGCACGTCCTTGCTTCTCCAGCAGTGTCCTGCATGTCTGGTTCATCTAGGTTGGATAGTTTTCATGATGGGAGGTAGGTGGCCGTATAGTTGGTGCCTTGTGGGGTGTTGCTGCCAGGACTTGTTCAATATTGCTTGCAACATTCTTGTGTAATTGCCGTCTAGCTTCTTCAAGGGAACTTTAACAACAGTAAAGTAAGTAAAGTTGGCGACCGTGGTTGAGGGTGACCTGGAAGTTCCCTTTTCAATAGCTTCCACACCAAGGTGTAGAAGAGGGCGCTACTCCTTTCCATGGATTGCTCCACTTTACCCTTGATACATACCTTATAATGCTGCGTGTTAGGCAAGTCAACCTGTGATTGAACCCCAGTCTCCCGGGCCAATGGCATACACTCTAACCATCATGCCAAAAATAATAACTTCCTCTGTGTGTGTGTGTGTGTCTAAGTCATTCAAGTTTCATTAAGATCTCTGGCAATAATAAAAAAAATGGTTTCGCTTTTAATCACTGTTTATTTATTTTTGTCCACTACAGTATCAGTTAGAATACGTGACCAAATATCTTAATAGCAGCTGATAACAAGCTTAAACTTATGTGATGTCTGGCAGATCTTGGGCTTTTAGATTTAAATGAGGTCTGCAAAGAAGACAGTTCTATGTCACTTGGGAGAAGAAAGTAAGCAACCAGTCTTGGCAGTGATGAGGATAAAATTATAAACTATAGACACTGAATAAGCAGATATTGTCGTCATCAGTAAGAATATGGAACCAACTACCTTAATGGCTTGAATGTTGATAATGACTAAGATAAATCTACATAATGTCTCACAGATCTTGATATAAATAAGATATAAATCTATGAAAAGATGGTTTCTTCTCGATTTGATACAAGAATATAAGCAGCCAACAAATTGTAGTATAAAGTTAGTTTCTTTTATCTAAAAAGCAATGAATTGTAATATACTGATCAACATAATTGTCTCTTATACTCTTTCTTTTAAGTGCTCTTTAAAAAGATCATTTAGAGATCTTTTTATATACAGCTTGCAATTAAAATTTCTCTCTAAATTTCTGTGTTCTGGGCATGGCACGAAACTGTATCCACTAGCGAGGCTCGACTTCTGAAGATCTGGGGAGTATTGAGTATTCCTTCATTACTATTACTTCCAGGTCCAATCTGACACAAAGTTGTCACCAAGTTGAAAAGAGGACTCAAAGAAATTGAGAAGTTTCTAATTGAAGTATGATGAGGCAACAAAAGAAGTTAGGAAAATTATTATAAATTTTTTTTCTTTGAGTTTGAGTTATAAGTCATATAATTGCAAGTTGGCTGGGGCTATAGAATACACCGACTGCACCTCTGTAGAGGGGTAAGACCTCTCCCCCAATGAGTGTCCTAGGTATGACACTAAACAATCTGATGGTAAGGTTCCAGTGATGCTTGGGTTTTGCGGAATGTGGAGCACCCCTTCATTGCCATTGTTCCCAGGTCCACTCTGGCCCGGCATGGTAGCACCTGATTAGGCCCTATCTGTAGGTTAAATAGAACTAACGGCATACTTATGCTGAACTGAGTTGTTTGACTGAACTGAATAGCTTGAAATAGAAATGTTATTGACACTGAACCATATTTACATTTAAACTGCGTGCTTGTGCTAAACTGAATTATTTGAAATGAACTGTTTTTTGACATCAGAACCGTATTTTCACTAAACTGATTTGTTTGATATTGAACTGTTTTGACATTTCACTGTGTGTAAATCTGTTCTCATACTAAACTGAATTAGCTGAATTAGGACTGCTTGACTAAACTGAATAGCTTGAAATAAAAATGTTTTTCACAATTAAATTATACTTACATTTAAACTATATGCTTATGCTAAACTGAATTGTTGGAAATAGAACTATTTGCATAAAAAAGATTTGGCATTAAATAACCTACAATGGTTGATATGCCATAAAACCCAACCAACCAAACCATGTATTGCAGGGTTTTAAAGAACGTTGCCAAAAACAAAGACAAAATGAAGAAATGATGAGTTCACATCAGGATGAAGTGAATGTTGATAATAACTTATATAAATTTACATAATGTCTCGCAGATCTTGATATAACTATGATATAAATCCACGAGGAGCATACAATAAGTTTCCAGACTTTTTTTGTATGGGCAATTAACATTGTCGTAGACTCTTGAAAATTCAGTATCTTATTGCTATACATCTTATGAGATGACTGACCAATTCTCATGATTTCAGCTTCAAATGAACAGCTACAGCAGTAATTGGAATACACCTTACTAAAGCCTGATTGTCACAGCTGGTGAATTTCAAAAATGCAATCTGACACTTTAGAAGAATGATATGTAATAAAATTGTGTTTTAAACTGTGAAAAAATGCCAGAGAAACGTATGGAATGCTTCAGACTGCTTTTGGAGCATCTTGCATGAATCAAGCATCATTTTTTTGAGTGGCATAAGAGATTCAAGGAAGGCAGGGAGTTTGTGAGAGGTGTGGGAGGAGTAAGGAAGTCAGTACACCAGAGTTGATTGGTCAAAGGGTACTATTTACCAACCCCTCCGCTCGGGCAGGATATGACACAAGGTCAATTTTTAAGCGGAGTTTAAGAGGTTTGAATTCAGAGTTTTCCTTCTCCTAGACTAGTTGCCTCACCAAGGCTGAAGAACCTAGTCCGTCCTACTATTTACCCATAGCTGGAGGGAGAATAAGGGGGTTCATACCTTTCCCAAGGGTATTTGCCCGAAAGTGAACGTAATAGCGCGACTGGAGTACGAACTCGCGTACTACGATTCCGCAGTTCATCGCTTTAACCATTACACCACGAGGACACCCCCAACCATTACACCACGAGGACACCCCCAAAAGGTCAAAGGGTTAGGGTTAAGGTTTCTATGTTGAGGTTTTAAGGGAGTTCAGGAAGAGATTCCGTCGGGAAGAGGCCAGCACTCTTCAAATTGGGTCAGTGGCATTTCCAGCAGAACAATGCACCAGTCCACAACTCCATCTTTGTCACAGACTTTTTGACCAAGATGGGCATCAGGACAGTTCCTCAGCCTCCCTATAGTCTAGACGTTGCTCCTAGTGACTTTTGGTTATTTCCTAAGCTCAGAGGCTGTCGTTATAAGACAATTGAGGAGATGAAAGAGGCTGTGATGAAGGTCATTGACATGCTCACACAAGAGGACTTCCATGGGGCCTTCCAGAAGTTGTTGGAACTGTACAACAAGTCCATTGCGTCTGGAGGAGATTACTTCGAAGGGGACTAGAGTTTCATGTGTGTACTATCAATAAAAGTGCCAATACGAAAAAAGTCTGAAAACTTATCGTATGCCCCTCGTATATAAAGATGATGTTTGAGTTTTTTCACTTCCTGTTTTTTTTGTTTTTTTTTCTTTTCTCCCAGTCCCCTATAAAACAGTTAAGTACTTGGGTGATTTTAGTTTTACTATATTTTGGTTCATGGTACATGTATGCTTACCTGTGGTGTAATGGTTATCGTCGTAAGAAATGGATATGGCGACATGAGTTCAAATCCTGGACTAGACTGATGGCATTTCACATAGCACTAATACCCTAGGAAAAGGTATGAATCTAATTCTCCCTTCAGCTATGAGTTAATAGTAGGGCAGACTGGGTTCTTCAGCCTTGATGAGGCAACTAGTCTAGAAGAAGGAAAACTCTGACTTCAAACTTGTTGAAAATTGACCTTGTGTTATATCCTGCCCGTGTGGAGGGGTTGATAAATATGTATATGACTGCTGCAGTTCAAGTCAGCAAAGGCACCCGCGATAATTGTGGTATTATGATAGTTGGTGCATTGATATGTTGTTTATTGCTTCACTCTTTGTGTAATTTGAAAGCTGCTGAGATGAACATGCAGTGTCGTCTAATTCAGTAACTTTGAGTTTGAATTTGGCCATAACGCAGTGGAAGCAACCAAAAACTTTTCTTGTACCAAAGATAAAAGCACAGTATCAGAAGAACTTGGCATCTCACAGTCAAGTGTGTTTCATCAACTTCACAAACTCAGCAGAAGTACAAATACCCTTGGGAAAGGTATGAACCCCCTTATCCTCTCAGCTATAGGTTAAATAGTACCACTACAGTTCTTCTAGGAGAATGGCTCTGGCATTAAATAACCTAAAAAGAGTTGATATGGCATTAAACAAAGAAACCAAACCAAACCATCAGCAGAAGTATTCAGAGCTGCTGACTTGTTCCTTGCATTAGCAAAATTTTGCATAACTTTTGACTCACTCTTGTATTCATCCAGCCCCTCTGCGACAGGCAGGATGTGACACAAGGTCAATTCTTTAAGCAAAGAGATTCTTGTCTGAATATATCAGTATATTAAGAAGAAGTAAAAAGAAGGGAAAAGAGGAGAATGTCTACGAATATCAAATGTCACTCTAGGAAACATTTTTGGATGTCTTGGAGAATTAACTTTCTTCGATAAACAAAAGAAGAGTAAATGTACCCCACATTGAATAAGTCAGTCTTTTATAATTTCCCGGTTGCTATCAGCTGTCCGAACAAACTGAAAAGAAGACTATAGACCACCTGCTATGAAACCAATCTTGATTGCCATTGAGCTCTATTAAGTAAAAGGGTGTATATTAAATTGCACTGAATGATATTTACCTAACCCCTCCGCTCGGGCAGGATATTACACAAGGTCGATCTTTTTTTAAGCGGACTTTAACAGGTTTGAATTCAGAGTTTTCCTTCTCCTAGACTAGTTGCCTCACCAAGGCTGAAGAACCTAGTTTGCCCTACTATTTACCCATAGCTGGAGGGAGAATAATTGGATTCATACCTTTCCCAAGGGTATTAGTGCGATGTGAAATGCAATCAGTCTCGTCCAGGATTTGAACTCGTGTCGCCGTGTCCATTTCCTACGACGATAACCATTACTCCACGGGCACCTCCTTTAAATTGCACTGAATGATAGCAAACCAATGTCAAGAACAGAATTTTAGTTTATGGTTTTTCTTGAAACTGTGATTGAAAATACTTTGAACATAAATTTATCTTGACTTAAGCCCAGTACTATCTGTATCCCAATAGCTGCTGAAGAATTATCCTCCCCACTTCCAGACATTTTTCTTTTCAGTTAATTTCACAGGGTTACTGAACATACTATTAAAAAAAAAGCATCATCAGAGCATTCTTTGACTCTCTCTCACTCACCATCCATCCCTATCAGCCATCACTTTTGTTAAGACCTCTAGATGGCTTCTAATATCTGCACAGTGCTTATTGATATATTTTTGGTATGTCTATGTGTAGTAGTCCATACGAAAATGCCATGTATGGACTTTTCCATACTCCTCCTATAGTGAAAAGCATGTCTTGTTCATCTTACTTGGATGGTTTGCAAGATGAGAAGTAAGTGGCAATATAACTGCTATTTTGTGTAGTGCAGCTTCCAGGACTTGTTCAAAACAGCATTCAGCATCCTTGTGTAGTTCCCATCTAGTTTTTTCTTCATGTGTTCTGTTAGAATCCAAGTGGTGCAATCGTACAATGGTACTGACATAGCTACAGCTTAGAAAAATTCCTTTTTTTTTACCAGAGAGAGAAAGAGATTTCTATATGGTTGTTAACATGTCAATAGGAGCCCATGCTTTATCTCTGCA
This sequence comes from Sepioteuthis lessoniana, assembly GCA_963585895.1. Taxonomy (NCBI): domain Eukaryota; kingdom Metazoa; phylum Mollusca; class Cephalopoda; order Myopsida; family Loliginidae; genus Sepioteuthis; species Sepioteuthis lessoniana. Next base: position 15,393,278 of record OY757919.1, read on the forward strand.
TATGCTGAAATCACATTCAGTAGATGAGATATTACTACCAAGGTATATGAACTGGTTTACTAATTTTAGAGGCTAGTCATTTAATAAAGAGATGGCACCATCTTGATTAAAAGACATTGAAATCTACATATTACTTGAATTCTTAAAAATTACAAAATTCATTCATTTAGAAGATATTACTGGCCTAGTGGTAGAGTATTCACCAATGGGCTGGCAGATTGGGGTTCAATCCCAGATCAAGTCATTCTGAAGACTCAAAAAAATGTTACTTGATACCTCCTTGCCTAACACTCAGCATTATAAGGTACGTTTCAAGGGTAAAGTGAAGTAATCCAGAGAAAGGAGTAGCACCCTCCCCTACACCTTGGTGTAGTAGCTATTGAAAAGGGAGCCTTCAGGTCGCCCCCGACTACAGTCGCAAACTTTACTTACTTATTAGGAACGTATCCCTAAAACTTCTACATTTTCATCTGGCACTGAACAAAGATTTTTCACATAAAAGCACGGTAAAACAGGAAGGATAATAAATTAATTGGGTTTATTTCATAAAAACTTTTGACAAATATACTATCCCTGGCAAAACTTATGCTTTTTTTAAAAAATCTATCAGTAAATTAACTAATACCAGATAAAACATTTTTTTCTTTTATAGCTAAAACATTCTGGCTTTATTAAATATTCCTTAAACAAACTAAATTCAATTATTTAAGTTAATGGTGTTATCTTTTTCCAAGTTCTGCTGTGGAAATTATCAATATATATGCTAATTCCATAATTTTTTATAGAGGTAGTATAACCCAGCAAAAATGGCTCATTATCATATTTACCCAACCCCTCTGCTCCGGCAGGATATGGCACAAGGTCAATTTTTAGCGGAGTTTAACAGATTTGAAGACTGTTTTACTTCTCCTAGACTAGTTGTCTCACCAAGTCTGAATAACCTAGTCTGCCCTACTATTTACCCATAGCTGGAGGAAGAATAATTGGATTCATACCTTTCCCAAGGGTATTAGTGCTATGTGAAATGCAATCAGTATCGTCCATAAAACTGTGTGTGTGTGTATATATATATATATATATATATATATATATATATATATATATATATATATAGGAGTGTACTTATTTCTTTTAACCAGATTGTAAAACATATTTGTATACATATTTACCAACCCCTCCACTTGGGCAGGATATGACACAAGGTTAATTTTCAAGCGGAGTTTAACAGGTTTGAATTCAGAGTTTTCCTATACTTATACTAAACTGAATTTGTTAAATTAGAACAGTTTGAATAAACTGAATATTTTGAAATAGAAATGTTTTTGACAATTAAACTGTGTACCTATGCTTAACTGAATAGTTTGAAATAGAACTGATTATTTGTATAAAAATAGATTTGGCATTAAACAACCTACAAATGTTGATATGCCATAAAACCCAAACTAACAACCACCCTTTTTATTAACATAAAGTCCTGTCATCAGATGGTTTAATATCATATCTAGGACTCTCAATGGTGTGTGTGTAGGTTTCTGAGGGGGTCTTGCCCCTATACAGAGATGCAGTCATTATTCTATTTACCAACCCCTCTGCTAGAGCAGGATATGACACAAGGTCAATTTTTAAGCAGAGTTTAACAGGTTTGAATTCAGAGTTTTCCTTCTCCTAGACTAGTTGCCTCACCAAAGCTGAATAACCTAGTCTGCTCTACTATTTACCCATAGCTGGAGAGAGAATAATTGGATTCATACCTTTCCCAAGGGTATTAGTGCAATGTGAAATGCAATCAGTCTCATCCAGGATTTAAACTTGTGTCACCGTGTCCATTTCCTACAACGATAACCATTACACCACGGGCACCTCCTAAAATGGTACATTATAATGAGAATTAAAGCAGTTTGCTTCAAGTGCTATCAAAAAAGAAATCAATTTCCAGTCAAATTTCCAATGAAATGATAATTTTTTTGGTAGGGGGTTTGCATTCAGACTGAACATGATTTTTCTAATCCTCTAAATTGCAAATAGAGATAAATATTAATCCAGCGTTCCTACTTAAATAGAAACATCATGATGAAAAACTGTTATAAAGAGATCCATATAGCTTTTGGGTCATCTAGTTTTAATCTAAATTTTCATTTATCACAAGTTGTGGTACCAGTCTTCACTGGGTGAGTGAGAGCCAAAACTTTGATCCTAGCTGGTTAAAAGAACAATAAAATGATTCCTTTTTACTTAAAGTGAGTTGGTAAGTGTTATTTCCATTAGAATCAGATTATATAAAACTACTGAATATAAGTCATCCTGAAAAGCCATCAAATTTTATTGGGGAATAACCTGACTAAATAATAATTGTATTTTCTATGAGTAACATTATTTAACTAGAATTACTGTGTTCTAGTGGTTGTATTGCAATAATTAAAAAGGAGATGAAAGGAGGAGAACAAAAGAAAAAGGAGGAGAAAAAAAAAATTACCCCCCCCGCTCACTGCAAGATGGAGGATGCTGTTGCCATTTCTTTGTCAGTATTTGGCTGATTTTAGGTTTAAGGTCAGTGTCTGGTATTTTGGAGTTTTTATTGGGTACTACTATATCAAGAGCAGATTTAGCTATTGAGTCAGCTTTATACTTTCCTTGGATTTCTACATGACTTGGAATCTAGCTGAATATTAACTTTGTAGTATGGCTCATGGATTTTAGTTTAAGAGTTTAATCATGAAAAGGTTATCCAGTTTTCTATTTTTGATATGGAGGCTTCTTTTGGAAGGCATTTTTGGATCATATTATTGCTGAGAATTGCTTCACATCTACTTCTGTTGCTATCTTTGAAGTTTGAAAGGTTTTTAAAAAATGCATGTGATGTTATGACGTCAGAGTGAAGACCAGCCTCTCTCACTTCACCCCAATTTTCAGATCTCCTGCCACATTCTGTATTTTTTATGTTGAAATGAATATCAAATATAAAGCATGCTCTTAAGTGGACCTGGAAGTAATGGCAATGAAAGTGTACTCCACATTCATCAGACCTCCAAAACTGGAGCCTCGTCGAAAGATACAGTTTTAGCCAGAGCACCTCATTTTGTGGGAGGTCTTATCTCTCTGGCAGGGGATAATGTCAGTGTAATCTTAACCTCACCAACTGACTTTTTTTCCTGATGAGAACTTGTTATCTCTTCATTCTGACTTTGTTTTTGGCAATTTTCTTTAAGACCCTGCAATACAATTACATAATTTATGATAACTCAAACTTTAAAAAAAAAAAAATGTTATAATTTTCCTAACTTCTTTTGTTGCTTCATCATACTTCAATTAGAAACTTCTTAATTTCTTTGAGTCCTCTTTTCAACTTGGTGACCACTTTGTGTCAGAGTGGACCTGGAAGTAATAGCAATGAAGGAATACTCAATACTCCCCAGACCTTCAGAAGTCGAGTGAATACAGTTTAGTGCCATGCCCAGAACACAGAAATTTAGAGAGAAATTTTAATTGCAAGCTGTATATCATATTTACCAACCACTCTGCTCAGGCAGGATATGACACAGTCAATTTTTTAAGCGGAGTTTCACAGGTTTGAATTCAGAGTTTTCCTTCTCCTAGACTAGTTGCCTCACCAAGGCGGAAGAGCCTAGTCTGCCCTACTATTTACCCATAGCTGAAGGGAGAATAACTGGATTCATACATTTCCCAAGGGTATTAATTGCAAGCTGTATATAAAAAGATCTCTAAATGATCTTTTTAAAGAGCACTTATAAGAAAGAGTATAAGAGACAATTATGTTGATCAGTATATTACAATTCATTGCTTTTTAGATAAAAGACACTAACTTTATACTACAATTTGTTGGCTGCTTATATTCTTGTATCAAATCGAGAAGAAACCATCTTTTCATAGATTTATATCTTATTTATATCAAGATCTGTGAGACATTATGTAGATTTATCTTAGTCATTATCAACATTCAAGCCATTAAGGTAGTTGGTTCCATATTCTTACTGATGACGACAATATCTGCTTATTCAGTGTCTATAGTTTATAATTTTATCCTCATCACTGCCAAGACTGGTTGCTTACTTTCTTCTCCCAAGTGACATAGAACTGTCTTCTTTGCAGACCTCATTTAAATCTAAAAGCCCAAGATCTGCCAGACATCACATAGGTTTAAGCTTGTTATCAGCTGCTATTAAGATATTTGGTCACGTATTCTTACCACTACAGTAGTGGACAAAAATAAATAAATAAATAAATAAATAGTGATTAAAAGCGAAACCATTTTTTATTATTGCCAGAGATCTTAATGAAACTTGAATGACTTAGACACACACACACAGAGGAAGTGATTATTTTTAGCATGGCGGTTAGTCTTTGACCGGGGTACTGGGGTTAAATCCCAGGTTGACTCATACCAAAGACTCAAAAAATAGTACTTGATGCTGCTTTGCATAACACTCAGCATTATAAGGTATGTATCAAGGGTAAAGTGGAGCAATCCAGGGAAAGGAGTAGCGCCCTCCCCTACACCTTGGTGTAGAAGCTATTGAAAAGGGAACCTTTGGGTCACTCTCGACCACGGTCGCCAACTTTACTTACTTTATTGTTGTTAAAGTTTCGTTTGTTGTAGGGAAAGGTCATAATGTTCTAAATAGGAAATTTCTTTTGAGAGTTTTCTTTTCCTTGAATTGATATCCTAATTTGTGATTGGTCCTTTGCTAATGACTCGTAAGCAGTTGTCTGATTTTGAATAAGGACATATTCTGAGATACAATGATTTTTGATAGTCAATTGAATTGCCGTCGTTCATCAATTTATGTTATCCTCAAAATTATAAGAAAACTGGATATTATCCCCAAAAAAGAAGATTGTGGCTGCGAGAGAAAAACCACTGCATCTGAAGATACGGAAAATTGTTAGAACAGCAAAAAAAACATTACACTGCAACATCGAAACTCAAAGGGAAATTGAAATTAATAAAAAAAATTTTATGTTGGCTGCCTGTTATTTTTTTGTTGTTTGATATTGTAAAAACAATATCTTTCTGCTTATTCCATTTTGCCTAAATATGAGATATTTTCTCAAAGCAATATCTTTCTGCGAATTCCATTTTTGCCTAAATACGTTGTATCTTCTCAAAGCAATATCTTTCTGCGAATTCCATTTTTGCCTAAATACGAGGTATCTTCTCAAAATATTTTTCTGTGTATTCCATTTTTGCCTAAATACAAAGTATCTTCCAAAAGGAATTCTTCCTATTAACTCCCATTGAAACTATCAGTACACTGTGTCTGATTAAACTTTACGTAGAGCAAATTTGAAGCTACAAAACACTTTTTATTAACATAAAGTTATCAGATGGTTTAATGGGTTGGGTTTCTTTGTTTAATGGCTTATCAAGCCATTCTCCTATAAGAACAGTAGTGGTACTATTTAACCCATAGCTGGGAGGATAAGAGGGTTCATACCTTTCCCAAGGGTATTTGCCCAAAAGTGAATGTAATAACGCGACTGGAGTACGAACTCGCTTACTATGATTCCGCAGTCCATCGCTTTAACCATTAAACTACGAGGACACCCCCAGATCGTTTAATGTCATAACAAGGACTCTCAATGATGTGTGTGTGTGGGGGGGGGTCCTTCCCCTATACAGAGATGCAGTCATTGTACTCTACAGCTCCAACTGGTTTGACAATTATTGAAGTAACTTTTCATGAATGATTTACACATGATCATCAAGTTTCAATCAACTATTCCTATTTAATGACAATTTATTTACAGTTTCAATTACTCCTGTCGAGTACTAATAATTCATACTCAATTATGAATTCAAGTAAATACTCCTATTAATCATAATCCTTTGTTTGTTTGGGGCTGTAGAACACACCGACTGCACTTATGCAGAGGAGTAAGGCTCCCCCACCACCACAATGAGTGTCCTGGATACGACACTAAACAATCTAATGGTGAGGTTCCAGTAATGTTGGAATAGGGAATGTGGATTACCCCTTCATTGCCATTGGTCCCAGGTCCAATCTGACCCAGAGGGCTAGCACCTGATAGGGTCCTATCTATGGGTCAAACAGACTTAAAATGCATACTAATGCTAAATGGAACTGTTTGAAATAGGACCATTTTGACATGTAGACTATGTACTTATTCTAAGCTGAATTGCTTGAAATAGAACTATTTTTGCATGCTAAACTAAATTGTTTGAAATAGAACTGTTTTGACATTTAACTGTGTGGGGACAAAAACTATACTTATACTAAACTGAATTCGTTAAATTAGAACAGTTTGAGTAAACTGAATTGCTTGAAATAGAAATGTTTTTGACAATTAAACTGTGTACTTATGCTCAACTGAATAGTTTGAAATAGAACTGATTATTTGTATAAAAATAGATTTGGCATTAAACAACCTACAAATGTTGATATGCCATAAAACCCAAACTAACAACCACTCTTTTTATTAACATAAAGTCCTGTCATCAGATGGTTTAATATTATATCTAGGACTCTCAATGGTGTGCGTGTGTGTGTGTTGGAGGGGGTCTTGCTCCTATAAAGAGATGCAGTCATTATCCTATTTACCAACCCCTGTGCTAGAGCAGAATATGACACAAGGTCAATTTTTAAGCGGAGTTTAACAGGTTTGAATTCAGAGTTTTCCTTCTCCTAAACTAGTTGCCTGACCAAGGCTGAAGAACCTAGTCTGCCCTACTATTTACCCATAGCTGGAGGGAGAACAATTGGATTAATACCTTTCTCAAGGGTATTAGTGCTATGTGAAATGCAATCAGTCTCATTCAGGATTTGAACTCGTGTCACCGTGTCCATTTCCTACAACGATAACCATTACACCACCGGCACCCCCTAAGAGATGCAGTCATTATATTCTACAGCTCCAACTGGGTTGATAATTAAATAACTCTTCTTTAATAATTTACAGATGATTATCTAGTTTCAACTTAGTTTTCCTATTTAATAATAATCATTTGTTTACATAGTTTCAATTATTCCTATCTAATACAAATAATTTATTATGATTTCAAGGTAATACTCCTATTAATCATCATTTTTTGTTTGTACAGTTATATATCAGGTAGTCTTAGTTAATACAAATAATTTGCACAGGGTTATATGGTTTTAAGTATTCCTATCTAATAGTAATAATTTTCAAACAGATTTATTTGGCCTATAGATGGGACCTTAACATATACTACCACTCCAGATTAAAGTCAACCTGGGAGTAATGACAAGGAAGATTAATTTATGGTTTTAAGTATTCCTATCTAATACTAATAGTTTTCAAACAGATCTTCTCCACTGAATTCAAAAGAATATTTCACTTTATGTATCTGTCTCCAGGGACGAACTTATAAGTGACATGTTCCTGTGGACCCATTCTCATGGATGAGCAAAGGCAGGATGACTAGCTAGAACCTATATACAACAGCTCTGTGCCGATACAGGATAAAGCCTTGAAGACCTACTGGGAGCGATGGACGATGTAGACGGGTGGTGGGAGAGGATCAGGAAATCTGTGCTGGAGGTGCAACATGATGATGTATCTATCAATAATCACGTCTGCACGCAATTATATTATATCAAGTATTCTTATCTAATATTAATAATTTGTATATGGCCTAGTGGGTAGAGTGTTCGCCAATGGCCCGGGAGACCTGGGTTCAATCCCAGGTCGCATCATACCACAGATTTTTAAAATGGCCTGACTAATAAAATAACTTTAAGGCAAAATCTAACTTCATTCATCAACATAGTCTCCTTCTAGGGTGATACACTGATTCCAACGCTTCTCTAACAGTTCAGTGCTCTTTTTGTTGAACAATTTGTCTTTGACCTCCAAATACACCTCAGTTTCCAATATCACTTCTTCATTGAAGCAAAATCTCTTTCCCTGGAGCATTCTTTTGGGGGTCTGCAAACTGCCAGTAGTCACTGGGGGCCGGATATGAAGAATAGAGTGAGTGAAGAAGCAATTCGAAGTGCAATTTATGTAGTTTTGTCATTGTGATGGACTTGTGGCACGGTGCATTATCTTGGAGAAAGAGCGCTTACTTCTTCATTTGTGGCTGTTTTTTTTTGGTGATCTCTTTCTTCAAATGCACCAATTATGCTATATAATATTCGCAATTGATTGTTCTTCCTTTCTCAAGGTAATTGATGAACAAAATGCCTTGCGTATCCCACTGATGTTTGTGTTTTTGGTTGCTTTGGATGGCTTTCACCTGCTGCTGTCCAGTCAGCTGACTGCCAATTTGACTCCAGAATAAAGTGGTGAATCTGTTTCATCCATCATCACATATTTACACAAAAACTCCATTTTGTTGCATTGAAATAGTTGCAAACGACACTCTGAATTGTCGACGCATTGTTGCTTTTGATTGACTGTGAGCAAACGCTGCACACACATGCAAAATGGTGAATATACTGTTTTCTGATATCTTCAACTCCTCTGCTATCTCATGCAACTTCAATTTATGATCTGCCAAAATGAGTTTGTGGAGTTTTTGATGTTTTCCAGGATAACTGCCGAATTTGGGTGATCTGAGTGTTCAGCATCATCTGTGTCCCTATGACCACATTTAAAATCATCATACCACCTCTTTACCGTTGTTTCTGATGAAGCAGAATCTGAATAATACTTTTCAAGCTATTGCTTTGCTTGAACAGTATTTTTTCCCCATCAAACAACAATGCTTTATCAACAACAAAATTCAGATTTTTCCATTGTTTTGAAAATTTGCAACAGTAGCTTCCCTTAAATTACTGTAATTTGTAAACTAATAATCCGATTGGGCTCAAATTTTGACATGTGCCATTTGAAGGTTAGTACTTTATAAAAATCATATAGATTTTTTATTATTGACAACATCTATGTGTCAGACCCAGGACTTATTGAGTGACATGTCACATAGAGGGTTCGGCAATAAATAATCTACAATGGTTGATATGCTATAAAACTCAACCAAACCAAACCAAATCATATATATTTAATATATATGTATAAAAATGGATTTGGCATTAAATGACCTACAATGGTTGGTTCACCATAAAACCCAACCCAACCAAACCAAATCATATATATAGATAGATAGATAGATATAGGCTTTGGTTTTAAATAACCTACAAGGGTTGACATGCCATTAAACCAAACCAAACCTTATATATTTAATATATATAAAGAGGATATAGCATTAAATAGCCTACAATGATTGATATGCCATAAAACCAAATTGAACCAAATGGTATATATTATATATATGTATAAAGAGGTTTTGGCATTAAATAACCTACAAGGGTTGATATGCCATAAACCCCAACCAACACAACTTTAATAATTGTTTATGATTATTTTCATTAGTTAGTTTTATAGCACAGGATTGTAAAAAAGGAGAACAAATTGAATTTAGTATGAAATAGCCCAACAAGACTTTGCGTGCCTTAAAACTAACCCACTGACCATAAATACGACTTTGCAATTTTAAGCTATATAATGATGTTCCGGAAGTTTTTTAAAGTGCACATCAACTAAAACAAATCAATCAATTTTTGTAGCTTAATTTGATAATTTAATAATCCTCTCACTTAAATTGTCTTCCTTGTATTTCACCCATTGAATTATTTCAAAGTGAATTAGATAGATGAGATTATTTGTTAATAAAGCTGGAATCTGAAACTCAAAGAGAGAAAAGGATCATTAAATCCTAGGAAAAAATCTGCAGTTGGCTAAAAGTGGAGTGAAGAAGGTGTCTGCAATTTCTATCCTGGCACATGTTTAATACCCTTTTTCTAAAGTGTTCTCTTATCAGAATATAAAAGTGAGGGAGGAGAGATTTGAATTTGGAAGTCCATGGAATTGTTTGATATTTGCCTGGAATGAATCACATTGAAGATCACCCCTACCAAAAAAAAAGGAATCATTCCAAAAAAAAAAAAAAAGAATATTACAGAAATGAAGAATGATAGTGAAAACCCAACCATTGATGCAATGTGCTTTACAGAGAGCAAAGAATTGGGTCAACATGTAGTTCTCTCGAGAATTAAAGTCATGATTTTCATTGACATTCTGTGATAACACTGAAGCAGATCATCAATAAAATAATCAATTGATTTTTTTTTTTCACTTCTCTGGTTGTTATGTTAAGTCTGCAGCACTTACCATCATTGACCAATAAATGGAACATGTTTAGTACCTATCATTGTTTGCTTTATGCATCAGATGGAAACAAAACTGACGTTTGCAATTTACATGGAAGGATTCGCAGTTCTTAAAATGGGATTGTGCAACTATAAAGACTTATTAGCATTTTACCCGGCAATTTGTTAGATTATTTAGTAGATGAAGTTTTTGTCATGCAATTGAATAGTTCCTAAGCAGAAAAAGTCATCTCGGAAATTTAAACATATATATTATAAAAGACAACTGGTTAAAAAAATCTTTTTGAATCATTTAAAAATCTAAGTGAATTTTAAAAAAAACAACTCTCAATGGCCTAGTTGGTCAGGGCTGAAGAATACACTGACTGCATCTCTGCAGAGGGGTAAGATTCCTGCAATGAGTTTCCTGGATATGACACTAAACAATCTGATGGTGAGGCTTCAGTAATACTGGAGCTTTGGGGAATGCAGAGTACTCCTTTGTTGCCATCACTCCTAGATCAATTCTGACCTGCCGTGGTTGCGCCTGAGAGGGTCCTGTCTATGGGTCAAACAGAACTGTTTGACATTCAAACTGTGTACTTATGCTAAATTGAATTGTTTGAAATCGAACTGATCATTTAACTGTGTGTAAACAAATGACTGATGTTTTAATTGAATTGTTAGTGATGCATCGCAATACTTGAAACCATTTAAATTTGTTGACATGTTAAACTGAATTGTTTGAAATAGAACTGTTTGATCATTTAACTGTGTGTAAACAAATGACTGATGTTTAATTGAATTGTTAATGATACATCGCAATTCTTGGAACAATTTAATTTTGTTGACATGCTAAACTGAATAGTTTGAAAAAGAACTGTTTGATCATTTAACTGTGTGTACACAAATCACTAATGTTATAATTGAACTGTTAGTGATACATAGGAATACTTGAAAACATTAAACTGTGTGCAAACAAATGATTAATTGTAAATTATTCGTATTAGATAGAAGTAAGTGAAACCATTTAACTATGGAAAAAAAAAATGAACTCAGGCTTGTTTAAAAATGTTATCAATAAAATGTGTTCAGAAGTCAGTTTATTTTATTTACATGTATAAAAAGGATTTGGCCTTAAATAACTTACAATGGTTGATATTCCATAAAACCCAACCAAACCAAATCAACTTTCAGTATATTATTTGATGTTGAAGAAATGTTTCTATTGGCTAGCATTGTCAAAAGTAAAGGGTCATTAATTATAGGCAATATATGATAAAAATACCTTTTTGTTACATTATTTGATATGTAAAAGTCTGTTTGGAGGTGGCCATGGTGTAATGGTTATCGTCGCAGGATATGGACACGGCGACACAAGTTCAAATCCTGGACCTGACTGATTGCATTTCACATAGCGCTAATACCCTTGGGAAAGGTATGAATCCAAATATTCTCCCTTCATCTATGGGTAAACAGTAGGGCAGACTAGGTTATTCAGCCTTGGTGAGGCAACTAGTCTAGGAGAAGGAAAACTCTAAATTCAAACCTGTTAAACTCCGCTTAAAAATTGACCTTGTGTCATATCCTGCCCGAGCGGAGGGGTTGGGTAAATATGATATGTAAAAAGTCTAATTCAATTTCTTGAGGTGAAATTGCTTAAAACACTGAATTTTTCAGATAATTTCCATGTTTATTCTTTGTTTATTTAATTACTATTTACATTCACTTGTTTGTTAAACAAAAAAAAAATACAAAAAAAATCAATACATCCATCTTACTCTGTTCTCTTGAACTAGATTCAAAAATATACAGTTCATTAGCCAAGTGGGTAGAGTGTTTGCCAATGTTCTGGGAGACCTGGGTTAAATCGCGTCATACCAAAGACTTTAAAAATGGTACTTGATACTTCCTTGATTAATGCTTGGTATTATAAGGTACGTATCAAGCGTAAAGTGGAGCAATCCAGGGAATGGAGTAGCACCCTCCCCTACACCTCGGTATAGTAGCTATTAAAAAGGGAGCCTTCTGGTCGCCCTCGACTAAAGGGAGACAACTTTACTTACTTACTTACTTCATTATTACTGATAATTTAATTTTTTTTTTCTAATTAGACTGTGTTAATAAGATTAAAAATATTCTAAGACATGTGAATTGTTTTGCAATGGAGTCATGCTTTTGGTGAGGTCACCAGGCTTTAAATCTATTTTTAGCTAAGACAAAGTAAGCTTAAAAAGTAAAGGACTGGTGATTTCTAAACAGTGCCACCCGTTCAGTTACACTGAGAAATGTAGGGTTATGCATACACCCAGGTTGTGACTGAGAGAATTGGCTTATTTTGGGGTGAG
>OY757919.1:15410973-15453473 GCA_963585895.1 Sepioteuthis lessoniana
GTGCACACTGCATAGATTATCCTGCAAGGGAGCTGAGAAATAGAGGGGGTGCAGAGAAGATGCCCTACACCAAATTCTCTTAGCCACTTGCTTTTTCTCTATTTTAATTATTTTTCTTATTTTTTCTTAATCAATGACAAATTTTAAAATTTCAGATATTTTTCCTTTTAATAGATTTACATGTGATTCTATTTCAGAAAAACCTTTTTGATTTATTTTGTCATTTACTACTCTTATCTTAGTTTAGCATAAAGCCAAGAGTATTGGGCTCCTTGTGAGAAATAATCTTTCTTGATTTATGTAATGTTCGTTAACATACCTATGTATTTACCCAACACCTCTGTCACAGACAAATAAACAATCTAATAGTGAGGCTCCAATCTTGAAGCCTTGGGTAATTTGGAGTACCCCTTCATTGCCATTGCTCCCAGGTTCACTCTGGTCTAGACTGGTAGCACCTGATTGGGTCCTATCAATCTGTCAAAAAGAACTGTTTGACATTCAAACTGAGTACGAGCAAGTGAATGAAGCTAAATTGAATTGTTTGAAAGAGAACTGTTTGATCATTTAACTATGTGTAAACAATTGATTGATTTTTAATTGAATTGTTAGTTATACATTGCAATACTTGGAACCATTTAACTGTTTGTGAACAAATGAATAATGTTAAATAGAATAATTAGTGTTATATAGCAATACTTGTAATCACTTCACTGTGTGCAAACAAATAATCAATATTAAAAAAAATTATTAGTGTTAGATAGCAATTCTTGTAACCACTTCACTGTGTGGAGGCAATTGATTAGTTTTAAATAGAATTATTCATGTCAGATAGAAATACTTAAAACCATTTAACTGTGTAGAAAAAAGAACCCAGGCTCAGTTAAAGATGTTATGAACTAAAATGTGTTTACAAATCATATATTTAATATATATGTATAAAAAGGATTTGGCATTGAATAACCTACAATGGTTGATATGCCATAAAACCCAACCAAATAACAATCTGTCACAGACAAGATCAGACACGCGGTTAATCTATGTGAAGTACAGCTATTTGTATTAATTTTTTTTTTGTTAGACCAGATGGTGTATCAAGGCTGAAGAGCATGTCCATTGCAGGATCATATATATCAGGGTCATTCAATAAATAAGGTGGATTTTCTCTAAGGAGTTGGCAATAGGAAGCATAGTTCACACTTAGACTTTTTTTTACAAGGAAATCAATAGTGATGGATCCTTTCATGTTCCCTAGACTCTCCAGCATGACCTTCTTTATTGACCACTCTGCCTCGAACATTTTCCACTCTATGAACTGTCTTTTTGACTCAGGCTCATAATGACAAACTTGTGTTCAGCTCATTTGTCATCATCATCATCATATCGTGCCGCCAGCACAGATATCCTTGACCCTCTCTCACCACTCCTCCCTATCGTTCATTGCCTCTGGCAGGTCTTCAGGGCTATATCCCGTATCCTTACACAGCTGCTGAATGTATGTTCGAGCTGGTCATCCTGCTTTTGCCCGGCCATATGTGGGGATCCATAGGAGTACATCACTTATTAGCTCGTCCCTGCTTCTCCAGCAGTGTCCTGCATGTCTGGTTCGTCTAACTTGGATAGTTTTCATGATGGGAGGCACGTGGCCATATAGTTGGTGCCTTGTGGGGTGTTGCCGCCAGGACTTGTTCAATATTGCTCACAGCATTCTTGTGTAATTGCCGTCTAGCTTCTTCTCCAGACGTTTAGTTAGCGTCCAAGTAGTGCATCCATACAGCAGTATCGATACGACCACTGCCTGGAAGAAACTGCATTTCGTTTTATCGGTCAGGTCTGATTTCCATATGATCGATAGCCTATCGATAGCTGTCCATGCCTTTGTTAGCCACGTGTCGATGTCCTTTTCGGTTGATGAGACGCTGCTTCCTATACATATTTTTGACTAAATCCTGTTTCTTTGTACGCATCACACATTAATTGTCTAAATTTCTGAGACAAAGCTTGATGATTTTTATCATTGAGGGTTTTCGGACTATTGTCTTCATCTTTATTGTTATTACCACAACGTTTCGGCCGATATGTCTCCGGCCTTCTTCAGGTGTTTGTCAAACTCAGGAACCTTCATTACACATGGCGTAATGGTTATAGGCGTTGGTTCCCTAAGCTTCTAAAGAGACAATCATCTGGAGGTTGCAGGTTCAATCCTGACAGCAGGCGAGTAACAATACAGGAATACTTAACACTTGTACCCGGTTATGGCTAACAGAATCAGAACAGGTGACCCCCATGGATTCAATAAAGGACGTAGTTTGAACTTCTGTGAAGGTTCCCGAGTTTGACAAATACCTGAAGAAGACAAGAGGACATATCGGCCGAAACGTTGTGGAAATAGCGATAAAGATGAAGGCAATAGTCTGAAAACCCTTAATGATAAAAAACATCACATATTCTTTAAATTTCACATGGTTTGCACTTGTTAGTCACCAAAAACTTGATGACAGAACTCTGTCCAAGCTTAGAGCATTCTGTTTGATTGGCCTCCATTTTGAATAGCCTCAAAACCATTTTTTTTTTTTTTTTTGATTAAAATAATTTTTTTATATTAAGCCATCCTATGCATAGTTTATATTTATGGAAAAAAATTTTGAAAAAAAAGTTCCTCTTATTTTTTGAATGACCCTCTTTTATAAAATATGAATATGAATGCCTCTTTTGTAATAGGAAGCTAGACTAGTGTATTTGAATGGTGGTTGGTTTAATATCATTTCCTCATACAGAATAAATGCAAGAACAATTCATGACGAATTAACCACAACATATTTTATGAGCAAACGTAATAGAATAAATACAAGAAAAACATTAGAAGTGTTTGTGAAAGAATCGTTCTAACCGTTCATGCATATAAGAGAGGTGGAAATGTTTTGGTAAAGTCATATATTTAATCTGATGGTAAGGGTTCAGCACTCCTTCATTGCCATCACTCCCAGGTCCACTCTGGGCTGAAGCGGTAGCATCTGATTGGGCCCTATCTATGCATTAAATAGAGCTAAACTGCATACTAATGCTAAACTGAATTGTTTGAATTAAAACAGTTTGACTGAACTGAATAGCTTGAAATAGAAATGATTTTCACAATTAAATTGTGTACTTATGCTAAACGGAATTGTTTGAAATGGAACTGCTTTTGACATTGAAACTGTACTTATGCTAATCTGAAGTGTTTAATATAGAACTGTTTTGACATTTAACTTAGTGTAACAAAATTAATTCTAAGACTAAACTGAATTGCCTGAATTAGAACTGTTTGTATAAACTGAATAGCTTGAAATAGAAATGGTTTTGACAATTACACTGTGTACACATGTTATATATTGACCCTCGACTGAGCTGTCAATCAAGAGCGCACCTGTATAAATAAGTGGAAGAACAGCAGAAGCAGGTGGGCGTTAGAAAATAATATAACCAGGTGCCCTGGCTGTTCAAGATAGTTGGAGACAGGATGCCAAAGTGAGAACCAGCTTGCAGACTGAGGGCTTTGCGGCTCTCAGTGACCCACAGTTGAGCAACCCCAGCCAACATGAGGAAGAAGTGCTGCTATGGTCGAGGAAGAACTTGGGTCAATATAGCAGTCCACTCATTTCTCACACACAACAAACATTACCCTTTCGAAAATAAAGTGTGAGAGATTTATATTTTTATAAGAAGTGTACTCGTTCGTTATTGAAGTCGTCATTACTGGTTAATGATTTTCCGCATGTAAGTGTATATTTGTAAATGTACATGTGTAGTTGTATTATGGATATACAATACTCATGCTAAACAGAATTGTTTGAAATAGAACTGATTATTTGTATGAAAACGGATTTGGCATTAAATAACCTACAAAGGTTGATATGCCATAAAACCCAAACAACCAACCATCCAGTCATGTTATTACGTTCACTTTAAGACTAATACCCTTTGGAAAGGTATGAAGCCTCTTCTTCCTCTAGCTATGGCTTGTATCGTGTAGCTTAGTTTGGCTCAAAGTTGAAAATATGAGGCACCCAATGAAAATCTATATTGCTTATATTTTGTTGTCTATTAACCCTCACTGCACTGATCAAATTCTAGATTTTAAAATATGCCCTACAAGCTGGTGATGTTACTTGCTAATCAATAAATCAATTGATCAGTTCTGGTAACAACTTCCTATTGGTCAGTAAAAATAAAATGCATGTACTATGTCCTATGAAATGTTGATTAGTTAGTTGGGTTTTATGGCATATCAACCCTTGTAGGTTATTTAATGCCCAATCCATTTTTATGTAAATAATCAGTTCTATTTAAAACAATTCAGTTTAGCAGGAGTACACAGTTTAATTGTCAAAAACATTTCTATTTCAAACTTTTCAAACAGTTATATATAACAATTCAGTTTAGTCTAAGTACAGTTTGAATGACAAAAACAGTTCTATTTCAAATAATTCAGTTTAGCATAAGCACGCAGTTTAAATGTAAGTACAGTTTAATTGTGAAAAACATTTCTATTTCGAGTTATTCAGTTTAGTCAAGCAGTTCTAATTCAGCTAATTCAGTTTAATATAAGTACAGATTTTGTTAACACACAGTTACATGGCAAAACAGTTCTATGTTAAACTATTCAGTTTAGTGTAAATTCAGTTTCAGTGTCAAAAAACAGTTCTATTTGAAATAATTCAGTTTAGCATAAGCACGCAGTTTAAATGTAAATACGGTTTAATTGTCAAAAACATTTCTATTTTAAGCTATTCAGTTTAATCAAACAATTCAGTTTAGCATAAGTATGCCGTTACTTCTATTTAACCCATAGATAGGGCCCTATCAGGTGCTACCACGCCAGGCTAGAGTGGACCTAGGAGCATTGGCAATGAAGGGGTACTACGTATTCCCCAAAGACCCGGCATTACTGGGACCTCACCATCAGATTGTTTAGTGTCATATCTAGGACGCTTGTTGGGGGGAGATCTTACCCCTCTGCAGAGGTGCAGTCGGTGTATTCTACAGCCCCAGCCGACTGGGCAATATGAAATGTTGAGAATTATGGAAAATACCCAATTATAAAAAGTGTTTATTTGGTTTCAGTGTTTTAAGTTCATACACTGTAAGGGTTAAACCATGCAAGGAACCAATTTTTGTTTTCCTCTATCATAGCTCCTTTTGACCGCTTGTATCTTTTTTATTTCCAAAATACAAAAATGTTTTTGGCGGGCACAAGGCCCAAGAGTTTTTTACCAACCCCTCGGCTCGGGCAGGATATGACACAAGGTCAATTTTTTTTTTTTTTAAGCGGAGTTTAACAGGTTTGAATTCAGAGTTTTCCTTCTCCTAGACTAGTTGCCTTACCAAGCTTGAAGAACCTAGTCTGCCCTACTATTTACCTATAGCTGGAGAGAGAATTTTTGGATTCATACCTTTCCCAAGGGTATTAGTGCTATGTGAGATGCAATCAGTCTCTTCCAGGATTTGAACTTGTGTCGCTATGTCCATTTCCTATGACAATAACCATTACACCACGGGCAACTCTTTTATCTTTGTTCCTTTATTAATTTGTTTTATCAGCTATTGATCTGAATTAGTAGGCTACCAAACTAACTTGTTTAGTAATGCTGGAGTTATTATTTTAGTAAGTATGTATCCACCTAATTATGAGCGGGATTGTTGGAATTTGGGTATCTATCTTGTTTTTCGTTGTGCGATACAAAAGGTACACCTTCTAAGTAACAAGGCTGCATTAAGTCTAGGCTTGTAGCTTGCCATTGTTCATATATGCTTTAGTCATCACTGATTGGCTAATCTACTGATAGGCAAGTCTATAAATATTTGTTGATAATTTGTTGATGGCTGATAGCCCCTCTAACGACGTCCCCCACACCCAAAAAATCCCACAGGGATGCAAGACAAGGTCAGTTTTTATCAGAGTACAACTGATTTGAGTTCAGAATTTTCCTTTGCCGAGACTGGTTGCTACACTGACTACAATGAATTGCAGCGAATTCACAAGACAAAGAGCAACTTATTTTTGCATTTAATTGTTTAGCAACGTTATGGGGATTACAGTAAGAAACCATAGCATTCTAAGAACCTAGATGGAAGCAAGCAAAATGGCACTTTAAAAATACATGGTTTGTGACATTGTCTTATATTGAGATTTAAGACTAATAAAAATACTAATGAAACCCTGTAAGAGTGTGGTTATGATGATCAACCATGATCCCTCAATTCTGAGATGAAAAAAATGTATCATGTATCATTAATACTATTTACCTCCGGATATGGATTTATGCCTATTTTCAAATAGGCTTGTAAAGGGTTTGATGTTGGCTTTGCCGAGAAGAGACAGATTCATACCCATTGTCAAACAACCTTGTAAAGGATTTGATGTTGGATTGCAGAGAAGAGACGGATTCTTAACCATTTTCAGAGAGCCTTGTGAAGGATTTGATGTTGGCTTTGCCGAGAAGAGACAGATTCATGCCCATTTTCAACCAGCTTTGTAAAGGATTTGATGTTCGCTTGCCAAGAATAGATAGATTCATGCTCATTATCAAACAGCCTTGTAAAGGATTTGATGTTGGATTGCCGAGAAGAGATAGATTCATGCCCATTTTCAACCAGCCTTCTAAAGGATTTGATGTTGGATTGCAGAGAAGAGATAGATTCATGCCCATTTTCAACCAGCCTTCTAAAGGATTTGATGTTGGATTGCAGAGAAGAGATAGATTCATGCCCATTTTCAACCAGCCTTCTAAAGGATTTGATGTTGGATTGCAGAGAAGAGACGGATTCATGCCCATTTTCAACCAGCCTTCTAAAGGATTTGATGTTGGATCGCAGAGAAGAGATGTATTTATTCCCATTTTTAAACAGCAATAACTATTACACATTTTGTGACACCTAGAATTTGTACATATATTGATTTATATTTTAGATTTTAATTTTTATTCAGCTTTCTTAACTGTATGTTTCATCTTGTAACTTTATTTTTTGTGAGTGCATTTTTGTGTGAATTCTCTTTCATAGTGTTTGAACTACTGGATAGAAACATTATAGCCATTATGAATTCCATTCACACTATTACATTCCCTAAGAAAAGATATGAACTCCTATAACCCCACCCACTCCAGTTATGGATTAAATCACACCACTACTCTTCTCCTAGAAGAATGGCTTTGACATTAAATAACTCACAAAGATTGATATGCCATTAAACAAAGAAAGAAACCAGTGTATTTTATTTCATTTATAAACCTAACAAAAATGTTTAGAGTTGCTCATGTAATTTGTTTCAATTTATGTGTAAGTTATGTTCTTGTATCTTGAGCCATGAGCTTATTAACCACTCCTCATGCTATAAATTTGTTGTGTGAGTAGAATAAGGAATAACTTCTGTCTTCTCTACTTGATGCTTGTTAAACTTAGTTATTTGTTTTCTGGATTCATGTTGTGTTTCTTGGATAAACATAAAAATGAGCTAGAAACCAAAAAAAATCTAACTAATCAAGGTATTTTTCTGTGATCTGAGTTGAAAAGGGTTTTTTTTTTATTATTATTTTTAAGTTGCCCTTGTGGCAAATTAACGTAAAAGAACTGAATAAAGTTTAATTAAGTAAAGACTATTGGATGCAGTTCGCAGTATTTTACAGACAGCATAATGGCAACAACATCAAAGGATCCATGAGACAGTTCTTTAGTTTCAGGGATTTTAGAGATTTGATTATCATCATCAGCATTATGATTATTTTCTCTTTATTCTACCAGTTTTGATTTTTCATTCATTAAAGTTTGTTGTTATTCTTGAATAGCCATTAACATAGTTCCAGCCCAGTAGAATATGCCAACTGCATGTAGAGGGATAAGACCCCCCACCAAACAAGTATCTACGGTATGACATTAAACCAGCTGATGGTGAGGCTCCTATCCTGCAGCTATGGGTAATGTATGCATTGATACCTACCCTTCCACACAAGCAGGATGCGACACAAGATCAGTTTTCAAAGGGAGTTTAACAGGATTGAATTCTGAGTTTTCTTTCTCTTAGACTAGCTGCCATACTAAGGTTAAAGACATCAGTCTGCCCTACTATTTACCCATAGCTGAAGGGAGGATATTTGGATTCATACCTTTCTGAAACCTTTTAACTGCTTGCAACCGGTCCTGTCTTTCTCACTTGCCGCATCAATACACTGGTTCGCTTAGTCCTATGTGAAGCAACAAATGCAACAACAACAACAACAATGCTAAGATTACTCCTTTTATACCAGTTCTGGCTGGCCGAAATTTGCCTATGTCACAAACTCCGTCCCACCAGAGACGAGATGCATGACCTACAAATTGCACTTCCAAGGACGCTCATGCTTCCATTTTTTCTATACTTCCGGCACTCCACACAAGATACATTTGCGCTCACTTTGAACTTTGAGGTAGGCCCTTTCCCTCGTCACTTTTTGCTGCTTTCTTTCTTCCTTTTGGTGTTGCTATGAAAGGAATTAAATCCACACAGCTTCTTGGTCACATTTCATTCCTCTTGTTCATCCAGCTCACCACCTGTTTTTTATCCTGCCAGGGACGGTTGCTGGATTTAGATTAACATCGGCTGTTCTGCCTGCATATACTGTATGCCACTTGTCTCTTTGAATGACGAATCCTGGTTGGCTCATCAGAGGTAGTAGTCTGCGGGTTCTGCCTTTCAATTTCACTACACTTTCCCAAGGGTATTAGATCTATGGGAAATGCAAACAGCTTTGTCCAAGATTTGAACTCAGTTTGCCATTGGGATAACCATTGCATCATATGTGCCATCCAAAAGCTTTGGGAAATGTAAAGTAACTCTTTTCTGCCATTACTCTCAGGTCTACTGTTCTATTGGTAAAATAGAACTGTTTAATCATTTAGTTGTGTGCAAACAAGGGACTGATGTTAAATTGGTTGGTTGGTTGGGTTTTATGGCATATCAACCTTTTGTAGGTTATTTAATGCCAAATCAATTTTTATGTAAATAATCAGTTCTATTTCAAACAATTCAGTTTAGCATGAGTACACAGTTTAATTGTCAAAAACAATTCTATTTCAAGCTATTCAAGCAGTTATATATAGCAATTCAGTTTAGTGTAAGTACAATTTCACTGTCAAAAACAGTTCAATTTCAAAGAATTCAGTTTAGCATAAGTACGCAGTTTAAATGTAAGATTTCTAGCTATTCAGTTTAGTGAAGCAGTTCTAATTCAACTAATTCAGTTTAGTATAAGTACAGATTTTGTTTACAACTCTGGCCCGGATGGGTAGCACCTAATAAGGCCCTATCTATGAGTTAAATAGAACTAAACTGCATACTAATGCTAAACTGAATTGTTTGAATTAGAACTGTTTGACTAAACTGAATAGCTTGAAATATAAATTTTTTGACAATTAAACTGTGTACTTACACTAAACTGAATTGTTTGAAATGGAACTGTTTTTGAGATTGAAACTACTTACACTAAACTGAATTGTTTAATATAGAACTATTTTGCCTTTTAACTGGGTGTAAACAAAACTATACTCATACTAAACTGAATTGGCTGAATTTAACTGGCTCATTGGTCCAGTGGGTAAAGTGTTCGCCAATGATCCAGGATACTTAGGTTTAAAACTATGTTGCATCATACCAAAGACTTTAAAAATGATACTTGATACTTCCTTGCTTAACACTCAGCAATATAAAGTACATATCGAGGGTAAAGTGGAGCAATCCAAGGATAGGAGTAGTGCTTTCTCCTACACCTCAGTGTAGTAGCTATTGAAAAGGGAGCCTTCTGGTCGCCCTCGACTATGGTCGTCAACTTTACTTACCTGAACAGTTTGAATAAACTGAATAACTTGAAATAGAAATGTTTTTGACAATCAAACTGTGCACTCAAGCTAAAGTCAATTGTTTGAAACAGAACTGATTATTTATATAAAAATGTATTTGGCATTAGATAACCTACAAAGATTGATATGCCATAAAAACCAACCAAACAAGGTAATATACAACATTAGTACTCAGTAGCAATGGTTCTACAAAATTAATTTGTGTCACTTGAGTCAAATCTCTTTGCTTAAGTTTCAGTCACTGATGTCTTCTTATTGATTTTTGTGGATGTGCAATAATCATCAAACCGGGTTCAAGCCTTTATTGTTGCTGTTTGCATTAATTACATTCTGTACCATTGTGGTCACTGGTTGCAAATATGTAAGTTCTAACGAGAAAAAAAAAGCCAACAGCCAAAAGATATATGATTTGACAAAGTTCAAAATTTAGTCTGATAAGCTAGATATAACAACATATGTTTTATAACTAAGTTAAGACTTAGTTTAAATGTATAGGCATAAACCATTTTTTCTTGTGACCCACTGGAGTGTCTTCCCTCTCAGAAGAATGCCAGGGTGAATCTGTGACAATCTCATCTCTCAGAGTTGCATCTCTTGATAAGAAAAAAAAAACAGCCATCAAAAGATATCCATGACTCTGTCAGGAAACCCTGTACCATTGTATATGCATTTATACAAGGTGCCCTCAATAAGTTTCCAGACTTTTTTTTGTATGGGCACTTTTATTGACAGTACACACATGAAACTCTAGTCCCCTTCGAAGTAATCTCCTCCGGCTGCAATGCACTTGTACCATTCCAACAACTTCTGGAAGGCCCCATGGAAGTCCTCTTATGTGAGCATGTCAATGACCTTCATCACAGCCTCTTTCATCTCCTCAATTGTCTCATAACGACAGCCTCTAAGTTTTTTCTTGAGTTTATGGAATAACCAAAAGTCACAGGGAGCAAGGTCTGGACTATAGGGAGGGTGAGGAACTGTCTTGATCATCTTCTTGGTCAAATAGTCTGTGACAAGGATGGATTTGTGGACTGGTGCATTGTCCTGGTGGAAATGCCACTGAGCCGATATGAAGAGTGCTGGCCTCTTCTGATGGAATCTCTTCCTGAACTCCCTTAAAACCTCAACATAGTATTCCTTGTTGACTGTCTGTCCAGTGGGAACCCAGTGCATGTAGATCATGCCTGTGCTGTCAAAAAAGGGATCATCAAAAGTTTGTGGATGGATTTGCTCTGTCTGGCATTCTTGGGTCTGGGTGAGCCAGCATGCTTCCACTGGGAACTCTGTCTCTTGGTCATAGCAGTAGATCCAGCTTTCATCGCAGGTGACCAGAGCATCAAGAAGCGGGATCTGAATTGATGAGTTTGAGCATCTCCCTGCTGTCATGACAATGTCTTTCTTTCTGATCTTCTCTGTGCACCCTTGGGACAAACTTTGTGCAAATCTTCCACATCTTCAGTTCCTCGTGAATAATTGTGTGTACTGTTCACACACTGACATCAAATTATGCACTTAGTGTCTCTATAGACACATGATGGTCCTTATCCATGAAATTCTTTATTTGGCCAATCAACTCTGGTGTATTGACTTCCTTACTCCTCCCACACCTCTCATCATTCCTCACAGACTTCCTGCCTTCCTTGAATCTCTTATGCCACTCAAAAACTAATGTTCGATTCATGCAAGATGGCCTAAAAGCAGTCTGAAGCATTCCATACGTTTCTGTGGCATTTTTTCCAAGTTTAAAACACAATTTTATTGCATATCGTTCTTCTAAAGTGTCTTCACATCCAGATTGGATTTTTGAAATTCACCAGCTGTGACAATCAGGCTTTAGTAGGGTGTATTCCAATTGCTGCTGTAGCTGTTCATTTGAACCTGAAATCATTAGATTGGTCAGTCATCTCATAAGATGTATAGCAATAAGATACTGAATTTTCAAGAGTCTATGACAATTTTAAATACCTGCACAAAAAAAGTCTGGAAACTTATTCAAGGCACCTCATATATTGAATATGATTTGTAAACAATTAGTTTCTAGGTAACATATTTTAAACAAGCCAGAGCGTATTTTTTTACACAGTGAAATTTTTAAAGTATTCAATACTAATAATTCTATTAAACATTATTCATTTATTTGCACACAGTTAAATGGTTCCAAGTATTGCTATTCAATACTAATAATTCTATTAAACATTATTCATTTATTTGCACACAGTTAAATGGTTCCAAGTATTGCTATTCAATACTAATAATTCTATTCAACATTATTCATTTATTTGCACATGGTTAAATGGTTTCAACTATTGCTATTCAATACTGATAATTCTATTCAACATTATTCATTTATTTGCACATGGTTAAATGGTTCCAAGTATTGCTATTCAATACTAATAATTCTATTCAAAATTATTTATTTATTTGCACGTATTCCAAGTATTGCTATTTAAAACTAAATATTCAAGTTAACATTAATCATTTTTTGTGCACAGTTAAATGGTTTCAAGTGTAGAAAAATATAAGATATTTCTATTTGACTCATAGATTGGACCCTAACATGTACTATTACTCCAGGTTACAGTGGACCTGAGAGTAAGAGTCATGAAGGAGTATTCCATATCCCTCAAACTCCAAAATTGACATCTCACCATCAGATGTAGTTTAACTTAAACTACATACCTAAACTTCATACCTAAAACCCTTGTTGGTTTGGGGTCTTACTCCTCTGCAAAGAAACAGTTTGCATATTCTATAGTCCCAGCTGACCGGGCTGTAATATTACCTTTCAATTTAAAAGTGACAAATGAAATTATCTAATTTTCGATTTTTTTTTTTTTAATCTTAAAAGCTATGTATATATGTTTGTCTACAAGAAATGTTATTTGAAGGAACACTTCAATTCTAATTACCTCTGTAGATAAATAAAGTGAGTGTTCGCCAATGGTCCAGGAGACCAGGGTTCAAACCCAGGTCGGGTAATACCAAAGACTTTAAAAATGGTACTTTTTGCTTAACACTCAGCATTACATGTTACGTATCAAGGGTAAAGAGGAGCAATCCAGGGAAAGGAGTTGCGCCCTCCTGGTCACCTCAGTGTAGTAGCTATTGAAAAGGGAGCCTTCTGGTCGCCAAATTTACTTACTATATATATATATATATATATATATATATATATATGTATATAATAATAATAATAAACAAATATATATTAGATATATATATTTAATTCATGGAATTTAGACTGCGACCCCTGGGTTTCATGTTGTTTTGAAAAAAAACAACAATCTTCAGGCAGTTAAGAAAATTAAGTGAATTGAAAATCGAAAAAATACAGTCAAAAACTGTTGTGGTTTTGTATGATTTTTTACGTGTAGTTGTAAGTGTGTGTGTGTGTATGAGTATATGGGATTCCATTAATTAAATATATATATATCTAATATATATTTATTTATTATTATCATATGATAGCTCTATCCTAGATATTGAGCACTCTCCATATTATATTGCACTTAGTTCGACTCAAACCCACAAAGTGATTTAGTGACAACCAGCACTGTTATATATATATATATATATATATATATATATATACACACACATACAGATGCAAAAAACACTTGTTTAAAAATGTTGGATGAAACAAAGTACTCAAACTGTCCTGTTGAGCAGCATGAAAACCAAAAACATTTTAAATCACACCACCTTAGGCTTATTGTATAAGTTGTGATTTCATGTGTTTTCTTTGAAATGGAAAACACAATCTTCCAATGGGGCAATTACATCTGAAGATACTTGTGTCTTCAATTCTCATTGAGTGCCTCATACGTCTAGATTTCCATGAAGTGGCATTCTCCAATCAATTCTTACACATGGGATTGCCAGTGTTGGCCAATCAGTTAAAACTTACTCATTAGCTTTGGGTAGACATTGGGTGCCATCTTGCGGACTCACCAAATGTGATGGCTGATTGGGAGAGGTGGCAAGAGAGAACAGAAATGATCTATGCCTTGATTGATTAATTGATATAAGGAATTAGCAAAAACATGCACTAATTATTTTTTGCATAATGATTGTCTCCCATGACTTTTGCCTTTATACAAATATCTGTTTCAAATATCTTTTGTCGGTCATAGATGGATTGTCTCATTGATAATCATTTACTCCAATCTGTTCAAAAATGTATGACAGTAACAGAATTTGAGACCAGTCACCTGCGGCTGTAGAATGCACCAACTGCATCTCTGCAGAGGGGTAAGACTCCCCCAGTGGGTGTCCTGGATATGACATTAAACCATCTGATGGTGAAGTTCCAGCCTTGGAGCTTTGGGGATTGTGAAGTACCCCTTCATTGGCATTGTTCACAGATCCACTCTGAGTGGGAGTGGTAGCACTTGATAGGGTCCTATCTATGAGTCAAATAAAATAAACTGTGTGAAAACAAATGAATGATGTTGAATTGGGATTGTTATGTAGAAATATTTGAAACGATTTAACTGTGTGCAAAAAAAGAGCTCCAGCTCATTTAAGAATGTTATCTACAAAATGTGTTTACAAATCATATATATTTGATATATATGTATAAAGAGGGTTTGGCATTAAATAATCTACAATATTTGCCCATTGGCCAATATGTGCCAGAGCTCAGCCAAAGCTATGTGTTTGCCAATGGCTCGTGGGAGACCAGGATTCAATCCCAGGTGAAGTCATACCAAAGACTCAAAAAATGGTACTTGATTTCTCCTTGTTTAACACTTAGCATTACAAGGTATTTATCAAGGGTAAAGTGGAGTAATCCATGGGAAGGAGTTGTGCCCTTCCCTACACTACTGAAAAGGGAACCTTAGGGTCATCCTCAAGTACAGTTGCCAACTTAACTTTATTTGTTTAAAAATCTTAGGTTTAAAGATGTATAAACAGGATTTGGCATGAAATAACCTACAAAGGTCGATATGCTATAAAACACAACAAAGAAACAAACAATAATAGAATTTGTTTTACTTAATTCCTGATACAAAATGCTTTCTCAATAGCAGTAGTTTTTAGTACCCAAAATGACAATGGCGCACTAGGTTCTGGCTAAAGGTTTTATGATAAACCTAAAATATTTCTCTCTGTGTGCATTGTGAATGTAAATATCTTAAATAGTTTTTTAAGTAAATTTGTTTAAATTATTAATTTGGTTGACACTCAGTGTTTCTTTGTGTATGGGGGAGGGGAAGAATTGTCCTCTCTGTCATTAAATAGACTTACAATTATTCTAAGTCCACTTTTAAGTTGTTTTTTCCCTTTTAAGACTGAAATATTGGGCATTTGATTTTTTAGAAAAAATTTGATTTTTTTTTTTTAATTTTGTTTTTAAAATAGAGTATCCATATTTACCAACCCCTCTGCTTGGGCAGGATATGACACAAGGTCAATTTTTAAGTGGAGTTTAGCAGGTTTGAATTCAGAGTTTTCCTTCTCCAAGACAAGTTGCCTTGCCAAGGCTGAAGAACCCAGTCTGCCCAACTATTTACCCATAGCTGAAGGGAGAATAATTAGATTTATACCTTTCCCAAGGGTATTAGTGCTATATGAAATGCAATCAGTCGCATCCAGGATTTGAACTTGTGTCGTCGTGTTTATTTCCTACAACGATAACCATTACACCACTGGCACCTCCAAAATAGAGTATCAATTTTTAGATAAACTTCCTAGTATATAAGGTTTGATATTATCCTTGAATTTCATGTCTTTAGCTTGGGAGGTCTTGAAACTGATTTACTTTGGAAAATCCAACTTCATTTCAAATGGGTTTTCTGGGTGTGTTGTAGAATTAGGATTGGATTCCTTAAATCCCTCTGATGTTGTGATCAACAACTCACTTTTCTCGGTTTATCATTGGAGTATTTTTAATGTGATACTAGAATGAGTTAAAAGTTTTGCAATATTTTGGTAACATGAAACAATTCGGTAACTTCAGATTCTTTTGCTGAAGGTGATGAAGCTCTCTGGACTGTGAAATGCCGAACTCCCCTGGTAGTCTCCAAATGCACATCTATGGCATGAAATCCATGGTTTTAGGTCCGCCTGGCCTTACCTGATAGTTGAGATTCTTGTAATCCAAATAAAATTTCTTCAACCATCAGGTTGCTGTACTGTGAACAGCTGCACTTTCATCTTTTGCACAACAAATATTTTTATTTGCATCCATGACATTATGGGTCCGTTTGAACATGTAAAGCATAAGTTCCCTGATTAGACTTTATTGTATGCTCAGCTGCACAGCTTTCAAATCACATATGGAGTGAAGCAATGCACAACGTGTCAGTGCACCATCTACCACAATAATACTAACCATAGTGGGTACCTTCCATAGTTTGAACAGTTTTCCAAAACAGCTCACCCTAGTATTATTTACTGTTAAAAAATTTCTCTTTTTTATATATCTATATATATATATATGAATTGATTTGTAAGTTTAACTCTAATCATCTTCATGCCCGGTCGGCTGGGACTGTAGAATACACCAACTGCTTCCATGCAGAAGGGTAGTCCCCCCCCTCCGCCAACATGGGTCATTTTATATGCCACTAAACAATCTGATGGTGAGATTTGGGGAATGTGGAGTACTTCTTCATTGCTCCCTGGTCCAGTGTAGCCTGGAATGGTAGAACCTGATAGGGTCCCATCTATGGGTCAAATAGAACTAAACTGTGTTTTTGCTAAACTGAATTGTTTGAAATAGAACTGTTTAAATGTATAACTAGGTAGGTCTTCAGGACAACATCCCGTATCCTCACATAGCTGCTGAATGTATGTTTGTGCTGGTCGTCCTGCTTTTGCACGGCCATGTGTGGGGGTCCATAAGAGTACATCTCTTATGAGTTCGTCCCTGCTTCTCCAGCAGTGTCCTGCATGTCTGGCTCATCTAACTTGAATAGTTTTCGTGATGGGGGCAGGTGGCCGTACAGTTGGTGTCTTGTGGGGTGTTGCCGCCAGGACTTGTTTAAGATTGTACGTAGCATTCTTGTGTAATTGCCATCTAGCTTCTTTCGTCCTGAAGACCTACCTAGGGCGATGAATGATAGGGAGGAGTGGCGAGAGAGGGTCAGGGATATCTGTGCTACCAGCGCGATATGATGATGATGATGAAATGTATAAAATGGACTTGGCATTGAATAACCTATATTGGTTGATATGTCATAAAACCAAACCCAACCTAATTCTAGTTATTTAATATATATGTATAAACAGGATTTGACATTGGATAACCTACAATGGTTGATATGCCATTAAATCAAACTAAACTAATTATCTTTGTCTGTGAATAAAGTGATCATACCATATTTTCAATATATTACGACTTATTTATTACTTATTGTCATAACAAAAGGTTTGTTTCTTTTGTATTTTATTATAGTTGATGAGCGAGAGATGACTTCATCTGATGTTTCTGATGAAATGAAAAATCGCTATGAGCAGGTTGATGCCAATTATGGCTTTGTAATGACTGCAGATGGGTAAGTAGACTGAAATTTCTACTTTATTTTTAACTTTTTAGAAATCTTTACCTGAAAATCATGCTTATTTTTATTTTCTCTTATATTGCTGCTGTTGTTGTTGTGGGAGCTATTGTGCCAAGGTGTGTTGATAGGCCTTGTACAAATGCAATTGTCTTAGTGTACCATAACTCAGTCTCATTGGAAAAGAGTGAGAAGTAGTACAACAATAGTTTAAGATAAAAAAAAAAAAGATTTCGTTTTCATTTACAGGCAATCAGGATATCATTTATTTGTTTATTCAGGGATATGTTGCATTCTAGAGTTGTAGTCGGGAAGGACTATGATGAAAATCCTCATGTGAGGATATCTTGCATATATGAGTTATTGAGAAGGATCAAGTGGAAAATCCACTGGTGAGAACTTATCATATTAACTGCCACAGATGGTTAAGCTGTTTGCTGGACATGTTCTCTCTCTCTCTCTCTCTGCTGCTTGAGGTTCTTTCTGCTGTTTGGATCAAATCAGTCTTTCGTATATACTGCACAGAAGGCTCAGATTGGCTTGCTGATTGGTTGGTTGGGTTTAATGGCATATCAACCTCTATAGGTTATTTAATGCCAAAGCCTGTTTACACATATATATGGTTTGTAAACACATAATTTAAAGATACCATACTAAAGCCATACAACTCATTTACTCGCATACGAGTAAATCTTTTCAAGTATTTCCATATGACATTAGTTTATTTAGTGATGATAATTTGTTGTTTTTTTTATTATATTTCACTAACACAAACATTTTGGTATTTCTATTCAGCAATAATTTTCTTTCAGTTGATTAGTTTATGTTTTCAGGATTGTAACCAAGTCTATATTTTCTGGTACAACCTGGTCTCTTTCAAGAATGATAAAACATTATCCATGTGGATGTTCTCAAATAAGTCCTTCATGGTATTTACGTGGAAATAGCGCTTTCTGGTGTCATTAAAAACTTTACACTCAAGGAGAACGTGTTTGATTGTGCAGGGCGTTTGGCATATCGAGCACTGGTTTACTGAGTCAGGCAGCTCATTTTTTATCTGATTAGTCAGAAAATATTCTTATGACTCTTTATTTTTCTCTTGCGTTCATCTTAGAAGTGAGTGCATGAAGCCAGTTGAATTTCAGTCTGTCTTTGCCTTAT
This sequence comes from Sepioteuthis lessoniana, assembly GCA_963585895.1. Taxonomy (NCBI): domain Eukaryota; kingdom Metazoa; phylum Mollusca; class Cephalopoda; order Myopsida; family Loliginidae; genus Sepioteuthis; species Sepioteuthis lessoniana. The sequence continues at coordinate 15,429,510 of OY757919.1, forward strand.
ATATATATATATATATATATATATATATATATATATATATATATATATGGTAGCTATTGAGGTGAGCATTTCTGTTTGCATCATTGAAAGAAGTTCTGACAACTTACAACATTGTCGTCCCTATTCCCCATCCTCTTTTACATCTGGTTCATTTACAAGCACAATTATTCTTTAATCCCAAATGTTCTCTCTTTAATTTTAGTTTTAAAAGTCCAGTCAAGTTTTTACATGCTTTCAGAAGTCTTATTAAAAAAGAAACCTGTTTTTTTTTGTTTTTTTTTTTTTTTTTCAGGATTGATTTAGAGAGACTTGTGACATTTGTTGTGAATTTCAAATGTTAAAATTGACCAAAGTTTTAGGTCAGTCAAGAAAAGACATGAGCTAACTGTGACCACCACACTTTCTAAATGATCCACCTAATTTTACAAGGAAAATAATGCTTATTAAAATTTTGTTTATCTCATTTTATACAAATGATTACCAACTTTTATGTATGTCTTTTTTTATGTATTTTTATATTAACATTACCTTTCAATTCATAAGTAAAGAAGAAATTATTTGATTGTTAGATTGCTAAATATGTACCTGTAATTTATGGGAAATACTTTTTACAAAATTTTGATTTACGCATTATGAAAATATTCCCTTTTCTTTTTTTTAAAACAACAACCGGACCATTGGCATAATGAGTCATGTTCACCAATGGTCCAGGAGACCAAAGACTCAAAAAATGGTACTTGATGTTGTCTTACTTAACACTCTGCATTATAAGGTACAGATCAAAGGTAGAGTAGAGCAATTCAAGGAAAGGAGTAGTGACCTCTTCTACACCTTGGTGTAGTAGCTATTGAAAAGGGAGCCTTCAGGTCTCCTCGACTAAGGTCGCCAACTTTACTTATTACTTGATATTGATTTTTCAAGTCAACCTGGCAAAGGAAAGAAGCAGAAGATACCCTACACAAACTATTATGGATGCTGACTACGCCAGGGACATAGCACTTCTTGCAAATTCACCTGCCTAAACTGAATCCCTGCTACATAATCTGGAACAAGTAGCAGGTGGTATAGGCCTCCATGTCAACACAGACAAAACAGAATACATGTGCTTTAATCAAAGAGGTGACATCTCCACATTAAAGGGTGGTCCTATGAAACTAGCAGACAAATTCACCTACCTCAGAAACAGTGTCTCATCAACCAAGAATGACATCAACACATGACTAGCAAAGGCATGGACAGTGATCGATAGGCTATCAGTCATATGGAAGTCAGACCTGACTGACAGAATAAAACGCACTTTTTTCCAAGCAGTGGTCATGTTAATTCTACTATATGGATTCACCAGATGGACGCTAAATAAACGTATGGAGAAAAAGCTTGACAGCAATTACACAAGAATACTGTGAGCTGTATTGAACAAGTCCTGGAGGCAACACCCAACAAAACAGGAGTTGTACAGCCACCTACCACCCATCATGAAAACTATCCAAGTTAGATGAACTGTACATGTGGGACACTGTTGAAGAAGTAAGGATGAACTCATAAGCAATATACTCCTGTGGACCCCTTCACATGCACGAGCAAAAACAAGACGACCAGGTAGAAACTATATACAACAGCTCTGTGCTGATACAGGATATAGCCTTGAAGACCTCCAGGGAGCAATGGACGATAAAGACAGGAGGAAAGAGAGAGTCAGGGAAATCTGTGCTAGCAATGCAACATGATGATGATTCCATGACCTATCATGGCAACTGCATACGTTAATATCAGTTATAATATTATACCAATACTTCAGTTTTTTATAAAAGAGATCTTTTTACTGAAGAGAAAAACTTAATTTTTTCCTATTTCTGAGGCAGATGCTTACACTTATGGTCTCCTGTAATGAAAATAGTTGAGGTACCTTCAATAAAAAATTTCTTTGAATTTTTTTAGTAGTGCAACCTGCATCATGATGAGACCTATCTCCTGTGACTTGGTTCTTGAAAAAGGTTACCTATACTTCACAGCTCAGTTGGCAGGGGCTGTGGAATACACTGACTGCATCTCTGCAGAGGGGTAAGACCCCACCAACAAGTGTCCTGGATATGACATTAAACCATCTGATGGCGAAGCTCGAGCCTTAGAGATTTGAAGAATGCAGAGTACCCTTTTATTGCCATTGCTCCTAGGTCCACTCAGAACCGGAGTGATAACACCTATCTATGGGTCAAATAAAACAAACTGTGTGCAAACAAATGACTGATATTAAATTGTTATTGTTGTTTAGAAATACTAGAAACCATTTAACTGTATGCAAAAAAGAGCTCAGGCTCAGTTAAGAATGTTATCTAAAAAAATGTGTTTAGAAATCATGTATATATATATATATATATATATATATATATATATATATAGACGGGATTTGATATTAAATAACCTACAGTGATTGATATGCCATAAAACCCAACCAAACCCATCTCTCATCTAGAACATAAGTTAGAATATGTCACTGTTGGTAAACTTGAAATGTCTGTTCACATCATCATGTACTGGGGTTCCCATAGCTTCAGTCAACTCAACATTTTCATGCTGCTATTTTCACTAATTGGATTCTGTGTTGGATGGGTTCTTCTGAGAAAATTCATGCAGGTAGACTTCAACTTGTTTTAAGATACTCGTAAATAGTCAAGGGTATGCCCTGAGGTTTGCTGGCAGTAGAATAAGAAACCAAATAATTTCTGCATAATCTGCAAAAAAAAATTTAAAAAAAGACCTTGTGTTACTGTTATGGTGATCTATCTACACAATAATGAACTCTTCCTCTTTCATAAATACTAACCCTATTCACTCTCGGAGAGAATTCCTCTTAGCAGTCAAACCTGACAATTTTCAGACGGACACTTCTTCCTGCCATACTAATATTTATTTTGTAAAAAAGTAAAGTTGGTGACCATAGTCAAGGTTGACCCGAAATCTCCCTTTTCGATAGCTGTAGGGTGTAGTGGAGGGCACTACTCCTTTCCCTGGATTGCTCCACTTACCCTTGATCCTTACCTTATAATGCTGAGTGTTAAGCAAGGTAGCATCAAGTACCATTTTTTGCGTCTTTGGTATGACTCGACCAGGGATTGAACCCAGGTCTCCTGGGCCATCCATCTACTTTCTTTTCTGCTATGTCTTTTTTCTGGCCCCTAACAGGCCACAACAGTTTCATACTTTATTCTTTTTCTTATTCTTATCAAAATGGTCAAATTCTCTGGTCTTCTTCTTGTACTTCTTCTGGTGGTCTTGAGTTTATCTTGGTTTCTTTGTCCACTTCAGTTCTTAAAAATAGTTACGACGACTTTGTTTGATTTTCAACATTTTTATTCAACCAAATTCCCACGTCAACTACACAGCTGGAGAAATTGCCATTTTAGGTATCCGTTTGTTACAGCATCTTGGACTACCCTCTTAACTCCACAGAACTGATCAATTCTCCCGACTAAACCAACCAATCAGAGAACTGCTAAAAAGGTCAACCTGGGGTCAAGTCTTGTCTATCATATCAACTGGTTATTTTCCATGACTCTCCTTCTAATGAATTACAAGTTAACTTTTGAATTCATATATTTCGAATTCTACACTTATTTTACAAAATTGATAGGCAACCTATTCATTATGTAACATTTGTGTTACATTTGCCTATGATCATAATGGATGTAACTGTTCACAGAAATCCCTTTGAGAAATGCTTAAATCCATCTTTTCCTCTTCCTCTTCCAGCTATTGATAAATAGAAGGGCAATCTGGGTTCTTTAGCCTTGGTATGGCAACTGGTCGAGGAAAAGAACGACTCTGAATTCAAACAACAGTATTCCATTGAAAAATTGAGCTTGTATAGCAACCTGTCCATGATGAAGAAGTTGCATAAATACATATTTTCATATTGATTTGTTTGGTTTGATTTCTTTGTTTAATGGCATATCAACTCTTTTTAGGTTATTTAATGCCAAAGCTATTCTCCTAGAAGAACAGTAGTGGTACTATTTAACCCATAGCTGGGAGGATAAGGGGGTTCATACCTTTCCCAAGATTATTTGCCCAAAAGTGAACGTAATAGCTCGACTGGAGTACGAACTTGCGTACTACGATTCCGCAGTCCATCGCTTTAACCATTACACCACGAGGACACTCCCATATTGATTTGTCGATAGAAAGACTGCTCAGTTGGCTGGGGCTTTAGAATACACCGACTGCACCTCTGCAGAGGGGTAAGACCCCACCACTCAACGAGTGTCCTGCATATGACACTAAACAAAATGATGAGAAGGTTCCAGTGATACTTGAGCTTTGGGGAATGCAAAGTACTCCTTTATTGCCATTGCTCTCAGGTGAACTCTGGCCCGGTGTGGTATCACCTGATAGAGTCCTATCTATGGGTCAAATAGAACTAAACTGTATACTTATGCTAAACTGAATTGCTTAAAATAGAACTATTTTGACATTTAAATTGCATACTTATGTGAAACTGAATTGTTTGAAATGGAAACTGTTTTTGCCAAAGAAATTGTACTTACGCTAAGCTGAATTGTTTGAAATAGAACTGTTTTGACTAAAACTATACTTATACTAAACTGAACTATTTGAATTAGAACTGTTTGACTTAACTGAATAGCTTGAAATAAAGATGCTTTTGACAAGTAACCCTTATGCTAAGATGAATTGTTTGAAATAGAACTGTTTTTGTATAAAAATAGATTTGGCATTAAATAACCTACAAAAGTTGATATACCATATAACCCAAACAAACAAACGATAGGAAGATGGTTGCAAATAGATATCTATTAGGTATCTAACAATGTTTTTTTTTAGGGAGAAAAAAATTAAAAAATACTTATTATTAAAGGGTTAAATACAGCATATTTAAAAGTATACAGACACTCACCCAATATATATATATATATAAACAAGCTATATGAATATATATGCATATACACTTTCAGTAGATGAGACGCTGTTGCCAAGGTATGTGAACTTGTCTACGAAGTTCAAAAGACCGCCATTTAGAGTGAAGATGGCTTCTTCTCAATTAAAACATGTTTCATTTTGTTTGTATTCATGTAGAGGCCAATGCCACCTGCTGCCTGCTCCAGGCTATGCAGCAGGAATTTGGCTTGGTAAGTGTGTATACAAGAAGCACTATACCATCTACATAGTCTATGTCCATAATAGTTTCTACAGGATATAATCTGCTACTTGCCTTTTTTAATGTTAAGCCCTTTTCTTTAATGATATCAACATTCGAAGAATGTAGCTTTGGCAGATTATAAACAGATAGAGTCGTAATGTATCTCCTTGCAGAACTCCAGCAACAATATCGAAGAAGTCTTTGTCTCCATCTGGTGAGCAAACCTTGACTTTTGTGTTTCTGTAGAGCATCATTCTGGCTACAACAGTTTCTTTGGGGAGACCATAAGCTAGAAGTATTTGCTCCATCTTTCCTCTTTGTATGGAATCAAATGCCTCGGAGAAATCTACAAAAAAGTGTAGCCTTAAGGATCTGATGGATTGTTAGAATCTGTGATGTTGTGAATTTCTTTCTCTGAAAACCATTCTGATTTTTCTTAAGAACTTTTAAAAAAAAAAAATGGTTTGAATACATGCTTGTAAATTCACACAAAATATAAATTATGATCAGGAGAAATCCTCAAGAAATTGAGAGCATCAATCTGTGGAATTTGATTAATATTTACACTTTGATTTTTTTTATGCTCTTCAAATTAAAGAAGACTTTTAAAAAAGGAATATCTTAAACAGAATGTCATCTTTGATTTTGTTTTTGTAAACAAATAAATTGTTTAATATCCTTTTTACTTTAAAAAGAATTTTTGCAAAAATTACTCCTCCCCCCACTTATTTTTTAAAAATGTTGTTTTTTTTTTTTTATTTTATAGCAATTTTCTCTGTTTGTAATTGGAGTATTTCTAATAATATTTAGTGGGGCTTCTTGCAGAACTGGGTGAAAGTTTGTCTACTACAGTTTGTTTGAACAACATTTTGCAGCTTGAAGAATTGGCTAATATTACATCAAGCTAAGATCTAAGCTGATTTCTGGTTGCATGTTGCCATTTTGTGTGACAATCATCTTCATCATCGAGTTGCATGTTGCCATTTTGTGTCACAATCATCATCATCATCATCATCATCCGGTTGCATGTTGCCATTTTGTGTCACAATCATCATCATCATCATCATCATCATCCGGTTGCATGTTGCCATTTTGTGTCACAATCATCATCATCATCATCATCATCATCTGGTTGCATGTTACCATTTTGTGTCACAATCATCATCTGGTTGCGTGTTACCATTTTGTGTCACAATCATCATTATCAATAAGTCCATGCTGACAGCATGGATTCCCTTGATTCTTTCTCACCATCCATTCCCATTAACTGGTTCTCAATATATTGAAATAAGTGTCATGATGGGTGACTGCATAATTTTTTTCTCTCTCTTCGAGAGGAAATCTGGATCGGGAACCAAACTGAAGACAGAGACTAAATCTAAATAGGAATGTCTAAAATTATGGAAATTAATTCTTTATTTCTATCGTCTCAGAGACTTTGCATCCATATTCCATGATCTTTTTAACTTTTCTACTCTCTCTGATTTGTATAAATTTTACACTCTCTCTGCCAAAAAAAAAAAAATGTCTCCGTTATGATTTTATTTGATATAAAAGAAACACAAGAAAGAAATAATTAATGATCTACAAAAAAAAAATGCAGTGGAGAAACAAGGAAGCTGAGCAGTGAAGAAAGGTAAAAAAAAAAAAAAGATAGTGGAATCGAGAAAGGAGAAGGAGGGAGGAAAAGAATAAGGAGTGATAGTTCTAGAATGAAAAAGAAAATAAAGAGAAGAAGAAGAAGGTAAAAAAGAAATGAAGAGAAGAAAAAAAAAAGATAAGTTAAAGAAAAAGAAATGAAGGAAATAACAAAGAATGTGTAGAGACAGGAAGGGTCTCGGAGAAAAGATTGCATTCAAAAGAAAGATATGTTCATGAAAGAAAAGAAAATCATGAAGGAAAGAAGTATTAAACAAAGTAAGGAGAAAGAAAGAAAGAATAAAAGTTAAAAAAGAAGAAAATAAGCTCAAATATAAAGAAAATAATGAAGGAAAGCAATAAAAATAAAACAAAGGGAAGGAGAATAAAAGAAAGAAAGAAAAGAATAAAAGTTGATGAAGAGAAGAAAATAAGCAAGAAAGAAAGAAAAGAAAAGAATAAAGGAAAGAAATATAAAAAATATTAAAGAAAAGGAATGAGGTAAAAAAAGCAGGAAAGAATAAAAGTTGATAAAGAGAAGAAAATAAACAAGCAAGAAAGAAAAAAAAATAATGAAGAAAGATAAAAAATATTAAAGAAAAGGAATGAGGTAACGAAAGCAGGAAAGAATAAAAGTTGATAAAGAGAAGAAAATAAGCAAGAAAGAAAAGAAAAGAAAAGAATGAAGGAAAGAAAGATAAAAAAAATATTAACCAAAAGGAATGAGGTAACAAAAGCAGGAAGGAAGGAAAGTTGATAAAAAGAAGAAAGGTGAAATATTTTAGATTTGAGAAAAACAGGAAGAAATAAAGAAAACAATGTTATGGCTTCCCTCTTTTTGTCCTGATGATGGCAATAGTGTTTGTTGTCGGTGAATAAACAGAGCAAATAGAAAATGTTTATTCACAGGACACTTCAATCAAATTTCTTTGCCTCTTGTTCTGCTAAGAAACACAAACTTGTATCATGTTAGGAAATTTCAGACAAAAGAAACTGTTAATAGGATTGCATTATATCAGTCTTAGATATTTGAATTTCTTCCAACACCATTTTTCAATATCTCTCATTTTACAAAGAAAATAAGCAAATATGAAACTGATCAGATTCATCATCACGAGTATGGGTCACATGATACCAGCCATTATTTATTTCCTTTTGTGTTCATAAAGTATTTCAATTCTTTGCTATGAAAAAAGTCCTTGAACCTGGTTGATCTAGTATACTGTCTGCCTTTTTTTTTTTAAAGAAGGAATATGTATTTTAAAAATGTTATTTACCCTCCTAGAGATTTACATATAGGTAGACATACTTTTCCCCTGAACTATTGGGGGCCGTCCTCGTAGTGTAATGGTAAAAGCAACGGAGTGTGGAATCGTAGTAAGCAAGTTCGTACTCCAGTCGCGCTATTATGTTCACTTTCAGCCAAATACCCTTGGGCAAAGTATGAACTCTCTTATCCTCCCAGCTATGGGTTGAATAGTACTGCTACTGTTCTTCTTGAAGAATGGCTTTGGCATTAAATTATCTACAAAGGTTGACATGCCATTAAACAAAGAAACCAACCAAACCAAACCTGAGCTATTAGTTTGGTTTCTTTGTTTAATGGCATATAAACCTTCATGGGTTATTTAATGCCAACATCATCCTTGTAAGTAAGTTGGTTACTGTAGTTGAGGGCGACCTGAAGGCTCCCTTTTCAATAGCTACTACACTGCTTGACTAAACTGAATAGCTCGAAATAGAAATTTTTTCACAATTAAACTGTACTTAGATTTAAACTGCGTTCTTATCCCTAACTGAATTGTCTGAAATGGAACTATTTTTATAAAAATGGAATTGGCATTAAATAACCTACAAAGGTTGATATGCTATAAAACCCAAACAACCAACCAATAAAAAAATCTCTTATTTCAAATAATTTGACTTCATCATTTACATATACTTTGATAGATTAACAGAGAGCAAGAAAGAAGACTAATTCTGATAAAGATGGATAGATTTATTTATGGAATATGTATAATTGATAGATATGAAGTAATATGGATATTAGCATAGAGAGATTGGCCGATGTAATATGGATTTTTTGTTGAATAAATTTTTGAACGCTAATTACATCATACAAATTTGGAACAACGCTACTCACGGAAATAGAATATTTTAAAACTTTCAAATCTTTTTCATTTTATTTAATAACTCAGACATCTTGAAGAAGGTCTAAAAACCCGAAACATTTAACATTGCCAAATTATTCAATAAATAAAATCATCTACTGAAAATCTTGTGGTTTTTCATCACTGTACATTTTTATACTATCAGATTTATTTCTAGTTTTTCCCATATATATATATATATATATATATATATATATATGTGTGTGTGTGTGGTACCTGAATTCTTGTGGCCTAGTAGAATACACAGACTACATCTCTGCAGAGGCAGGGTAAGGCTCCCCCAACAAGTGTCCTGGATATGACAAAACAATCTGATGGTGAGGCTCCAGTAGCGCTGGAGATTTGGGGAATGTAGAATACCTCTTCATTGCCATTGCTCCCAGGTCCACTCTGCCTCTAAGTGGTAGCACCTGATAGGGTCCTATCTATCAGTCAAATAGAACTACTTGATATTTAAACTTAGTGCAAACAAATGACTTATGCTAAACTGAATTGTTTGAAATAGAACTGTTTATCATTTAATTTTGTGTAAGCAAATAACAGATGTTTAATTGAATTGTTTATGATACATAGCAATATTTGGAACCATCTGACTTTGTCGACATGCTAAACTGAATTGTTTGAAATAGAACTGTTTGATCATTTAACTGTATGTAAACAAATGGCTGATGTTTAATTGAATTGTTTGTGTTAAGCAGCAATACTTGAAAACATTTACTGTGTGAAAACAAATGATTAATAGTAAATAAAATTATTCGTATTAGATATAAGTAAGTGAAACCACTTAAATGTGTGCAAAAAAAATGATCTCAGGCTCATTTAAAAATGTTATCTACAAAATGTGTTTCAAAATAATATATGTTTAATATATATGTATAAAAAGGATTTGGCATTAAATAACTGATGATGGTTGATATGCCATAAAACCAAACCTGAATTCTTGACCATCCACAATCCCTTTCTTCCTAATTTTCAATTCATAAATACCTATAGTATCACCAATGAATAAGTACATGTCTGTCAATTTTTCATGTAAAGTTTATTTCTAGTCTAAAATAAAATCAAAAGGGGAGGTATGTTTACTGTAATCATTTTAAGAAGTAAAATCAGTGACCTGGTTTCTAAATCTGTTTATGTTTCACTTAGCCCTAATGCTCTTGTAAAAAGGCATAAATCCATTGCTTCTTGCTCAATAGGTAAATAGTTGAGCGGACTTCATTTTTTACCAGGCAATTGGCCTAATGAGAAGAGTGTTTGCCCATGGTCTAGGAGACCGGGGTTTAATCCCAGGTTGAGTCATACCAAAGACTCAAAAAATGGTACTTGATACAGCCTTTCTTAACACTCAGCATTATAAGGTAAGGATCAAGGGTAAAGTGAAGCAATCCAGGGAATGGAGGTGTGCCCTCCCCTACATCTCAGTGTAGTAGCTATCAAAAAGGGAGCCTTCGGGTCACCCTTGACTAAGGTCACCAACTTACAATCTAGAAGGAACACTCTGAATTCAAACTCACTGTATTTGAGAATTAATTTTTTATTTATGCGGACTTTTTGTCCTCATCTTGGTAGGTTTTTTTTTTTTTTTTTTTTTTTTTTTGTTGTTGTTTGTTTCTTTTCACGACGTTTCGGCCAAATTTCACCACTGGCCTTCTTCAGGTGATTAACCGCGACCTCGGATAGGAATGCTGAGTTTTGTAACCATATCCCCAGTAATTAATGCCTTCCAGAGTTGTTGTCTATCGCACCACGTTTTTGACCTAGTAAACCTCTGGCTGGCTTGGGTAGGAATTGAAACCGCTATCGTCTGACAATGCTCACCTGGAACCATAGAGACTCAACGCCTCTATCTGCTGCGCCACGGGCCAGTACTTGACTTAAAACGGACTTTTTGTCACTTCCTACCAAAGATAGAGGGGTTAGGTAAATACAATCAAAATGGATATTATTTGGTATTATTTATTACCCAACTCTACAGCAATGGAACTTGAAAATAGTTAGTAAAGCATAACACTTTAGAACCATCTTGACCCAAGGCAGAGTTCACAGATACTCTTTTTTATTGGCAGGAGTGCAGATCTACATCCCTGTCAATTTCTTATGGGTACTAAGCATGTTTACTTAATAAATTATTCATGTGATATTAAAGTGACCAAAAACCACTCGTCAAGAATATTATTTTTTAACCATATTTAATAAAAAGATATGAAGATAGATTTTCATAATTTTAAAGGAAGAATTTTTTTCAAACTATTGAATCCTTTTATCTTTTGAAGAATTCAGAATTTGTTGGTGCCATTTACCAATTGTTTGTCTCAGATTTCTTGCTTTTCTGAGCCTTTTTTTTAAATTTAATTTTTTTTTTTTTCTTATTGTCTTAAGGAAATTTGAGAGATTAATATTTTGATCTTATCTGAGAAAAGAAAAAAAATTAAGAAATATGTATGTCTGTCTATGTAGGTGTATGTATGTATGTATATATGTATGTATATATATGTGTGTATTTATATATGTATATACTTATTGATTAACTATCTACCAGCATTCATGGTGACAAAGAAAAAGAAAAAAAACAGCTGCCAGAATTCAGAGATAACAAATCTCAAATCACTGCCTGGGGGAAAAAAGAAAAGGATTATCGGGAGAAAAAAAAAGAAAAGGCCAACTTTGTCACACCAGTTGAAAAAAATCAAGAGATATGCAATCAGTTGGTCAAAAAACAAAAACCCACCACAAAATGCTGCAATGCTACAATTACAAAAAGTGCTCAATATTAAATAGAGCCAATTAGATTTAATTTTATATATGTGTGTGTGTATATATATATATATATGAGTATGAATGAAAAAATAGACAGGCCATTATCAGGATGTCTTTATTTGAAAACTTTTTACCTTTTAAAACATCACAGTATTATATTAAATTAAACAGATAAACAAAGCTAATTAAGAATGCTTATTAAAGAATTACGGCCACCTGCCTCCTATCACGAAAACTATTCAAGTTAGACGAACCAGACATGCAGGACACTGCTGGAGAAGCAGGGACGAACTCATAAGTGATGTACTCTTATGGACCTCCACATATGGCCGAGCAAAAGCAGGACGACCAGCACGAACCTACATTCAGCAACTATGTGAGGATACAGGATGTAGTCCGGAAGACCTGCCAGAGGCGATGAACGATAGGGAAAAGTGGCGAGAGTGGGTCAGGGATATCCGTGCTACCAACACAACATGATGATGATTAAAAAATTACTCCTATTTTTATTTTAATTGATTTCTATATAGAATTATTGATAAGATTTATTTTAATGTTTGAAAATACACCAAGTAATTATTTATTTTGTTAAAATTTGCTTGAAATTATCCGTACCATAAACCTTAATTCCTTAATTATATATAGCACACCTAGCTCTTCCTATCACTCCTGCTTTTCATTGCTGAATTTTTCTAATTTAACTAAATGGGACAGAAAAGTATAAATTTCCTTCATTATTTGGATTTCTTTTAAGATTTATCGATAGGAATTTTGCTCATATTTATCTAAATAAAACCAAACAATTAGAAATCAATAAGTAAGTAAAGTTGGTCACTGTAGTGGAAGGTGACCCAAAGGCTTCCTTTTCAATAGCTACCACACCGAGGTATGGGGGAGGGCGCACCTCCATTCCCTGGATTGTTTCACTTAATCCTTGATCCTTACCTTATAATGCTGAGTGCTAAGGAAGGCAGTATCAAGTACCATTTTTTGAGTCTTTGGTATGACTCGACCTGGGATTGAACCTCGGTCTCCCGGACCATTGGCGAACACTCTACTCATTAGGCCAATGGAAGCAAATCTTATTAAAATGAAAGTTCTTAGATCAATATACAAATTAGCCATCTCATTCACACTAAACCACTATTCAGATATATACATATTTACCAACCCCTCTGCTCGGGCAGGATATGACACAAGGTCAATTTTTAAGTGGATTTTAACAGGTTTGAATTCAGAGTTTTCCTTCTCCTAGACTAGTTGCCTAACCAAAGCTGAAGAACCTAGTCTGCCCTACTTTTACCCATAGCTGGAGGGAGAATAATTGGATTCATACCTTTCCCAAGGGTATTAGTGCTATGTGAAATGCAATCAGTCTCATCCAAGATTTGAACTCGTGTTGCCATGTCCATTTCCTACGATAATAACCATTACACCAAGGGCACCTATTCAGATATATATACTGATACAATTGCATATTATTAGTATGTGGATAGGATCAACAAAATTGATAATATAAAATGATTTTTAATAATAACTGAGATTTTCATAAAAAATAACATAGAGAATTTGACATAACTAAATTAATTGTCACATTAATGATATAGTTTTGGTTACAGATGCATATTATTTCCTTTATAATAAGATATATACGAGAATTTTAGCAGTGTATTAGATATTTATTTATTAGTAATATATAGAATTGATTGTTTTCTTTCTTGGCATTATATAAAATTCATTTATTCCTTCGTAAGTAATGTATAAATAGATTGATGTATTTATTAGTAATAGAGAATAGATTTAGTTTCATATTAGTAAAATATAAAAGTTATTTGTTTATCAGTACTATATAAAATTTATTTATCGGGGAAAATATAGATTTATCTATTTATTAGATATATATAAAATAGATGCTTTTTATTAGTATTGAATAAAATAGATTTATTTTGGTTTTTTTTTTTTTTTTGTTTCTTTTTAGTATCATATCAGTAGATCTATTTATATACTTACTATATATAAATATTTTTTTCCCATTAGTAATATTTGAAACTTATTTATTTATTATATGAGTAAAGTATAAATATATTTATTTATTTATTAATATTATATGAAATTCATTTATTTATTTATAGTAATATTTATAATAGATTTACTTATCTATTTATTTGTAATATATAAAATTTATTTATCTATCAGAAATATAGATTCATCTATTTATAAGTAATATATAAAATAGATTTATTAATAATATATAAAATAGATTCTTTTTATTAGTATTGTGTAAAATAGATTTCTTTTTATTAGTATCATATCAATAGGTCTGTTTATATATTTGCAATATATAAATAATTTATTTATTTTCCATTGGTGATATTTGAAATTTATTTATTGTAATATTTTTACTTATCTATTTATTTGTAATATATCAAATTTATTTACCCATTGGTATGATGTAAGCTTTATTTATTTTATTTTTTTAGTAATATATAGAATTTATTTATTTACTAGTAATATATTAGATTTATTCCTTTCTTAATTATATATAAGATAGATTTCTAAGTAATTTATAAAATTCATTAATAATATGTAAATAGTTTTATTTATTCTGTGTTAGCAATATTCAAATAGATTCTTCTCCACAGAATAAAGATTTTATTTATTCTGTCTTATGAAAACTGGTATTATTTTAGAAAACTAATATGGAATCTTCAAAATAGAAAAAAATATTCGGATAGATGCACACACACGCACACAATATCTGTTATTTTAATTATTTTTTGTAAGACCTTTTTACAAATACTATTAGACTGAATACAATCAATAGAAAAAGTAATGATAATTTTTTTTTTTTTAAGTGTATTCTTAAAAGAAAAATATTCAAAAAATTAGCATTTTAAAAAGAAAGGAAAAAAAAGATTTAAATATTTTCATAATTATATTGTGGTTGCATTTGACATATTCAATTTTCAATATCTTGTCTAGTTAAAGACATGGACTCCTTTAACCTTAACTTTTTATTCTTTATTCATTTCTAAGTCTACACCTTCACTTTTTTTTTTTTTCCCCAATTAATTCCCTTTTCTTACTTCTTGTTTTTCATCTTCATTTTCTATTTTGAATGATTTAACAATATTCCATTACTCTTTCTTTTATTCACTGTTAATGAGACAGACCCAGAAAAAAGAGAGATTATATATTTATTTTTTTTTTTATTCTTTCTCTCATTTTTCTTCCTAATTATCATCTTTCTTTATAACCTCCTCGTCTCTCTTCCCACGGCTTCATTCTTTCTTCAGTGTCTTTTATAATTTCTATTCCGTTCATTTCTCTCATCTTTTCAATTTGATCATTTTTGACTCCCTTTTACATAACAATCTATTTTCTTTGTAGTTTTGGCCGTAGAAGTAACAACTTTTTATTAGTTCTGCCAAGGTAAACTAGTTAGTTATTGGAGAGTGCTTCTTCGAGTTTCTCAACCACTAATTTTATTCTATGGTAGGCCAGTGTTATTTTTAAGATATCTAGCAATAGTACAGAATGTAGGAAATAATGTTCTTGACTTTTCCCAAGGACATTAATGTGAAGCAGATGTAAAAAAAAAATTAAAAAAGTGAAGTTGGCAACTGTAGTCGAGGGCGACTCGAAGGTTCCCTTTTCAATAGCTACTATACCAAGGTGTGAGGGAAGACATAACTCCTTTCTCAGGATTGCTCCACTTTACTTTTGATATTCACCTGTGTTATATATATATAAAATTATCATATTTACCAACCCCACCGCTCGGGTAGGATATGACACAAGGTCAATTTTTAAGTGGAGTTTAATGGGTTTGAATTCAGAGTTTTCCTTCTCTTGGACTAGTTGCCTCACCAAGGTTGAAGAACTCAGTCTGCCCTACTATTTATCCATAGCTGGAGGGAGAATAATTGGCTTCATACCTTTCCCAAGGGTATTAGTGCTATGTGAAATGCAATCAGTCTTGTCCAGGATATGAACTCTTGTCGCCGTGTCCATTTCCTACAACGATAACCATTACACCACTGGCACCTCCACCCGTCTTTTTACCTTTATGCTATGTACATCTGTGTTTTTTTTATAATTAATGACCTTGAAAATATATGAGTGTATGTATACATAAGTGTGCACCCAAACACACTCTCTCAAATTACCTTTCTCATTCACACATACACAATACATACTTGCCCTGTTGGCTGGGACTGTAAAATACACCAACTACATCTCTGCAGAGGGGTAAGGCTTACCCAATGAGTGTCCTGGATATGACACTAAACACTCTGGTGGTGAGGCTTCAGTAATACTGGAGCTTTGGGGGATGCAAAGTACTCCTTTACTGCCATTGCTCTCTGGTCCACTCTGACCCGGAGTGGTAGCACCTGATAGGGTCCTATCTATGGGTCAAATAGAACTAAACTATGAATTTATACTAAACTGAAATGTTTGAAATAGAACTGTTTTGACATTTAAACTGCATACTTATGCTAAACTGAATTGTGTGAAATAGAACTACTTGTTTAAAATATTATTTTTGAATTGTTCGTTTAGAAATATAATGTTTAATAAATGCAAAAACAGAATTCGGCATTAAATAACCTACAGGGGTTGATATGCCATAAAACCTAATCAACCATCAATATGTGCACACACACACACACACATAAGTATATATATATACACACACTTATTACCGTAAACACATTTACACATATAGTATACATACTAGGAATGCAGGGTGAAACGATAAAATTGTCATCCTAAAATAAACAACACTCCAGCTTTATTTTAAAACTTTTATTGAAAAAATCAATTATGCAACTTGATTATGTAGTAGAGCTGACATCTATTCAATGTAGCCACCTTCAGCCTCAATCACCACCTCGATCCGGAACTGGGAGCATGCCTTTTCCACAAGCGCCGGCGGGAGCTCGGCGAATACTCGGCAGATGGCGGCAATCAGGCTGGCTTTGTTGTTTTGGGAGGTCATGTTGGTGATGTTCTCGACGTATGACCAAACGAATTAGTCCAGCAGGTTCAGCTCGAGGGAGGAGGGGGGCCTGTGAGAGAAGGGTACAAAGTCGTAGCACTCCTTCTGAAGCCAAGCCTGGGTCTCTTTGAACTTGTGGGCCGGCGCCGAGTCCTGCTACCACACCGAGGGTCTGCCACCGGCCACCTGATTGTACCAGGGGATCACCACACACTTCAACACATCCAGGTATACTTTGATGTTGACTTTCAAGCCGACTTCGAAGATGTCAGGTGGCATGATTTGGCCCTCACTTGAAACCATACCAAAGACCATAACCATAGCCGGAAACTTTGTTTTCATCACCCTGGGCACGTCCCTGTTATTCGTGGCAATCCAGCGATGCATTTTGAGGGTGCTGGCAATGGTCCTGTTGTCATAACTTGGATCGGTAGAGAGCATGATTTGTACAGCGGCGCATCACCGATCTCGCTCATTAAACATTGTGTCACTTTCAGACATGATAGAAGGCTCCTATCGCTCTTGGGATTTGTACACAACTGGCCAACTAATAGATGGTCTGCAACAAAAAAAGAAAACTGGTTTTCATTAAACAGAAATGGAATCATATCGTCTTTTCCAGGGCGACAATTTTATCGTTCTACGCTGTAATAAAGTAAAGTTGGTGACTGTAGTCAAGAGCGACCAAAAGGCTCCTTTTCAATAGCTACTATACTGAGATGTAGTGAGGGCGCTACTCCTTTCCCTGGATTGCTCCACTTTACCCTTGATATGTACCTTATATTGTGAGTATTAAACAAGGAGGTATCAAGTACCATTTTTAAAGTCTTTGGTATGACACGACTTGGGATTGAACCCAGGTCTCCCAAACCATTTGCAAACAATGATTTTTATATGAATTCTATAATTCTGACAGTGTGAAAAAAACTAGATGATACAATTTGAAAATGAAAAAAAAACATTTTTGAAGTCTTAGGTATGACGTGAACCCAGGTCTCCCGGACCATTGGCAAACACTCTACCCACGAGGCCAATGAATCCAACAAGGAATAATAACAAATAAATAAAAACCTAAATACTAAATTTGAAATCATTTATGGACCTATTCATCTAATTATATATATATATATATAGAGAGAGAGAGAGAGAGAGAATTGAAAAACAAAGTAACCCAAAAGTGATGGATTTATTACAAAGGAAAGTCAACATTTTTAGATGTCCTATTTATCTCTCATTGACCCAGTGCATAGAGTGTTCGCCAATGGTCCAGGAGGCTGGGGTTCAATCCCAGCTTGAGTCATAACAAAGACTTAAAAAAAAATGGTACTTGATACCTCCTTGCTTAACACTCAACATTATAAGGTACATATCAAGAGTAAAGTGGAGCAATAATTCAGGGAAAGGAGTAGCGCTCTCCCCTACAACTTGGTGTAGTAGCTATTGAAAAGGGAACCTTCGGATCGCCCTCGACTATGGTTGCTAACTTTGCTTTACTTATAAAGAATAACGACAAATTAGAATTCAAAGTCTGTCGTAAACCTACCTGTAAATATGACCACATACATTTTTATTCATACCACAACATCAACACTAAAAGAGGAATTATAATATGTTTTTACCTTAGGGCCCTCCATATCTACTCCTCAAAATATCTAGATGAAGAAGAAAATTCCTTTGTAAACCTTCTTTATATTTTGCTAAAGCTAAACTCCTTAAAATTTACAAGAGCAATCAATCTCCAACTGCCATCAACACACCAGCTAATAAAATAAAACTTCCCCTTAAATGCATTATTTTACCTTATAATTCTTCCAACTAACCTTATTAAAAATAATTTATATTAACTTGGTGTTAAAACTGTCACTTTATTATCTAAAACTATTTGTGACTTACTCGTATTTCACTCAGGCTCTTGTCAGATTATTTAGTCTGATTCCACTGTTTATTCTATTCCTTGCAAAGACGGTAAATTGAAATATATAGGCAAAACGACAAGAAATATTCATAAATGTGTGTATATATATATATATATATATATATAAATGAGATATTTGATCAGGCAATCTAAATGATGCACTTTTTGTACATATATCTAAAAGTGACTACAACTTTGATGTTAATGCAGCCACAATGTTAGCTCGTATCCATAAAAGATTGAGACAAATTTTTGAAACCGGTGCAATTTCGCTTTTACCCTCCATTAATACACAGCCCAAATATTTCAATCTCTCCCCTTTCTGAGGTAAGCTAATCTTAAATAGCTTCAACATATCAAACTTGATTTATCTTTCCATGCATATTTTATACTTCTTTCAGCCCCATGAAGTAAACATATTCTAAATTTCATCACCGGCTTATTGGACTAGTGGGTAGAGTGTTTGCCAATGGTTTGAGAAACCGGGGTTCAATCCCAGGTCAAGTTATACCAAAGACTTTAAAAATGGTACTTGATACATTCTTGCTTAACACTCAGCAATATACAGTATATATCGAGGGTAAAGTGGAACAATCAAGGGAAAGGAGTAGCGCCCTCCCCTACGCCTCAGTGTAGTAGCTATTGAAAAGGGAGCCTTAGGGTCACCCTCGACTAAAGGGAGACAACTTAACTACTTTACATATTCTTCATGATCAATTTGTTTATACATTTAATCTTACGTTCTATTTTTTTCATCTCTTCCCCTTTTCTTTGGTATATTATTTTCTATGACAGCCACATTATATAAAATCTTTACTAAGTGTTACTTTGTTAGCCACAGTATATAATTTACTATTTCACTAAAAGACATAAGAATTTATATACCATTGATATTTATATGATTTAAACCTACTTATTTATTTACATATGATATATTTGTTTGTCTATTTTCTTTTCTTTTCTTCCCTCTCCTCTCTCTCTCTCTTTCTTTCTTTTCTCTCTCTTTTCTTTTTCTTTACTCCTTTTTTTTTCTTTCTTTTTCCTTTCTTCTTTTCTTCCATTGTATCTTTTGGAAGTTCAATATATTTAAACATCATTGCCCCTGCCAATAACGTGAGAGTTTTTTGAAAAAGAACGCTGATTCAATGATTGAAAGGTTATGATATTTCTTTGTATGTATTTTTCTTTTCCCCTGTTTTTGTATTTTCTTAAACATCCATCGTTGTTCCATCAACACATTGTTTTCACTATCTTAAAGTCCTGATGAAGGTTCATTAAAACTGAAATATCTTAATGTCGATTTTTCCTTCGTAATAAATTCCTCACTTTTGGACTACTTTGTTTTTCAATTTTCTCCCTACTGTCAGATTCCTTTCAATTATTTACTTCCATAAATAAATCTTTGCCTGTCTGTCTCTTGCTCACTCTCTCTCTCTCTCTCTCTATCTATCTATCTATCTATCTATCTATCTATCTATATATATATATATATATATATATATAGGAGTTACATCAGTTTTGTTTTGTATGTGCCTACTTATAACTCAGAAAGGAGATATCATTGAGCATAGACTTGAATATGTTTATAATAAGAGAAAGTATAAAATTTAGTTTTGGGCTTTTACTGATTAAATGATATAATTCAATAATTAAAAATCAGTCAATTTGGGGAACTTTTCACAGTTCTCCATAAGTAAGTACAAAAAATGGGAACTCTTCTAAAGGACCACCAAATTTTGGTAACACACAAATTACGGAGGTGAAATTTGAATTTAATGCGTTTTATAAGTATTAAAAAAATGGTTTTTTTGTTTTTTTAGAACCAAAAATGAACATGAAACTTTTACAAACCAAGTAGTACTTTTTTTCAAATGCAAATTTAAATGTAAACAATATAAAAGAAATTGTGGTATGAAAAATCTTACTTTTTTAATTCTTAGCTCCTTTTTATTGTAAGGACATTTTTATTTGTTTTTATTGTATTTATTTACACTCCTTTTTTCAAAGGTAAAAAAGAAAACACAACAAATCAAACAAAAGTATTTTTCATTTTTCTTAAAACAAAATATATTAGATATTAATTGGTCAACTCAAAAACTTTTTTAAAAAAACAAAATAAACTATTCATAGAATAAATGAATACTTTTCATTTGAATTAATGTACAAACTTTTCCTCCTAAAAATAAAAGGAGTCTTCATGGCATCATAGCAAACATGCTGGACGACAAGTTTGAACTTCCTTATCCCCCAGCTATGGGTTTAATTGCATCACTGTTTTTCTATATAGATGATTTTGGCATTAAATTACCCACAAAGGTTGATATGCCATTAAAACAAAGAAATTTAACCAAACTAATATAAAGAGTCTCTTGGGAATCCTTTTGAGATGAGGCTTCTTAATCTGAGAATTAATTTTTTATTTATTGCAGACTTTTTGTCCTCATCTTTGTAGTTTTTTTTTTTTTTTTTGTTGTTTGTTCTTCACTATGTTTCGGCCAAATTTCACCTTTGCCTTTCTCTGGTGGTGCGATAGACAACAACTATGGAAGGGAGTAATTACTGGGGATACAGTTACAAGACTCAGCATTCCTATCCGAGGTCGCAGTTAATCACCTGAAGAAGGCCAGAGATGAAATTTCGCTGAAACGTAGTGAAGAAGAAACAACAAAAAAAAACTACAAAGATGAGGACAAAAAGTCCACTATAAATAAAAAAAAAATTAATTTTCTAATATAAAGAGGTTTGATATTCATTTCTTTTAAGTTTTATCCTGCTTTACTAGCCAGTATTTGAGCCCGCTCCTGATTTTAAGAAAGCATTTTGGAATGAATTTTTAAAATTTGTTTTAAATTAAAACCACGTATTGCAAATATTACTTTCATATTTTCATGATTGTCTTGCAGTGCTTTACTCTGAAGACTCTTACAAGTCTACTCGACTGTTAGATTCTCATCTATGATTCAAATATTCAATCATTTGCTATACTTGAAGCCATTTAAATAGAAGTGTTTGACATTTAAACTGTACATATGCCAAACTGAATTGTTAGAAATAGAACTGTTTTGACATTTAAACTACATACTTATGTTAAACTGAATTGTTTGAAACAGAACTGTTTATGTGTATAAAAATGGATTTAGCATTAAATAACCTACAATGGTTGATATGCCATAAAACCAAATTAAACCAAAACCAAAGAAAGCAATCAGAAAAAGTCTCTTTTCTCATTGAGGTTGCTTATTATATTACTCTTACGAGTGGTGTGTACCACTACATATGATTTTTGATCTCTTTCTTTTCTTAGAAAAAGTTGAAATTGTCAAAGAAGTTGTATTGCATTGCTAAAGACAATTTAGTTAACTTCGGTTGCTGTCAAGAAAATTGCTTTAAAATTCTATTTTTTAGTGTTTTTGAGCCCAGTTGGTTGCAACTGAAAATGCACCGACTGCATCTCTGCAGTAGAGTTAGAGCAACTGACTGTCCGAGATATGACACTAAATTATCTGATGGTGAGGCTTTTGTCCTAGAGCTTTAGGGAAAGTGGAGTACACTTCATTGCCATTACTCCCAAGTCTGCTCAGACTTACCTGTTAGATTCTCATCTATGATTCAAATATTCAATCATTTGCTATACTTGAAGCCATTTAAATAGAAGTCTTTGACATTTAAACAGTACTTATGCTAAACTGAATTGTTTGAAACAGAACTGTTTATATATATAAAAATGGATTTGGCATTAAATAGCCTAAAATGGTTGATATGCCATAAAACCAAATTAAACCAAAACCAAAGAAAGCAATCAGAAAAAGTCTCTTTTCTCATTGAGGTTGCTTATTATGCCTGAAGAAGGCTAGAGAATATAACAACTAGAAGGAACAAGAGAGTGAGTTTAGAATTCTAATAATTCTTTGAAAAGAAAAATTCTTCCTTTTTTTTTTTTTTTTTTTCCCCCTACCTGGATGACCATGTGACAGAAATTCAGTTTTTTTTTTTTTACCAAAACTTGAAAAAGAAAATAGGAGGGAGTCATTTATATCCAACTAAGGAAAATAAAAGAGTTTTTATTCTACTTTGTATGAATAATCTCACAAGCTGATAGTGTCTTCATTGGATAGGGTGAGGTTATGTCTTCTAACCTCCCTCTCTTTTATCCTCTTTTAGGGACTACCAGTTTAATCTCCTCTTTATCACCTTCCCCATCTCCCTCTTTCTCTCTCTCTCTCTCTCTCTCTCTGGTAAGGTTTTTGAGTTTTTATACATCTCCCTTCCTTTCTTATTGATTTATCTGGCTATTTTTGGTAAAAGTCAGTCTTTTCTTTTCTTCTGTCTTTCTCTTTCTACATTCTTGTTAGGCATTTCTTTCTTCTCTTTTTCTCTGTCTACACTCTTGTCAGGCATTTCTTTCTTCTCTTTTTCTCTTTCTCTTTCTACACCCTTGTCAGTCTTTTCTTCTCTTCTCTCTTTCTCTGTCCACACTCTTGTCCTAACAATGTCAAATATCTGCTTTTTCAGCTGTTAATGACTAGAGAGAGGGAAGGGGTTGTTTAAGCAGACAGAGGGAGGAAAGAAAGAGAGAGAGAGAGAAAGAGAGGAATTTAAAATGAGAGGTTGCAGGAGGAGGAGAAGGAATTAAAGTGGGTGGTGTCCTGATGTTGTTTGTTATCATCATTGGCCATGTCATCGCCTTCATTCTCTGTACTTGGTGACAGTGCTTTTGCTGAGCAGATGTTGTTGCTACTGCCACTACCACCATTGATGTCACTGTCCTTCTTGTCCTCGTCTTTCAACAGTGACTACTATATCCATCAGCATCTCTTGAAATTGTGGTGAAGGATTTGAATGATGTAGCCAAACCTTGTTTATATTCGGGTTATTAATCTGTGACAAGTGCTTGTTGCCAGTCAGTACCATGGCAACAGATTTCTGGATAGAGGCTCAGAAATGTGATAGAGAGAAAGGGACACATACAGTGACAGAAGGGGGGGGAAGAGTGATAGAGAAACTCTATGCAAGAATAAAAAGAGAGACTGGGAGAGGTCTTGAAAGAGGGAGAAAGTCAATCTAAGAATGATTTAAAAAACCTGCCGACAAATATGGCATAGAAAGCTGTTAGTTATATTCCATTTTCATTCTAATGAATATATAACTATTCTTAATTTACCTTTAGACTTAGTTTTACTTACTAGATATTCTCTTTCTCTCTCCCACATATATATATATACACGCACAATAGCAGAGTGTCATCATGGTATAGTGGTAATTAACTAAGCTTTTTGCTTAGATGTGGCACAAAGTCGTATAAATAGGGCACCCAATGAGACTCGAA
>OY757919.1:15460973-15583473 GCA_963585895.1 Sepioteuthis lessoniana
ATATATGAAAAACACTCACATATAGAACAAATATATCGTAATATCAATGAAAGAAAACTCAAGAATTTGTGAACCATTTGGAAGAGGTTAGACTCTACCATGACTTGTCGAAATAAATTCATCATGGAACACTAACTGTCCTTTCAGTTTTCTTTCATCGACATTCCATATATATATATATATATATATATATATATATATACACGTGTGTGTGTATAAATTCTTGATATTCAATCTTGTTTTTACAATGTCAATGAACAGTCGATACCTATTTATCCATTTTTCCGAACTAGTTCATATAGTGAATGATCTAATAGTTTTGTATAAGGAATATCAAGTATTGTTTCATTTATTTTTAATTTTTAGATGAATTATTGTTAATTTTTTTCTTTCATCTTTAATGTTTCCTTGCTTTTTTCTTTTTTTTTTCAATTCATGTCATTCTTGATCCTAGAACAATGCAGATCATTAAATAATTATTCCTGGGGTTTGTGTTAAAAAACATCTTGTTAAAAACATGATAGAAAATTCTTTTGAAAATTTATAATCCTAGCAATAGTTCAACTAAGATCAGTACAATAGCTTTTACTTTTAGTTAAAAGTAATATTCAGTAAATATTTAGTTAAAGTAATATTCAGTAAATATTTAGTTAAAAGTAATATTCAGTAAATATTTTTCTATTCTTTGGCAGATCTGATACAAAGGATTCTGAGTAAATATATCTCAGGTAAATTATTTGTATGAGATTAATTATGCTTATAATATAATATTAGGTTATCGTCGTAGGAAATGGACACGGCAACACGAGTTCAAATCCTGGACAAGAATGATTGCATTTCACATAGCACTAATACCCTTGGGAAAGGTATGAAGCCAATTATTCTCCCTCCAGCTATGGATAAATAGTAGGGCAGACGAGGTTCTTCAACCTTGGTGAGGGCTACTAGTCTAGGAGAAGGAAAACTCTGAATTCAAACCTGTTAAACTCCGCTTAAAATTGACCTTGTGTCATATCCTGCCTGAGCGGAGGGGTTGGTATGTATTATTTCATATATATATATATATATATATATATATATACACACATACATATAGTGTGTTTTTGTGTGTATATATATATATATATTTATGTGTGAATATATATTATGTTTTTGTATGTACATATATATATATATACATGTGTGTGTGTGTGTGTGTGTGTGTGTGTGTGTGTGTGAATATATATAGTGTGTTTGTGTGTGTGTGTGTGCTCACATTTGATTAAACAATAAAGACACATTTTGTCTATATAATATTGTAAGATCCTTTTAAGTGTCTTGGTTTTAGGTTGAATTGGTATATGAATTTACCTAAATTGTCCCGGGTGTTTTTGGA
Organism: Sepioteuthis lessoniana; assembly: GCA_963585895.1. Lineage (NCBI taxonomy): Eukaryota > Metazoa > Mollusca > Cephalopoda > Myopsida > Loliginidae > Sepioteuthis > Sepioteuthis lessoniana. The sequence continues at coordinate 15,462,349 of OY757919.1, forward strand.
CCTTTCTTAGGCCATCAGATGTTGTTGGCATTTATAAAGAGTCGTTATTTTTTCTTTGTTTATTTATTTTTTTTTTTTGTAAGTTTATCTCCCAACTCCAATATTAAACCAAAACCCTTGTTAGGAAATATGAAAGGATATTAATAACATTATATAGACAAAATATGATAATATCAGCTTTTCCAAACGTTTTAGCTTTTTTTTATTCAATTCTTAAAAGCAATGGTTAAATTCTTAATTCTGCCAGGAATAATTTACCTGCAGTTAATTTAGTAGACATGATGAATTTATTGAATGCAACAGATCTTGTATAATACTGGCGTTGAAAGACATATTCTATTTGGATAGGATCTTATTTTTATATGAATGTCATCTTCCGCCAACAAGAATGGCTCATCTTATTGAGATTTATTATCAACAAGAAAGCATCATAATGTTATTTGAGAATAAAGAAATTTCAGTCCAAACGACAACTTAGTGATATTTTTTGGTGGAGGGTCTTACTTCATACTTATTCTGACCATTTTTGATTATTACAAGAATGTTAACTCTTAAATGCTAATTATAGGAGTACTTCCTCTTATTTAATCTGTTAATATCCCTTCTATAACTTCTATAAACAATGCCAGTGGTGTAATGGTTATCATCGTAAAAAATGGACACGGTGACACGAGTTCAAATCCTGGACAAGAATGATTGCATTTCACATAGCACTAATACCCTTGGGAAAGGTATGAAGCCAATTATTCTCCCTCCAGCTATTGGTAAATAGTAGGGCAGACTGGGTTCTTCTACCTTGGTGAGGCAACTAGTCTAGGAGAAGGAATACTCTGAATTCAAACCTGTTAAACTCCGCTTAAAAATTGACCTTGTGTCTTATCCTGCCCAAGTGGAGGGGTTGGTAAATATAATAAACAATTTATCCTATAAATATTTAGCAATAAATATAATGTTTAATGGCCTCCAGAGGGGCCCTTTAAATCTGTTATAAAGAATTTGGCATTAAAGAACCTCTGCCAAAAAAACAACCAACCAACCAGCCAACCAAAACTTTAAATCTGCTATAATAAAAAGTTGGCGACCTTAGTTGAAGGTGATCCAAAGGCTCCCTTTTTAATAGCTACTACGCCGAAGTGTAAGGGATGGCACTACTCCCTTCCCTGGATTGCTCCACTTTACCCTTGATCCTTACCTTATAATGCTGAGTGTTAAGCAAGGTGGCATCAAGTACCATTTTTTGAGTCTTTGGTATAACTTGACCTGGAATTGAACCCTGGTCTCCCAGACCATTGGCAAACAAATACTAAAACTAGAAATTTCATTCAGCCGTTTATATGACCAGTCATATTAAAGGTCTGATTTACTCAACAAATACGTCAAAACATTCATTCTAACGTTTATATAGCCAATACGTATTAGTGACAAAGAAATGCATTGTAAATTATTTGAATACCAGTCATTTTGGAACTGGTGCAATTGCAGGTAGAATTTATTGTACAACCATGTCAAAATATTTGCTTTATAAAATCTGCATATAGAGATTGAAACCAAATACCAAAAATATTGAAATGCACGTGAATTTAGTTTGCTTCAGAAATTCAGTGAAGATGATTTTGATGCTACTGTTTATGTAATCCATCCTTATTACAAGTAGGAACCATTAAACAAACACAAGACTTTCATTCACTTTAATGAAAGAGAGAGAAAGGGAGAGCAAATGCTAAATTCATGTATAATGCACTGGAAATTATTTTCTTATAAAAAATTCTTTAAAGATTATTTTTAATACTTGTTGTATTACAAAGTAATATGGGATATTAAAAGTAGGATTTATTAAACAAAGACCTTAAAACTTTAATTCATTTGAATAATTACATCCATAATGATATTGTAATAATGATATTGTAATTTCTGGTGATAGTAAATAAAAAATGAAGGGGTGTCCTCGTGGTGTAATGGTTAAAGTGATGGACTGTGGAATCGTAGTAAGTGAGTTCAAACTCCAGTCGAACAAATACTCTTGGGAAAGGTATGAAACCCCATATCCTCCTAGTACCATTACTGTTCTTCTGGAAGGATGGATTTGGCGTTAAATAACCTACAAAGGTTGATATGCCATTAAACAAAGAAACCAAACTAAACCAAACAAAAAATGAATAAATAAAACAGTAATCTCTATTGTATTTTTGTGTTGTCTTCATTTGAATCTGTGAAAACTGAATTTTTGGCTTTTCTAAATCCCTATTTGGTCAGTCCCCTGTTTGATTCGAATTATTTTCTACACAAATTTTGAAATTATCCACTAACACCACAATTTTCTGGATTCCATAAACAACACTATGATCATTATATTTTTGAAAATGATAAAAGTCACAAGTACTCACACTATATTTTTGTATTGACCTTATCTCTACTTGTGGCATTTTGCTTACTAATCAGAAAAGACACTGTAAAAAAATTAAGGAAACATTGCCTATATATATTGTCGTAAAGCTTTACCTGTTTAGAAATAAGGATTTAATAATGAGTAAAAATAAGGAGTAAAATAATTCACAGGAGTTAATTTTGCCGTGCCGGTAGACTATAGGGGACAGGGATACGGTCGTATCGTTGGTTCAATAGCGGTATTCCACAGGTACAAGCCGAAGAGTTGGCAAGTCTATCAGAGAGTGATTAACACTTTCTCCCTCCTGAAGTAGTCAGACACTGTCCATTTATATCTTTACCGGTGTCATACTAAAAAGAGTCACTGAGTGTATAGTTCCGGTATAACATATATATATATATATATATATATATATATATATATCATCATGTCGCACCATCAGCGTGGATATTCCTGACTCTTTCTCGCTAAACTTCTCAATCATCCCTTGCTTTTGGCAGATCTTCAGGTCTACATCTTGTATCAGCACAAAGCTGCTGTATGTAGGTTCTAGCTAGTTTTCCTGCCTTTTGGTTCATCTAACTTTGATAGTTTTCGTGATGAGTGGTAAGTAAGTGGCTGTACAGCTGCTGCTTTGTGGAGTGCTGCCTCCAGGACTTCTTCAATATTGCTCGCAGCATTCTTGTGTAGTTGCTGTCAAGCTTTCTCTCCATACATTTAGTTTGTGTCCATGTAGTCCATCTATACAGCAGTATCGACACAACCACTGCTTCGAAGATATATATATATATATATTGTCATCCACAGACAGACTGTTTTGTTGTATCACAACTCTTCAGTATTGCTAGACACATTCGACGCTTGAAGCTGGGATCAAAGCCCACCCAACTTTACGTTAGACTTTGTATCATACTGCTGAGCCAGCAAGCAAACCACATCAGCTTGGGAATTATAAGGCATTATGTAGTAGCTTTAGTTTGTTTACATTTTTGCCTTTCCAGATATATATATATATATATATATATATATATAAGTAAAGTTGGCAACCTTAGTCGAGGGTGACACAAAGGCTCCCTTTTCAATAGCTACCACACCAAGGTGTAAGGGAGGGTACTACTCTATTCTCTAGATTAATCCACTTTGCCCTTTGTACCTTATAATGTTGAGTGTTAAGCAAGACCACATCAAGTACCATTTTTTGAGTCTTTGGTATGACTCAACCTGGGATTGAACGCTAATCTCCCAGACCATTCATGAACACTCTACTCATTAGGCCAATGGCCCAGTTATATTGCATCAATTTAACTGACCCAAGTATTTTAATGAACCTTATATTGATGTAATGTCAGTAATGAAAAATTGTGACTTACATTTTATTTTACAAGTGAAATACCAAAGTTGTAATGAAAGTTTTCTTAGCTCCATAAGATTTCTATATATATAGAGGATTTTCTGCAAAATATCAATTTTTTTATATTTCTTTTTGTCAATATACTAAAACCACCTGAATTTCCTACTCTGGAAATAGCTATATAGACCTGATAATGAGAAAAAAAATTCCTTGTTCTTTGAAGTAGATTTTTTTTGTGTAGCCAAAATCCAAACATCAACTTCTATGTTACTATTCATTGTGTTAAATCCAACATTTCTTACAAAGGAAGCTGTATATTTGATTTCACAGTATTAAAAAAGGTAACTAGCTACATATAAAAAATGAAATTAAATATTTTAGTTTTATATTAGTAGAATTACTTGATATTTTTTCTTGTTCTGATTATATTATCATCATCATGTCGTGCGGCTCGCACGGATATCCCTGACCCTCTCTCTCCACGTCTCCCTATTATTCATCGCCTCAGGCAGGTCTTCAGGGTTACATCCCGTATCATCACATAGCTGCTGTATGTATATTCAAGCTGGTCGTCCTGCTTTTGATTGGCCATATGCGGGGGTCCACAGGAGTACATCACTTACATCACTTTTTCCAGCAGTGTCCGGCATGTCTGGTTCGTCTAGCTTGGATAGTTTTTGTGATAGGTGGTAGGTGACCGTATAGTTGGTGCCTTGTGGGGTGTTCCTGCCAGGACTTGTTCAATATTGCTCTTAATATTCTTGTATAATTGCCGTCTAGCTTTTTCTCCAACCGTTTAGTCAGCGTCCAAGTAGTGCATCCATATAGCAGTATCGACACGGTAAATACAGTGAAAGTTTTATTGTGTTGCTAAGTTCCAGCGAAATGAACAGATGAGTGGGTAGATTGAAGAAGTTAAGATTATTTCTTTTTATTCTTACACCACAATTACATTTCTCATAAAAGTTATCTACAAAAATATCTTAAATATGAAGATGAAAAAAAAATCAAATTAGAAATTAATAATACAGTACAATTAATAATCAGAACCTGTTTTTAAAAATCCTTAAGCATCTTACATATCACCCTTAATCTGACTAATGTGGTTTGCTTGTAAATATAAAACACATTGAAAAGTTAATACATCATATTGAAGTATCATATACTAGAATTGTGGATTGTTTTGATAGAAGTGAGGGCAGAACAAATAAATTGGCCTGATGCAAATCTATATTAGATTACTTAGAGACACACACTGATGTATAATAGGCAAATTTATAACAAATGAAAAATGTAGATTGTTTTATTCTAGATGATAGAATGTGGACAACCACAGAGATTTAGAAAGATTTAAAATGTACACTGTTTTATTTTAAATGATAAATGATAGTCACATAGTCAGATTTACATGACTCAAATTTATATCAGATTATATATTTAAAATGTACATAAGTAAAAGTAAAGCTGGCGACCATTGTCGAGGGTGATCCGAAGGCTCCCTTTTCGATAGCTACTACACCAAGGTGTAGGGGAGGGCGCTACTCCTTTCCCTGGATTGCTCCACTTTACCCCTGATCCGTACCTTACAATGCTGAGTGTTAAGCAAGGAGGCATCAAGTATCATTTTTTGAGTCTTTGGTATGACTCGATCTGGGATTGAACCCAGGTCTCCCGGGCCATTGGTGAACACTCTAACCGCTAGGCCAATGTACATAGACTGTTTTATTTTAGATAAGAGAAGGTGTGGGGAGCACACAGATGAACATTATGTAAATTTATAATAGATTAAATTATAAAATTGTAATTTGTTTTATTTTATATGATCAAAAATGAGGGGAACACACAATTTTATATAATTTATATTTCTATTAGATTCCTTATCAAAAATGTAGATAGTTTTATTTTAGATGATAGAAGGTAGACACACATTCAGATTTACATATAATTCAAATTTATAGGTTGTCTATTAAAAATGTAGATAGTTTTATTTTAGATGATAGAAGGTAGACACACATTCAGATTTACATATAATTCAAATTTATAGGTTGCCTATTAAAAATATAGATAGTTTTATTTTAGATGATAGAAGGTAGACACACATTCAGATTTACATATAATTCAAATTTATAGGTTGTCTATTAAAAATAGACTTTGTTTTATTTTAGATGACAAAAGGTGGAGAAACACAAATTTGTGTAATGCATATTTTTATTAGATTACTTATGGAAAATGTAGTTTGTTTTATTTTAGATGATAGAAGGTGCGAGACACCCACAAATTCATATAATAAAATATTATCATAGATTACATATTAAAATTGTAGACTGGTCCTATGAACAAGGAACATTAAGTTAAAATAAAAGTTCTCTTACCTCAACAAGATTTCTCTATACACAATGTTTTGGGGCCAAACATCTTTTTTTTTCTTTTTTTTTTTTTTCACCATGCTAAAGTAGATTAAAAAAAACCAACAAAATGAATCTAAATTGAAATATATACAATGAATGTCCAAAACAAAATTTTCACTTTTGTTATGATAATATATGTTTTGTGGTGGTCACCCGACTTTAAAGCAAACTTGCATCACATTCTGGAGTCATGGGGTGCTAGATAAAAACTTTGAAGTCTAATTATCTATTAAAAATGTAGACCATTTTGTTCTGGGTAATAAAAAATGGTGACATACACAGATTTACATAAATTTATAGGAGATAACTAAAATTTTTGAATCAAGTTAAAAATACATCTTTTTTTTCTTTTTTTTTATAATTAAAGTCTTTAGAATTTGATTCTTGGTAAGATTTTAATTCATAAACCAGAAAAGATAAAGAACCACTAAACTAACTTATGGTCACCTCGTACTGAAAGCACCAGATTCTACCAGAACAAAATTAAACGACGGATCTGCTCAGGACTTAAATGTGTGACTCTTAAGTAACAGTAAGTACGATAAGAAATCTAAGGCTGTATACCATACTAAGCAAAGCTTAGTAAATTATAACAGCTGAATTACACTTTTAAAAAGATTGATATTTCATATTCTTAGTTATAGTTTAATAATTTCATATTCCATAGTTTGGTATATTGTATTAAGGCTTATATAATAAAAAATGGTTTTGAAAAATTATAACTAAGATTATATTTGGATTTAATGGACTTTTAATATTATTACACACCCCTGAACAAGTCCTGGCGACAACACCCCACGAGACACCAACTATACAGACACTTGCCCCCCATCACGAAATCTATACAAGTAAGACGAACCAGACACGCGGGACACTGCTGGAGAAGCAAGGACGAGCTCATAAGTGATGTACTCCTATGGACCCCCACATATGGCCGTGCAAAAGCAGGACGACCTGCTTGAACTTACATACAGCAACTATGTGAGGACCTGCCAGAGGCAATGAATGATAGGGAGAAGTGGCGAGAGAGGGTCAGGGTTATCCGTGCTGGCGGCACGACATGATGATGATATCTACACATTAAAGGTTGACCATTTCTTTCTCTCTTCTGAAATGGCTAGACAAGTTGTTCAAACCTCTATCATTGTTGCATAGCCACATACGTATGTGCGGAACATAATCAAACATAATATACAAACTTCAATGAACGAACGAACACAGTTCTTTATAAAAATATATCTCTCACACTTTATTCTCGAAAGGGTTGATGTTGGTTGTGTGTGAGAGATGAGCTGGAGACAGGGACAGATTGCTATATTGACCCAGCTATACTTCTTTCTCATCTTGGCTGGGTTGCTCAACCGTGGGTCACTGAGGGCCCAAAGCCCTCTGTCTGCCGCTGGCTCTCAATTCGGCATCTTGTCTCCAACTGAGTCAAGCCGTCTGTGTGCTGGTTATATTATTATTTGACGCCCACCTGCTTCCACTGTTCTTCCGCTTATCTACACAGGTGCATCTCTTGATTGACGACTCAGTCAAGGGTCAATATGTTACATCATTAGGTTAATAAAAGAAAAAACTAGTAAAAAATTAATAGTTAACATAACATAATACGTTAAATTTAAAGTATCTTGATAAGTGTCTCAGTTATCAATAAAAAGTATATGAACTTCTTTTTTTAAATAGGTCGTATGTGAATGGGCTTGCGGAAAAATCAATTAAATCAATCTGTTCTGTTTGACGTAAATTTCTTTCCGTATCCTATTTTTCAAATTTCTTTTTTTTTTTTTTTTCATGCCTGGAAAGCATTATCAAGAAAATCAAAACACTGTTTAAAGGTACAAAGATCATTAAATAAGTTTCTAGACTTTTTTCATATGGGCATTTTTATTGATAGTACATATATGAAACTCTAGTCCCCTTCGAAGTAATCTCCTTCGGCTGCAATGCACTTGTACCATTCCAACAACTTATAGAAGGCCCCATCGATGTCCACTTGTGTGAGCATGTCAATGACCTTCATCACAGCCTCTTTCATCTCCTCAATTGTCTCATAACGACAGCCTCTGAGCTTAGGGAATAACCAAAAGACAGATGGAGCAAAGTATGGACTATAGGGAGGGTGGGGAACTGTCTTGATGCCCATCTTGGTCAAATAGTCTGTGACAAGGATGGAGTTGTTGACTGGTGTATTGTCCTGCTGGAAATGCCACTGAACCAATTTGTAGAGTGCTGGCCTCTTCCGACGGAATCTCTTCCTGAACTCCCTTAAAACTTTAACATAGTATTCCTTGTTGAATGTCTGTCCAATGGGAACCCAGTGCATGTAGATCATGCCAGTGCTGTCAAAAAAAGGGATCACCAAATGTTTGTGGGTGGATTTGCTCTGTCTGACCTTCTTGGGTCTGGGAGAGCCAGCATGCTTTCACTGGGAACTCTGTCTCTTGGTCTCTGGGTCATAGCAGTAGATCCAGCTTTCATCACATGGTTTTTTTTCCAAGTTTAAAACAGAATTTTATTCCATATCGTTCTTCTAAAGTCCAGATTGCATTTTTGAAATTCACCAGCTGTGACAATCAGGGTTTAGTAGGGTGTATTCCAATTCCTGCTGTAGCTGTTCATTTGAACCTGAAATCATAAAAACTGGTCAGTCATCTTATAAGATACATAGCAATAACATACTGAATTTTCAAGAGTCTATGACAATTTTAAATGCCTGTACAAAAAAGTCTGGAAACTTATTGAAGGCACCACATAATTATTGCAATCATAATACAGTGACTTGAATAAACTTTCACAAGCCCTCGATAGTGATATTCTTTCTTTCTTACTTACTTTTTTTTAACTGAATTTTATGCACTATATGAGGCCCTCCTAGCCAGATGGTTATCATCTCATCATAGGAAGTGAACTTGGTTGCTCAAGTTAAAAACTTGCCCAGTCAGCGGGGGCTGTAGAATATGCCAACTGTAAGACACCAACCCCCATTGAGTGTCTTGGATATGACACCAAACAATTTGATGGTGAGGTTCCAGTGATGCTGGAGCTTTGGGGAATGCAGAGCAACCCTTCATTGCCATTGCTCCCAGGTCCACTCTCGCCTGGAATGGGAGCACCTGAAAGGGCTCTGTCTATAGGTTAAGTAGAACTAACTGCATATTTATGCTAAACTGAATTGTTTGAATTAGAACTGTTTGACTAAACTGAATTGCTTGCAATATAAATATTTTTGACAATAAACTGTGTACTTATATTTAAATTGTGTGCTCATGCTAAACTGAATTGTTTGAAATGGAACTGTTTTTGACATTTAAACTCTTACACTTAACTGATTTGTTTAATATAGAACTGTTTTGACATTTAACTCTGTGTAAACAAAATCTGTACTTATACTGAAGTGAATTAACTGAATTAGAACTATTTGACTAAACTGAATAGCTTGAAATAGAAACATTTTTGACAATTAAACTGTGTACTCTCATGTTAAACAGAATTGTTTAAAATAGAACTGATTATTTGCATAAAAATGAATTTGGCATTGAATAACCTACAAAGGTTGATATGCCATAAAACCCAACCAACCAACCATCAAGTTCAAAACCTTAATGAGGTCTATTTCCCTTTCACATAGCACTAATACTCCTGGGAAAGATATGAACCCCACTATTCTCTTTCTAGCCATGGATAAATTGTAGGGAAGTCTGGGCTCTTTAACCTCGGTATGACAACCAGTCTTGAAGAAGGAAAACCAGATCTGGAGAGGGACGGGCTCTACCACTCTATTTTAACTCAAGATATTCTATCTCAGTTGTGCCCTATGACCAAACCAACTTATGAAATAAATCTTTTCTTTTTTATGTACCTTATATTTTGTGCCTTATTTTCCTAAGTATTTTACATGTCCATCTTATAGACCACTTTTTATTGATTTGTTTTTTGTTTTCAAAATTTTTACTGTAGTGACTTTTATGTTTTACTTTGTTTCTCTCCTCATTTTTATTGCCATTTATTGATTTGTTTTGTTGTGCTTTTTAGATGAGGTGATCAACTTCTTGTTTTTTTCCTTTTGCTGTTCTGTAAAAGTTGAACATTTGTCTTTGAGAATTTTTTCATTAAGTTTATTTAAATTCTTTGTTGTTTTTTTTTTCTTAGCATCAATTTTTTTGTTCAAAGGCGCTACTTTTCTTGCATACAATAAAGTCTTGTTAAACATAAGTTCTGCATGGTCTGCTTGTATAACTTTAATATATTTAATTTAAGTACTTTACTGTCTTTTAAAATTTACTAAACTTTGCTTAATCAGGCCCAAATGCTTTGGATTGCTTATAGTACTTGCTGTTTCATAAATAGTCACCTAAGTAATTAGCAAACTCATTGGTGATTACCCCCACCCCCAATGAGTGTCCAAGATATGACACTAAACAATCTGATGGTCAGGTTCCAGCAATGCTGGAGCTTTTGGGGATGCTGAGTACCCCTTTATTGCCATTGCTCCCAGGTCCACTCTGGCCCAATGTGGTAGCACCTGATAGGGTCCTATCTATGCGTTAAATAGAACTAACGGCATACTTATACTAAAATGAATTGTTTGAGTAAACTGGATAGCTTGAAATAGAAATGTTTTTGACAATTAAACCGTACTTACATTTAAACTGCATGCTTATGCTAAACTGAATTATTTGAAATTGAACTGTTTTTGACTATAAAACTGTACTTACTCTAAACTGAATTGTTATATATATCTGCTTGAATAGTTTGAAATAGAAAAGTTTTTGACAATTAAACTGTGTACTCATGCTAAACTGAATTGTTTTAAATAAAACTGATTATTTAAATAAAAATGGATTTGGCTTTAAATAATCCACAAAGGTTGATATGCAATAAAACCCAACTAACCAAACCAACATTGGTTATTAACTTTGATGATCCTAACAATTAACCAGTCTTAACTGAAAAAGAAATAAAAAGCTTCTTTTTTTTTTTTTTTAAAGATTTTATTTACATTTATACATTTTTTGTTCAGTTTTGTTTTGTTTTTCAGAAAAGAAATTTTGTTGGAAATTTTTAACCAATATTTTTCATTTGCACTTTGATTGAAAAACAAAAATCATTGATTGATTTCTTTCTTCTATAATTCTTCTAAAATAAACCCACCAGATGTCACTTTGCTTTTTATCTTCTCACACAAAAGAACTGGGGGAGGAAAAAAAAAAGAAAAATTCCTGAAAAAAAGCGATAATAATCAAAGTTAAATTATAATTTTCCTTAAGGATAATTTAAGAATATAATTTTTCTTTATTTCTTTAAAACTATTGGAAGCTAACACATGTATACAATGCTTGGATCTTCCTGACATATTTGTTTACGTCTTAGAATCAAGAAGACCTTATTGAGCTTCCTATCAATTTACAACCTCATATTTCATTTAAGTGATTTTCTTGTCTCAAGTTTAAAAAAGAAATTAATTTATTGTTCTAGAAACTTCCTTAAGTACCCCATAATGTGGAATAGGTTATTTTTTTTAGAGGTGTTTGTGGTATAATAATCATTATCATTGAAAGTAGACACTGTTACCCGAGTTCAAAACCTGAACAAGGCTGCTTGCATTTCATATAGTGCTAATACCCTAGCAATAAGAATGAATTCAACTATTTTCCTTCTAACTATGGGTAAATAGCAGGGCAGACTGTGCTTTTTAACCTTGGTATGGCAACCAGTCCAGGAGAAGGAAAACTCTGAATTCAAACCTGTTTAACACTGCTTACAAAATTGAGCTTGGATCACACCCTGCTTGTGTGGAGGGGTTGGGTCAATTTATTTTTTTATTTATTTATTCAGATTTAAAACAAAAAGTAATTAAAAATGTTTCTCTGTTTTGTACTAGAGTTTCCTAAGTATATCATGTATATCTTATAGACACATTTGTGAATTTTTCTACAACAATTTTATTGTAGTCAGTCTTGTTTTTGTTTTTTTTTTTTGTGGGGGGGGTCCTGTTATTCTTTTTTTAGGTCTTATTTTTTTCTATACTGTTAGTTTTTTTTGTTTTTGTTTTTTTCTCAACATTTTCTGTGATTTTTTTTTCCTGTGACATTGTAATTTGAATAAAGGAATATTCATTGTCTATCCATTCCCTGTTCACTTTGACTTCTTAGTTTTTTTCTTTTCCTCTCAACTGCAATCCGCTTGACTTTCTCAGTAACTTGCAAAACTCCTACAGCGGAGGTGGGAGTTAAAGATGAGTGACAAAGGTTCTCCAGGGGGCAGAAAAAAATTCCTCCCAGAAGAGAAACTGCTTTTGTTTTTTATATTTCTCACTGGCTAAACCATTTTAATTAATGAGTGACAGATCAATAAAAGCATTACTCATAACATAGAGGTTATGAGTTCAATCCCTGTGATAGGCAGTACGTTTCATTTGTCTTTCTTTTCAACCACAAATATTCAAATTGTACTAAGTGTGGTTTTGTTAGTTTTTTTTTTTTCTATGCTATTTTATCTTTAATACTTTTAAAAACTTTCTTAGAACACTCAACCTGGAGCCAATATTTTTTATAACATCTTAAGAAGATAGAAAAAAATATGCCAGTATAAATATGGATTATTTAAAAATATTTTTGCAAAAAACTATAAACACAATATCCTAAAAATCAAAATGTTTGGCAAGATGTTGATTTTTTTTTGTTTTTTGTTTTTGTTTTTTTTTTTAATTCTCATAGTACAGTAATTTGAATAAACTTTCACAAGCTCTTGATAGTGATGTTATTTCTTTTTACTTTTTTAACTGAATTCTATGCGAATGTTCTTGTGACTAAATTGAACAAATCTATTTTGTTTAACCAAAATACTTTCACAAATTTGATTTTTCATTTTTCTTTTTGTTTTGTGTGTTCATGCCTAGAAATTCTTATAACATTGTTTGAAGATAATTTTGGAAGTAGGGATACAGTAAGTCTGTATTTAAGATTCATGATCCAGGATCACATCAGGGATGAGTAAAGTGTTCCCATACAGCTGTGGGGAGTGGTTGAAGGCACTGTAATTATTGTACAGCTCTACCTCAACTTACATCAGAAATTCATTCTAAGAGAAGTGACTTTAGTTGAATTTATTTGTCTCCAGGCTAAACCACAAATAATCGTTCCCAGTTCTGTATTTTATTTTTAAATGCATTTTTAATAATCTATGATAAATAAGAATCTATTTTAAGTTTACAAACAAATAAATTTTAATTTTTGATATAATACAAAAAAAGTCATCTAAATTTATGAATACATGTATGTACATACTTATAAATGTAGATGTTTACAATTTGGTGATTTTTACTGTACATCGTGGGTTCTTTATTTGTGAATGTGGTTTGCTTTAAGACATTCTAAAATAAAATGAGTTCTTAAGGATTGCTAAATTAAATAACACAGATTCACAGATGTTTTCATATTTCGTTCTCTAGGATTTACGATAACTACATTGACATTTATTGTAAATGTATGTATTTTAATATGATTTTATATACTTTTATCATCATTTATTGTACAGTAATATGATTTTTATGTGCTTTTAACACTTTTCTAGTGATATTATGACTTCAATATTTGTGGCGGACAGACTTAAAGTTGAATAAAAGGACTTAAACTTAATTTTTATTTTTTCCCTCTATCTTTTTTGATAAACGACATGTAATTGAGAACCACTTAACTGAATTTCCTGAGACTGTATATTCTTCCATGGGTGTGATGATCACCTACACACACACACACACACACGAGTGTTAATAGATTTATTAGACTTTCCACCAATCAGCTTTGACTGAAAATCATTTTATTTTGTGTGGACCATGCTATCAACTTAAAATCACTCTGGGCAAACACTGGGTAAAATTGATTAGTTGGTTGGTTTATGGCTTATCAACCTTTGATGGGTTATTCAAAGTCATGTATATATATATATATATATATATATATATATGATTTGTGAATAAATAGTTTGTAGGTAAGAATTATTAAACAAGCCCAAGCTCATTTGTTTGCACACTGTTAAATTGTTTCAAGCATTGCTCGCTAATACTAATAATTCAATTTAATATTAATCATTTGCTTGCACATAGTTAAATGGTTTCAGATGTAGTAAATTATCATATCATATATAACTAACTCATCTAACTCCACTCGGGCAGGATGTGACACAAGGTCAATTTTTAAGTAGAGTTTAACAGGTTTGAATTCAGAGTTTTTCTTCTCCTAGACTAGTTGCCTCACCAAGGCTGAAGAACCCAGTCTGCCTTACTATTTACCCATAACTGGAGGGAGAATAATTGGATTCATACCTTTCCCAAGGGTATTAGTGCTATGTGAAATGCAATCAGTCACATCCAGGATTAGAACTCGTGTCGCTGTGTCCATTTCCTACGACGATAACCATTATACCACAGGCACCTCCAAAATATAGTAAATTATTAAACAGTTCTATTTGACCCATTGATGCAACCCTAACAGGTACTACCACTCCAGGTCAGAGTGGACCTGGGAATAATCGCAAGGAAGGAGTACTCCACATTCCCAAAACTCTTGTACAAGAGCCTCCCAATCAGAAGGTTTAGTATCATATCCAGGACACTCATTTGTTGGGGAGAGCCTTCTGTAGAGATGCAGTCAGTGTATTCTACAGCCCCAGTTAACTGGGCTACCAGGTAAAGTATGTATATCTGTGTTTGATAATTCCTACTATTCAAATAGATATTGGTTTAACCAATATATATTTTAGTAAAATCTAAGTTCTTTTAATTAATGAATTTATTGAGAATAATAACTATGCACAGTTTACTAATTTATATATTTCTCTCTCATATATATATATATATATATATATATACATACATACATATATATATAATCCGAGGAGAAAATCCAAGGGATAGGCGTATCTAATTTGAGTGCTCAATGTCAATGACTATCAACATATAATTAATTTGGGATTGAAAATATATCAAAACTCAACATGTAGAGCAAAAAAATTCTTTTTATATAAAAAGAAAAAATTCACTTCTTGGGTGTTATTATAAATTTATTTCTGGTCGTGATGACCATCATCAAACGTTGCATGAAAAGAAAAATAAATTATTTGGATGTTCTTATATTGCTTCCGGCGAGAATGGGATTTGGAAAAAAAATTTAATTTTTGAATTAAAAAAATATTTTGATATATTTTTTATCATAGTTTTTAATAAAGAAAAATTTTTTATGATGGCGATATTATATCTATTATTATTATTTATGCAATGTTTATATATCTTTAAAAAACAAAAAAAAAAACCATTACTCCTAATTCAAATCGGCCCCTTGGATTAGTGGTAGAGTGTTTGCCAATGGCCCAGGAGACCGGGGTTCAATCTCTGGTTGAGTCATACCAAAGACTCAAAAAATGGTACTTGATACCTCCTTGCATTATAAGGTATGTTTCAAGCAATCCAGGGAAAGGTATAGCACCCTCCCCTACACCTCAGTATAGTAGCTATTGAAAAGGGAGCTTTCAGGTAACCCTCAATTCATGTCACCAACTTTACTTTTACTTATATATAACTTTACATATTTATCTATATCATAATTAAGCTTGTGTTTTGTCCATTTTTACATTAAACTCATCCATATACCCTCTCAGCGGTGTTATATTCATTGACCCTTATCTTAGAGTTTGAAAGATTTAAACAAATTTTTTTTTTTTTTTAAGTTAAAAGAAAAAGAATAATATTACCTCCTCCCCCCTCCACAGCTTCTCTCACGGGAGTATAGGTGGTATCTTTTTTTGAGAATACAAGTGTATGAAAAGAAATGTAGCTACATTGATTAGGCTGGGCTATACCGTGACCTCCGCGATATATATTAGTGATGCCCACGGCTATTCACAGACACACACACACGCACGCACACACATTGAAAAAATACAGATAATCAAGTAGTGGTTTAGAGAAAAAAAATTTTTTTCTTGCTACATTGATCCACAACACTGGAGATGATGTTTCTCTTTTTTGATTTGTTTTCAATCCATGGAATTTCCATGGATCCCTGTGTGTGTGTGTGTGTGTGTGTGTGTATATATATTGTACATTACTGCATGTATATATAACTATGTTATCACCCTGGTTGGCAGCTGATGAGGGCAGGGTATCGCATGTGCTTTCACATGTTGTATGATGAAAATAAATAAATAAATATATATATATATATATATATATATATATATATATGCAAATTTCATTAAACATAATAGACATTTTATGCCCATATTTTCTTCTGGATCCATTCAAATTCCCGTATTACTTTTATCGTATTCGGGGGGAATTGATTTAGGTATTGTCCATAGTTGTATGTATCCCTAGTACTTTCTGCCCGACTTTGGGCCATCATCAGGGGAGAATCTATTACAAAAGTGATGTAACTTTTGTTATACATATAACTATGGACAATACCTAAATCAATTCCCCCTGAATACCATAAAAGTAATAGGGGAATTCGAACGGATCCAGAAGAAAATATGTAGGCATAAAATGTCTATTATGTTTAATGAAATTTGCATTAACGAAGAAATGCTGCCTATATATATATATATATGACATTATACATCATTGCATGTATATATGTTTCCTTTTCTTTCTTTCTATTCTTTTTCTCTCCCCTTCCCTCTCCTCTGCTTTCTTTTATTTTCCTTTTCTCTCTCTCTCTCTCTTCTTTATTTCTTCCTTTCTTTACTTTTCTTTCCTCTTCTCTTCTATTTCCCTTTCTTTTCTTTTCTTCTTTATCTGTTGTATCTCTTAGTGATTCCATTTGTTTAAACATTATTGCCTGTGCCAATCACATGATAGTTTTTCGAAAAAGAACACTGATTGAATGATTATATGATCTTTCTTTGTATACATTCTTCTTTCTTCTATTTTTGTATTTTATTAAACATCCATTGTTGTTCTATCAACACTTGTTTTACCATTTTAAAGTCCTGGTTAAGGTTTATTAAAACCAAAACATTTTAACGTCGACTTACTGGTGTTATAAATTCATCACTTTTGGATTACTTTATTTTCTTAATTTTTTCCATAATATACTTCTTAAAACTTTAAATATCTATCAATCTATTTAACTTTACATATAAATCTCTTTCTTTCTCTCTCTCTTTCTTTCTAAATATATGGCAGCTTTACATATCTTTATATACATTAGAACATTACATACCCCTCTCTCACCATATATATATATATATATACATAATGCAATTAGAAGAAAACTCAAACCTGGTTAAATTTTCATTATAAATTTATTTCGGTGAAATGACTTTATAATGACAATTTAACCAGGTTTGAGTTTTCTTCTAATTGCATTTTATATGTTCTGTATGAGTTTTATTATATAAACCTGGATGGGGAAGATATAACAATAGCCATACATCGAGTACTCCTATAGATTTATATGAAATTCCTTATATATTCTATACACGAATAATCCACACCCATTGACTTTGGACATTGACTGGATATTATTAATATATATATATATATATATATATATATATATATATATATATATATATATATATATATATATATATATGTGGTGCATTCAATGGGTTTCCAGACTATTTTGTAAAGGCATTTGAAATTGTCGTAGACTCTTGAAAATTAACTATGTTATTGCTATACATCTTATGAGATGACTGACCAATTTCTATGATTTCAGGTTCAAATCAACAGCTACAGCAGGAATTGGGATACACCCTACTAAAGCCTGATTGTCACAGCTGATGAATTTCTAATGAGGACACTTTAGAAGAACGATATTCAGACTAATTTGGAGCATCTTGCATGAATCGAGCATCAGTTTTTGAATGGCATAAGAGATTCAAGGAAGGCAGGGAGTCTGTGAGGGATGGTGAGAGGTGTGGTAGGAGTAAGGAAGTCAGTAGACCAGAGTTGATTGGCCAAAGGGTTAGGGTTACTATGTTGAGGTTTTAAGGGAGTTCAGGAAGAGATTTTGTCGGAAGAGGCCAGCACTCTTCAAATCGGTTCAGTGGCATTTCCATCAGGACACTGCACCAGTTCACAACTCCATCCTTGTCATAGACTATTTGACCAAGATGGGCATCAAGTCAGTTCCTCAACATCCCTATAGTCCAGACCTTGTTCCCTGTGACTTTTGGTTATTCCCTAAGCTCAGAAGCTGTTGTTATGAGGAGATGAAAGAAACTGTGACGAAGGTCATTGACGCGCTCACACAAGAGAACTTCGATTGGACCTTCCAGAAGTTGTTGAAACGGTACATTATAGCCAGAGGAGATTACTTCAAAGGGGACTAGAGTTTTATATGTGTACTATCAATAAAAGTGCCCATATGAAAAAAGTCTGGAAACATTTAATGATCCTTGTATATATATATATATATATATATATATATATATATATATATATATGTCTGATGACCACATAGCCAAGAAGCTGTCAGTCACCCAGCAGTGTTGACTAAAGCTTATGCTACACTAACTAAGAAATATAAACTCTCTCACTGATATTGAGAAATCTTAATGTATAAATACAGCATATTACATTATCAATTTAAGATATTTATATACATTATCATAATCATCAAGTCACACTGATAGTATTGATTTTCCTGACTCTTTCTCACCATCTATCCCTACCATCCATTGCTCCCAGCAGGTATTTCTAGCTAGTCAGCCCACACTGGAATGTCCATGTGTTGGGATCATAGAAAAATACCACTTATGAGTTATTCCCTGCTTGTCCAGCCGGGCCCCACAGGTTGTGTTCATCTTACTTGCATGGTTTTTGAGATGTGAGGTAAGTAGCCATAGAGTTGTTGTTTTATGAATCGTTGCTCCCTGGATTTGCGCAAGACAGCACATAGAATTCTTGTATAGTTCTCATCTAGCTTTTTGTCGATGAATTTTGTTAGCATCCAAATGGTGCATCCATACAGTAGTATTGACACAGATTTTCATATGCTCGATAACTTATCAATAGTAGTCCATGCCTTTACCAGGTGTATTTTGGTGTTACTTTCAGTTAATGAGATATTGCTGCCAAGATATGTGAACTCGTCAGCTAATTCTAAAGGCTTACCACTTGAAGTGGAGATGGGTCCTTTTTTTTTTTTTTTTTTTCTCCCCCCAAAACACATGAATTTTGTTTTATTTGTATTCAAATGGAGACCAATACCTCATGCTGCTAGCTTGAGATTATGCAGTAAGGATTCAGCTTTGGCAGGTGTATTTGTTAGAAATGCTAGATCACTTATATATGAGCCCAGTTGTCTGGGGCTGTACAATACATCGACTGTTTCTCTGCAGAAGGGTAAGACCCCCTCCCCCAACGCGTGTCCTGGATATGACACTAAACAATCTGATGGTGAGGTTCCAGTAATACTGAATCTTTGAGGAATGAGGAGTGCCGCTTCATTGCCATCACTCCCAGGTCCACTCTTATAGGGTCCTATCTATGGTTTAAATAGAACTAAGCTGAGTACTTGTGCTAAACTGAATTGTTTGAAATAGAACTGTCAGATTAAACTGAATAGCTTGAAATAGAAATGTGTTGTATATCCATAATACAACTGCATGTATACATATACATGGGAACATAATCAACTGTAATGACAACTTTAATAACGAACGAATACACTCCTTTATAAAAGTATAAATCTCTCACACTTTATTTTTGAAAGGGTGATGTTTGTTGTGTGTGAGAAATTAATGGAGACAAGGACGGACTGGTATATTGACCCAAATTCTTCTTTGACCATACAAGCACTTCTTTCGCATCTTGACTTGGGTTGCTCAACCGTGGGTCACTAAGGGCCCAAAGCCCTCTGTCTGGAACTGGTTCTCACTTCAGCGTCCTGTCTCCAACTGACTAAAACCGTCCAGGCACCTGGTTATATTATTTTTAACGCCCACCTGCTTCTGCTGTTCTTCCACTTATTTACACAGGTGCATCTCTTGATTGACAGCTCGGTCAAGGGTCAATATATAACAAATGTTTTTGAAAATTAAACTATGTACTCATGCTAACACTACATCATTTATGAGTTCATCCTTACTTTTCCAGCAGTGTCCAGCATGTCTTATTCGTTTTATTTGCATGGCTTTTGAGATGTAAAGTAAGTAGCCATACAGCAGCTGCTTTCAGAATTTGTACAAAACAGCGCATAGCTTTCTCATGTAGCTTTTTCTCCATGTGTTTTGTTAGCATCCACATGGTGCATCCAAACAGTAGTTTTGACACAGCCTCACCTCGTGGTGTAATGGTTAAAGCGATGCACTGCGGAATCGTAGAATGCGAGTTCGTACTCCAGTCGCGCTATTACGTTCACTTTCGGGCAAAATACCCTTGGGAAAGGTATGAACCCCCTTATTCTCCCTCCAGCTATGGGTAAATAGTAGGACGGACTAGGTTCTTCAGCCTTGGTGAGGCAACTAGTCTAGGAGAAGGAAAACTCTGAATTCAAACCTGTTAAACTCCGCTTAAAAATTGACCTTGTGTCATATCCTGCCCGAGTGGAGGGGTTGGTAAATAGTACCTCAGAAGAAATCCCATTTTATTTTATCATAGAGACCAGATTTCCATATGATCAGTAACATGCTGAAAGCAGTTCTTGCCTTTCTTCTCCATATGTTGACATCACTTTCAGTAGATGAGATATTGCTACTGAGGTATGTGAACTTGACTACTAATTTTACAGGCTTGCCAATTAAAAGTAAGATCACTCATTCTCTTTTAAAACACGAGAACTCTGTCTCATTTGTGTTCACATAGAGACCAATGCCTCCTGCTGTTGTTAGCTTGAGGGGATGCTGTTGGGATCATCTGTGTAGTTTAAAATCTGTTAAAGTATCATCTGCTTCTTGATTTTTTAGTGTAAAATCATTTTCTTTTTCTCTGGCTTAGAGTGGTAGCACTTGATAGGATCCTATCTATTGGTCAAATAGAACTAAACTGTGTTGGTTGAGATTGGACTGTTCTGACATTTAAACTGCATACTTATGCTAAACTGAATTGCTTGAAATAAAACAGTTTTGACATTTAACCTATGTACTCATGCTAAACTGAACTGCTTGAAATGGAAATGTTTTTGTATGCTAAACGGAATTGTTTGAAATAGAACTGTTTTGACATTTAACTGTGGGTAAACAAAAAGTATACTTATACTAGACTGAATTGTTTTAAATAGAACTATTTACATGTTTAAATGGTTTTGGCATTAAATAACCAACAATGGTTGATATGTCATAAAACCAAACTAAACCATTTTCTTTTATTAGATCTATCAACATTCAATGTACATGGTCTCAGTTGATCATAAACATATATAGCACTTATGTAT
Organism: Sepioteuthis lessoniana; assembly: GCA_963585895.1. Taxonomy (NCBI): domain Eukaryota; kingdom Metazoa; phylum Mollusca; class Cephalopoda; order Myopsida; family Loliginidae; genus Sepioteuthis; species Sepioteuthis lessoniana. The sequence continues at coordinate 15,483,877 of OY757919.1, forward strand.
ACCCTTGTAAAACTTAAGATTTGGTTTGCTCTGGTTTTATGGCATATCAACTGTTCTTGGTTATTTAATGCCAATCCTGTTTTTATACATATATCAAATATATGATTTGTAAACACATTTTGTAGATACACACAGTTAAATGATCAAACAGTTCTATTTCTAACGATTCAATTTAGCATGAGTTAACAAAATTACATAATTCCAAGTATTGCTGTGTGTAACAAACAATTCAATCCCCCCTTCTATCCCCTCCCACCCTTCTTTCCGGTGTCTGTTCTGAATTATTTTATCCATAAGATCTGAAGAAGTCCTGTTAATTTTTTTTTGGGGTGTTTTTGATTTAAAGAAATTATTTGCTCTGTAATGTCAGTTACATTGAGCTCTTTACCAGGAAAATTTAAATGCTCACTGTTGAATTTTTTTTGGTGGGGCTGATGGAATTACTCCAAACTCCGGTTTAACTCGACCAAATAACACTTATATATATGTGTGTGTGTGTGTGTGTGTATGTATATATATATATATATATATATATATATATATATATATAGTACAATTAAATGGAGATTCAAACTCTGTTAAGCCGTCATAATAAATTTATTTCGGCGGAGAACATTGTTGGTATATTCTCCGTCTCGTCAGATGACTCTTTTTACATGTTCTGTATTGTCCCAGAGATGCGAATGAGGAGTTACAGTTCGTATTCAGAAGATAAATAAGGAAAATTAAAGAAATTAAAAATCAGAAAATAAAGATAAAGATAAAAAATAAAAATAAAAACATAAAAATAAAAGACATAAAGTGGAACTCAAATTACAAAGTTACAAATTCTTTCGTTCATAGGCGTGAGTAGAGGGTGCTAACATGTTATATGTTAGAATGATTAAGAAACAGGAGTGGAATTTGTAGCTTTGTAATTTATTTTTAATTTCTTTAATTTTCCTATTTATCATCTGAATGCGAACTGTAACTCCTCATTTGCATCTCTGAAATATTCTCCGCCGAAATAAATTTATTATGACGGCTTAACCGAGTTTGAGTCTCCATTTAATTGTACTATATACGCTCTGAATGTGAATTTTGTTATACCCTAGAGAATAAATAGGGAACTAACAATAGCCATACATTGAGCACTCTCATAGATTTATATGATTACCCTCATATATTCTACGTAAAAAATAATCCACACCTACTGTCCTTGGACACTGACTGGATAATTTAGATATGTGTGTGTGTGTAATAATCATCAAATCGTGCTGATAAGACTGATTTCCCTTATATAATCATTGCTATGTTTAGGGTGTAAAATTTATGTATAAGTACAGGTATCTCAAAATTGATGTAATTTATTAATATGATAATTCTTATTGCATCAAGTCATCTTTAATGTGAGTCTTAAAAAACAATCATATCACTTCAGAAAGGTCAAACAAAATGACAAGAGTAGAAATTGATTGACTTTATCCTCCAGTGCATGTGAAAGACCAAATTCTTCGGGGGGTACTTTTTCACACTCTTTCCAACAGAATCTCTCACCACATTCACATTGTCAGGACATCTTGCAATCTACTTCCTGCCAGAACTGGGATTTTCTGCCGTCTCGTTGAGATTTTTTACTGACCCTCTGGCTTGAAATTTGTCAATCCAACAATAAATTTAGCTTTTCTGGGAATAATTGTTAAGTTAAACTTCTGTGAAATTTTGCTTGCACAGTTTTGAATGATTTTGTTTGCTAATAGATAATGATGCAAAATATTTTTTCCTCTCTTGTTCAAGGCATTGTGATCAAAGATTAATAGTTGTTATAATATACAATTTTCAAATCTGAAACAAAAAAAGAACATATCATAATTATTAGCAGTTACATGGGTCCCATGTATATTGAGACACCCTATATTAAGGTACAGAGGTATAAAACTGATATACGTAAATTTTCTCATTTCCTATATTACCAAAAACAAAGTTGTTTATATTACTTTACATGGTTTTTGGTAGTAGTCTCTGTGGCTTTGTGGTTAAAATGCCGGACTATGGCTTCATAGTAAGCAAGTTTGAAGTCTAGTCATGCTATCATATCCACCTTTATTACTAAACAATTGGGAAAGTTATTAACCCCAATGATCTCTGTAACTATGGTTTTAAAAAGTAAGACTGGTGTTCAACAAGGATGGCTTTGGTATTAAATAACCCACGAAGGTTGATAAATCATTAAACAAAGAAACTAAACTAGACTTTTAAAAATAGTTTGTCTCAAACCATGACACCACGATATATAGAACACATCTCAGTACTTTTTATCAATAAATGAATGAATAAACCAAAGAACGACTAAGATAAACAAATTAATCTAAATAAATCAAAAGAAACTTGCGTAAAATCTTTCAAAATTTTTATTATGTTTTGCTTCTCACTGCTCATTAAATTTCGAAGAATCTTTTCTTCTTAGCGATTTTTTTTTTTTTCTTCCCTCCAATCTGACAAGGAAATATTGAAGTAATGATGTACAATTCTGTGTAGAAACCAACAAAATTAATATTCATGAAGAGCAACTAATTATTTGTTTTTCTGCCATTGTGAATCAAACTTTGATTTTCTGTTTTTACATGTAAAATTTAAGTTGATATCCGGAAAATTATTTTGCGAAAATAATTAGGAATAATTGCCAGAAAACAGTTGGATTGTTTTTTGTTTTTTTTTGGGTTTTTTTCTTTCTTGGAATTGACTTTTCGATCGCCTGGGTTTAATTAATGAGAAACAGTGACAATTTGGTCAATCTATATAATGAAAGAAAATCAAATCTGTGAATTTACTGGGTAAATGTCAAAACTGTTTTATTTCAAGCAATTCAGTTTAGCATAAGTATGCAGTTTAAATGTCAGAACAGTCCAATCTCAACCAACACAGTTTAGTTCTATTTGACCAATAGATAGGATCCTATCAAGTGCTACCACTCTAAGCCAGAGAAAAAGAAAATGATTTTACACTAAAAAATCAAGAAGCAGATGATACTTTAACAGATTTTAAACTACACAGATGATCCCAACAGCATCCCCTCAAGCTAACAACAGCAGGAGGCATTGGTCTCTATGTGAACACAAATGAGACAGAGTTCTCGTGTTTTAAAAGAGAATGAGTGATCTTACTTTTAATTGGCAAGCCTGTAAAATTAGTAGTCAAGTTCACATACCTCAGTAGCAATATCTCATCTACTGAAAGTGATGTCAACATATGGAGAAGAAAGGCAAGAACTGCTTTCAGCATGTTATTGATCATATGGAAATCTGGTCTCTATGATAAAATAAAATAGTTATAAAATTGTGGCTATTTACTAATTTGAATCTGTTAGATTTCAACAAACCAAGTGATTTTATGAAGAATCACATGTATTAACATTTCTATATTAAGTAAAAAAAAGTAAAGTTAGCAACTGTAGTCCAGAGTGATCCGAAAACTCCCTTTTCAATAGCTAGGGGGGGGCGCTACTCCTTTCGCTGGATTGCTCCACTTTACCCTTAATACATACCTTATAATGCTGAGTGTTAAGCAAGGAGGCATCAAGTACCATTTTTGAGTCTTTGGTATGACTCGACCTGGGATTGAACCCAGGTCTTCCGGGTCATTGGCAAACACTCTAACCATTTCACATAGCACTAATACCCTTGGGAAAGGTATGAATCCAATTATTCTCCCTCCAGCTATGGGTAAATAGTAGGACAGACTGGATTCTTCAGCCTTGGTGAGGCAAGTAGTCTAGGAGAAGGATAACTCTTAATTCAAACCTGTTAAACTCCGCTTAAAAATTGACCTTGTGTCATATCCTGCCCGAGCGGAGGGGTTGGTAAATAGTAACACTCTAACCATCAGGCCAAATTTTTTCTTATTAAGAATAGTTTGAAATTTGGCTATGGAGAATGATGGTCAAAACCTAAAGTGATTACCTTTCTTTTAACCATTTTCTTTCTGATTTCATTTTTTCTTTTTAATAAAATGACATTTTGATTTGAAACCCACATTGTTATTTCTCTTAATTATATATTAATTTATACCAGACATTGGCATCAATCAATCTACAAATAAGAATCAGTTGAAATAGGGCGATGGAATATAAATTTAAAACTGGAAGTGATTGCCTCTTCTTTAATGTTTTCCTTTTTTTTTTTTTATCTCTTATAAAACTGCATCCTCATTAGAAACTAGCATTGTTTTTTTTCTTAGATTTAGTTTCAATGAAAATTTTTCAAATTCATTATTAGTAGATTACACCAACTGTATCACTGCAAAGGGCTAAGACCCTCTCCCCAATGAGTGCCCTTGATATGACACTAAACAAATCGATGGTGAGGTTCCAGTGATGCTGGATCTTTGGGGAATTTGGAGCACTCGTTCATTGCCATCACTCCCAGATCCACTTTGGCCCAGAGTGGTAACACCTGATTGGGCCTTATCTATGGCTTAAATAGAACTACACTGCGTACTTATGCTAAATTGAATTATTTGAATTTGAACTGTTTGACTAAACTGAATAGCTTGAAATAGAAATGTTTTTGACAATTAAACTGTCTGTTTGAAATGGAACTGTTTTGACATTCAAACTGTACTTACCTTAAACTGAATTGTTTAATATAGAACTGTTTTGACATTTAATTCTTTGTAAACAAAATCTATATTTATACTAAAGTGAATTGTTTGAATTAGAACTGTTTGACTAAACTGAATATTTTTTTTAATAGAAATGTTTTTGATAATTAAACTGTGTACTCATGCTAAACTGAAATTTTTGAAATAAAACTGATTATTTGTATAAAAATGGAATTGGCTTTAAATAAACTACAAAGGTTGATATGCCATAAAACCCAAACAACCAACCAACCTTAATTACCATTGCTCCCAGAACTGTCTGACATTTAAATTATGTGCAAACAAATCACATGCTAAATTGAATTGTTTGAAATAGAACTGTTTGATCATTTAACAGTGTGTAAGCAAATGAGTAATGTTTAACTGAATTGTTAGCAATATATAGAAGTATTTAACTTTGACTTATGCTAAATTGAATTGTTAGAAATAGAAATGATTATTTGTATAAAAATGGAATTGGCATTAAATAACCTACGAAGGTTGATATGCCATAAAACCCAAACAACCAACTACCTGTTCAACACTTCGAACAAAAGCAAACTAAAGAATTGAAAGATTATAAAGTTGAGGTTGACACTACGTATCCTGCTTCAGTTATGATAGAATGTATCACCTCAGAAAACTGAATGCTGCTGCTGATTCTCTGTTTTGGATCGGCTTTTATGCTCGTTACAAAGATGGTCTAGTGCTGCCCAGGAGTTACCAGAATGTTTCCTTTGGTCAGAAGCAAAAATATGCTATACTCTTATTATTACTTAGAATATTCGGACTATTGACCTCATCTTTGTTGTTATAATCCCAACATTTTGGCCAATATGTCTTTTGGCCTTCTCCAGGTGTTTCATGATTTCTTTGGAAGGTGCTTCAAAGTGAAATCATTTGGAGGTTGCAGGTTCAATCCCAACAATAGGTAAGACTAATAAAGAATACTTTCTATAATTTAACACTTGTACTCGGTCACGGTTAACAGAATTGGAACAATCTACCTCAGGGGTTCAAATAAAGAGTTCAGTTCAAGATTCTGTGTGGACTCACGGGTTCGACATGAAACACCAGAAGAAATCCAAAGGACATATTGGCCGAAATGTTGTAATGAGGTCAGTAGTCCGAATATTTTAATTGATAATAAGTATTGAGCTTCATCTCAGAAATTTAGACAAATAATGCTACATTCTGTTGACAGTATTAAGATTTATCAGGTGAGGCAGCATCTGCTCCAAAATTAAATCCAGATTTGTGAAGAAAAGGTCTACATGAAGAAAGCATCAAATAATCCCTTTGAAAGGTTGAATGTTAAGAACCAATACCTTCAACTTCTCATAACTACTTCATATTAATGGTGGTTGATTAGTACTCCCTTTTTCATTCACCTTCCCTAGTACAGATATTTCTGTCAACTGTTATATGTCATTTTTATCATCAACTTTCCATTGTTGGCAAAGAAGTCAGGCTTAGTTTTAAGCTGAAACAGTTTCTGCATTCTAGTAGTGTAGATTATAATGGCACCAATTAAAGTGGTATACTTCAAAGATTTGTCTAAGAAATGAGGCTTCAAATCCCCTCTGACTTTAGTTTATTGATTATTGTTATTTCTTGGAGAAATCTTGGTATAGATTACAATGGCACCAATTAAAGTGGTGAACTTCTAAGATTTGTCTGAGAAATGAGGCTTCAAATCCCCTCTGACTTAAGTTTATTGATTATTGTTATTTCTTGGAGAAATCTTGGCATTGATTACAATGGCACCAATTAAAGTGGTGAACTTCTAAGATTTGTCTAAGAAATGAGGCTTCAAAACTTTCAAAAGTCTAACTTTAACATTTAAACTTTAAGGCAGTGGACAGAGTGCTATAACAGAATCCTTTGGAAAATTCTTGGTCATATAATCTAAAAATCGCCTGTTTGTTCATTGAGAGGCCATTTTGACATTACTTTCCATTGTATTCATTCATTGCTATCCATGACTACTACCACCACAACTCTTAGAAGCACACTTAGCATCTTAGGAAATAGAATTGGGGACCCATGTTCAAATCATAGACAAGGTTGTTTGCATTTCACTTTATCCTAATGCTTTTGGGTAAAACATGAATTAATGTATTCTTTTTGCATCTATGGGTAAATAGTTGGGCAGACTTGATTCTTTGCCCATGGTAAGGCAACCATTCTATGAGAAGGAAAACTATGAATTGGAACAACTGTTTTCCACTTAAAAATTGACCTTGTGTTACATTCTACTCACATTGAAGGGGTTGGGTAAATGTATTCTTGCAATCAAATGACTGCTTGTAAAAAAAACAGTTTTTTTTTTAATTTGTCAACTTATATATATAAGATAAACAAAAGTCATAATACAAGTAGGAATGTTGTTTTTTTTTTTGCAGTTTATTTTTTTATTGTTCTCAAATAGTTTTGACGTAAGGAGAAAAGGTTTTGTGTTTAAAAAAAAAAATTTTTTTTTTCTTTTTAAATGTTTTTAAAAATGTTTTCAAAGGTGTTGATAAACTACAAGAGAAGCGACAAAAAATGTACTGGTGACCTGGTATATATATTTGTTGAATGAAAACTATCTTCAGGTTTTCATTCAACAAATGTTTATGCCATGTCACCAGTATATATATATATAATATACACACACACTCACATATATATATATATATATATATATACACACACACACATATATAAGTAAATTATAGAAATAAGTCCGACAGTATGAAGTAAATAGAAAAACAAAGTGTTCCAAAGGTGATGAATTTATTATGATGGAAAAATTATGTTAAAATGTTTCGGTTTTAATAAACCTTCATCAGGACTTGATGATGGTTTATTAAATGTTGCTTGAACAACAATGGATGTTTTTATTAAGATGATGGGAGAAGAGAAAGTATGTACAAAGAAAGACTCATAATTGTTCAATCAGCATTCTTTTTTTTTTTGAAAACTATTGGCAATTATGTTTAAAATGTGTCTAATTTCTAAGAGATAAAATGGATTGAAAGATGATAAAAGCATTGTCAGAATTTTTGAGAAAAGTGGAAGGGGTTGCCCAGTCGACTGGGGCTGTAGAATATACCAACTGCTTCTTTGAAAAGGGGCAAGAGACCCCACTCCAATGAGTATCCTAGATATGACACTAAACAATCTGATGGTGAGGCTCCAGTAATTCTTTGTGGAATGTGGAGTATGACTTCATTACCATCGCTCCCAGATCCTCTGTGGCCCAGAGTGGTAGCACCTGGTGGTGGTCGGGGGTCCTTTCTATGGATCAAATAGAACTAAACTGTGTACTTATGCTAAACTGAATTGTTTGAAATACAACAGTTTTTAAATAGAACTAAACTGTACTTATGCTCAACTGAATTGTTTGAAGTAGAACTGTTTTGACCCTTATCTGTTTGTAAACAAAAACTATTCTTATACTAAATCGAATTGTTTGAAATTTAATTTGGTGTTAAATGACCCGAAAAGGGTTGATATGCCATAAAACAAAACAACCAAACCAACCAAAAGTGGAAGGAAAAGAAGAAATAAATGTATACATATGTGTATACATATATATATATATATATATATATATATAATCTTAGCATAGAATCCTTTGAGAATAGCCGTATGCAGTACACCGCTTACAAACGTCTGATTCGCAAAGTTTGACAGGGTCCAGCACTGGGTCCACAATGTCACCATGCCAACTGTGACATATGTGGAAAATTATGCCTATCTTTTGCTGGTCTCAAAAGCCATCAGTGTAGATGTGCAAAATCTATCTTGCACCCAAATAATGTCACTGCAAGCAAAACTGAACAGTTGTGCTAATTCTGTGGTAAAATCTGTCGCAGCTTGGCTGGCCTGAAGAGTCACCTCCGAACACATAGAATTTAAGGTTGGAGTAGGGGAAGGGGAGAGGACATGAGACAAAGGCGGTGGTCATGCTCGAAACCGAGAGGACAGCCATCATACACACATATATATATATATATATATATATATATATATATATATATATATATATATATATACTGTGATAGTATACCAACATGTCTAATCAATGCTGATATGGCTCAACTGGAATATTATGTGCATACTTGGAAGTATGAAGCTTTAGAAAGAAGAGGTCAACATTCAGGATATCACTCTCAGTTATGTTCAAGCATGACTCAGCTGTAGGCACAAATAACTATTTCATTCTACATTATTTGTAATGAATGAACAGTTAGGGGCCGAAGATTGTGTGATCTCCCGTGGTTCCAAATACGAGTCAGACACATATCTACAACCATTGGATGAGCCTACTCAAGCCATATTGATATATTCTCTACTCACAAATATTTACAATCCTTGTCTGGTTTCTTCACAGTTTGAGTATGAATTTTCTTCTACATAATCAAGGCATCTGAGCAAAAAAGATTGGAATATTTTCTAAGTTAATGTCACCCTACAAGAATGTGACAGAAGCTTAACTATCAAACTAAAAAAAAATTAGCAGGCAACAAATTTTTTGCTTAGTTATTCAAACTGGTTTTTTTTTTTTTTTTTTTTGTTCCTTTTTTTTTAATATGGATATTTATCCTATTTATATAGTAAAGATCAGTTTTGCTTGGAACTGGAATATCTAAAGGGTACTTTGGGCGGGGGGTCTGATAATGCTTTCAAGTGATTGATAAAGATCATGATAAATGATAGCAATTTCTTCATGATATCACAAAATTACAGTTCATAATTTGACATTCTTTTAAACTCAGATCACTGCTTACTGGCCATTAGCAAAGGACTATTCACTATTTAGGATATCAAATAAAGAAAAAAAAAATTCTAAGGAATAGCCTATTTTTTGGTATTTGGGGGAATTTTCTCTAAAAAAAATTGACTTTTCACTACAACAAAGGGAACTTTGACTATTATAATTGAGAGAAATAATCATTTTGTATGTGTGTTGAAGCCATTAAAGAGACAATAAAAAATAGTTCAGTTATTCTGGGGTTTTGGCTGGGAGGTTAGGTCTAATACTGTAAAATGTTCCATCTTTGTCCTGTGTTTAAGATAAAGAATTATTTGTAAAGTAAAGAAAAATAATGTTTGGTTTGTTTCTCTTGTTTTTTTCTTGTCAAAATAAATAAAGCTTTTCCATTGCGTATAATGGATGCATATGAAACATTTTAGTTAAGATATTGTATCTGAATTAAAGAATAGTATGTCACTTCAAGTCTGTTCACTTTGTCTTCTTGGATTTTTCTTTTCCTCTGTACTACAATCCGCTTGACTTTCTCAGTAACTGGCAAAACACCTGAAGTGGAGGTGGGAGTTGAAGATGAGTGACAAAGGTTCTCCAGGCAACAGAAAAATGTCCTCCCAGGAGAGAAACTGCCTTGTTTTTTTTTATATCTCTCACTGGCCAAACCATTCCAAATAACAAGTGACAGAGCTATAAAAAACATTACTCAAAACCTCTAAGTTATGAATTCAATCCCTGTGATAGGCAGTACATTTCATTTTACATTCTCTTCAACCAACAGACTACTTCATTAGGTTATTTTGTTTATGGTGACGGAGATCCGTTCAGGATCAGGCACACTTTTTTAAGGGTAAGTTTACTTCCTAAAGTTCGTGTTTGGTATTTAAAAATATTTATTTTTTTCTTCAGTGAGTTCTTCCCAAACCGAGTGCTCCATACTTACAGCCTTGTGCAATAAGGCCCTAAGCTTAGTAAATATTGATAATATTCCATTTAACTTATTCTTGTACTAGAATTTTATATATGTATCTATATATTTTCTCTAAAAACAAAAGGTCCTTTTTATTTGAAAAAAAAATCAAACTGCAACATAAAAGAACCTAAAGTCAAATAAAGAAGACTGTTCATTGTTTATTTATATCATTGATTGTGTAAATGACATATAAAAAGAATAATTTGTTTAAATAAATGTAAATCTTTCTGTTATGTTTCCTGGGTCTATCCCTCCAGTTGTTATTTACTAATCTTCCTTTAGTCTTGTACACCGGCCTTAGTATGTTTATAGTACCTGTGGTTAATTTACTAATCTTCCCTTAGTCTTCTACACATGCTTTAGTATGTTTACAGTTCCTGCGGTTAATTTACTAATCTTCCCTTAGTCTTGTACACATGCCTTAGTATGTTTACAGTTCCTGTGGTTAATTTACTAATCTTCCCTTTGTCTTGTACACAATTAACAACTATTAGCTAGTGCTTTAGAAAATACTGACTGCTTCTCTGAAGAGTGGTGAGACACTTGCAGTGAGGGTCCAGGATATGACACTAAACAATCTGATGCTGAGGCTCCAGTAATGCTGGAACATTGGGGAATGCAGACTACCTCTTCATTGCCAGATTCACTCTGGCCCACAGTGGTAGCACCTGGTGGTGGGGGGTCCTATCTATGGGTCAAATAGAACTAAACTGTGTACTTATGCCAAACTGAATTGTTTGAAATACAACAGTTTTTAAATAGAACTAAACTGTACTTTTGCTAAACTGAACTGTTTGAAATAGAACTATTTTGACATTTAACTGTGTGTAAACAAAAAACTGTACTTATGCTAAACTGAATTGTTTGAAATAGAACTGTTTATATGTATAAAAATGGATCAAGCATTAAATAACCTACAATGATTGGTATACCATAAAACCCAATCAAATCATATATATTTGATATATATGTATAAAGAGGATTTGGCATTAAATAACCAACAATGGTTGATATGCCATAAAACCCAACCAAACCAAATCATATATATTTCATCATCATCATATCGTGCTGGCAGCACGGATATCCCTGACCCTCTCTCGCCACTCCTCCCTATCATTCATCGCCCTAGGTAGGTCTTCAGGACAGTAACCTGTATCCTCACATAGCTGCTGAATGTACGTTCGTGCTGGTCGTCCTGCTTTTGCACGGCCATGTGTGGGGATCCATAAGAGTACATCTCTTATGAGTTCATCTCTGCTTCTCCAGCAATGTCCTGCATGTCTGGTTCGCCTAACTTGAATAGTTTTCGTGATAGGGGGCAGGTGGCCGTACAGTTGGTGTCTTGTGGGGTGTTGCTGCCAGGACTTGTTCAGGATTGCATACAGCATTCTTGAGGATTTGGCATTAAATAACCTACAATGGTTGATATGCCATAAGACCCAACCAAACCAAATCATATATTTAATATATATGTATAAAAAGGATTTGGCATTAAATAATCTACAAGGGTTGATATGCCATAAGACCCAACCAAACCAAATCATATATTTAATATATATGTACAAAGAGGATTTGGCATTAAATAACCTAGAATAGTTGATATGTCATAAAACCAAACTAAACCTAAACTGAATTGTTTGCAATTGAACTGTTTTTGCATTTAACAGTGTGTAAACTGAAAATCTTATTTAAACAAATGACTGTGTATAAACAAAATAGGAGTGTTCTTATGTTAAACTGAATTGTTTGTAATTAAGTGAAATCATTTAACTGTATTGTCATGCTAAACTGAATTGTTTGAAATAGAACTGTTTCATCATCTAATTGTGTGTAAACAAATGTCTAATGTTTAATCAAATTGTTAGTGTTATATAGCAATACTTGAAAACATTTAACTGTGTGCAAACAAATGATTAATAGTAAATAGAATTATTCAAATTAAATAGAAATAAATGAAACCATTTAATTGTGTGCAAAAAAAAATGAGCTCAGGCTCATTTAAAAATGTTATTTACAAAATGTGTTTAGAAATAATATATGTTTAATATATATGTGTAAAAAGGATTTGGCATTAAATAACCTACAATGGTTGATATGCCATAAAACTGAACCAAACCAAGCCATACATATTTAATATACATGTATGAAAAGGATTTGGCATTAAATTACCTACAATGGTTGATATGCCATAAAACCTAACCAAACCAAATCATATATATTTAATATATATGTATAAAAAGAATTTGGCATTAAATAACCTACAATAGCTGATATGCCATAAAACCCAACCCAATCAAACCAAACTGTATACATTTAATATATATGTATAAAGAGAATTTGGCATTAAATAACCTACAATGGTTGATATGCCATAAAATCCAACCAAACCATATCATATATATTTAATATATATGTATAAAAAGGATTTGGCATTAAATAACCTACAATAGTTGATATGCCATAAAACCAAACCAAATCAAACATTGATTTGCTTATGGAACCTGTTATTCACCAGTCTTCAGTCATTTAAATCAGTCTCAATTCCCTTACAAGTCCCGTTAGATTTGTTCATGTTTCAACATTTTGATCGATGTCCTCTTCATTAGTGCTGAGGGCTTCCCATACATATTCATAGCGAGTAAGGAGAGAGTGTTTAAAATCACAGTTTGCAGACCAACATTATCTGCCAGCCAATTTACAACAGTATGATTGCTAACCTTTAAACACACCGGAAAGTTTTTTGCCATCGTTTTTGCTGTGAAAAAGATGCAGATTATCTAAACAAAATCAAAATAGGCAATTTCTCTGGTACAGCAGACTGACCAGTTAAGTCCAGATAGTATGCACAACATAGTACCAATATCTATCTGATGATCAGGATTTTTTCTAAGCTGTAACTAATGTATGTACTACTGTATGTTTGCACCACTTGGACTCTAATGAAATGCATGCATAAAAAACTAGGCACCAACTACACGAGAATGCTGTTTTCAACAAATCCTGGAAGCAACACCCTACAATAACTGTAGCTACATAGTCACACACCTCCCACCTCACAAACCATGCATTAAGACCAGCAGGACATACTGGGCATTGTTAGAGAAATAAGGATGAACTTATAAGTGATGTGGAGATACTCATTGAGTAATGGTTATCATATTTACCAACCCCCACCGCTCGGGCAGGATATGACACAAGGTCAATTTTTTAAGTGGAGTTTAACAAGTTTAAATTCAGAGTTTGCCTTCTCCTAGACTAGTTGCCTCACCAAGGCTGAAGAACCTAGTCTGCCCTACTATTTACCCAGAGCTGGAGGGAGAATAATTGGATTCATACCTTTCCCAAGGGTATTAGTGCTATGTGAAATGCAATCAGCCTCGTCCAGGATTTGAACTCATGTCGCCGTGTCCATTTCCTGCGATGATAACCCTTACACCATGGGCACCTCCACGTTGAGTAATGGTTATTGTCCTAGGAAATGGGCACAATGACACAAGTTCAATTCCTGGGTGATGCTGATTACATTTCACATAGCACTAATACTCTTGGGCAAAGTTATGAATCCAATTATTCTCCCTCCAGCTATGGAGAAATAGTAGGTGCCCATGTGGGGGAGTTGGTAAATATATATCAGCAATGTTCTACTGTCTTCAGCTCATGGACCCAACAGCACCAGTGTTGGCTGACCAACAATAAGTTACATTCATCAGCAGTATGCAGACATTGGGTGCCATCTAGAGGACTTGCCTTGATGATGTTAGTGATGATATCTGCGTACTGTTATATACTGGTTATAATGGCAAAATTGTCTTAGGTTTGTCCACAATAATTTCAATATTCAATCCCAAAACGATTTAGCTAAAGCAGTGTGATATTTATTATCAAAAGAATGTTGGAAACCTTACAACAGAACTATATATATATATATATATACTCGCATATCATGCAGCTTTTCATGGCCTAAATTTTAGTCTAACACAGTGGTTCCCAACAGATTTGGGGCTATACCCCACTTTGGTATTTCTAAAATTCAGATGCCCCCCGCCGTCATATTTAATTCTTATATATTCAAAATTTTTCTGCAATTCACGTAAAGGAAGCTTAAAAGGCCATTACCTTGATCTCAAAACAAGCCCCACCAAAATATTACCACGCCCATCCAATAGGGATTACTGTCTAATATTAGGGAGTCACATCATGCATGAGATACGCACTTGGTCTAGCCTTAGTCAACTATTTACGCACACAAGGTTTGTATCTCATGTATCGTGTGACCACCCATTATCATATTTACCAACCCCTCCACTTGGGCAGGATATGACACAAGGTCAATTTTTAAGCGGAGTTTAACAGGTTTGAATTGAGAGTTTTCCTTCTCCTAGACTAGTTGCCTCACCAAGGCTGAAGAACCTAGTCTGCCCTACTATTTAGCCATAGCTGGAGGGAGAATAATTGGATTCATACCTTTCCCAAAAGTATTATTGCTATGTGAAATGCAATCAGTCTTGTCCAGGATTTGAACTCGTGTTGCCGTGTCCATTTCCTACGACGATAACCATTACACCACAGGGACCTCCTATTATTAAACTTACATTTACCTCTTAGAAAGTTACTTGATACACAAGTGTATTCAGTATTTCTAACCATCGGGTCATTGGCGTAATGGTTAGAGTGTTCGTCAATGGTCCAGGAGACTGGGGTTCAATCCTAGGTCAAGTCACACCAAAGACTGAAAAAAATGGTACTTGATGCTACTTTCCTTAGCACTTAGCATTATAAGGTACAGCTCAAGGGTAAAGTTGATCAATCCAGGGAATGGAGTAGCACCCTCCCCTATACCTCGGTGTAGTAGCTATTGAAAAGGGAGCCTTCAGGTCACCCTCTATATAATAATTAATGTTAGTTGCTCACTGTGACTAATATGTAATCAGCAGAAATGCTAAAGTATTTGGCTGAGCAAAGCCCATCAACAATCGATTCTGTCACCTTTGCATCCATTATTGTTGTTGATGAAAAAAGATGTACATCTACCTTTGTTTGTGTGCATCTCTATATGAGTAAACAAAAACTGATGGTGCCGAGCCAACAGTATCCAAAGGAAATTATCAATTTGAGAAAAGCCAATTGTTTCCTTGTCTCTTCAAAATACTAATCCTCTATTAGCAATAAATACAATGACACTTTTGCCTTGATGTAAAATAGATTTCCAGTAATTACATTTATCAATTTGCTGAACCAACTTATAATCATGTCGATCTATTCTCCTTGTGTCGATGATTAGTGATATTTGTAGGTTTAGTACTTGCATTTTTCTATCTATGTATAGTATTGAACAAAGAAAAAACCCAAACAACTAACAGAAAAATTTATTAAGATTACTATTAATGTAGATTATGACTATCTGGTTTCTTTGTTTAATGGCATATCAACCTTAATCAGTTATTTTATGCTAAAACAATCCTTGAACACCAGTGATACTAAGCCCAGTCATTTGGGGCAATAAGATACACTGACTGCATCTCTGCATAGCGGTAAAACTCCCCCTACGAGTGTCCTGGATGTGACACCTAACTATCTGATGGTGAGGCTCTAGTCTTAGAGCTTTTAGGAATATGGAGTACCCCTTCATTACTATTATTTCCAGGTCCATTCTATCCAAGAATGGCAGCACCTGATAGGGTCCTATCTATTGGTCAAATAAAACTGTTTGACATTCCAACTGTGTGCAAACAAGTGACTTATATTAAATTGAATTGTTTGAAATAGAACTCTTTGATCATTTAACTGTGTGCAAACAAATTACAGGGTGAAACGATAAAATTGTCATCCTAAAGAAAACAACACTACAGCTTTATTTTAAAACTTTTATTGAAAAAATCAATTCAGGTAACTTGATTATGTAGTAGAGCTGACATCTATTCAATGAAGCCACCTTCAGCCTCAATCACCGCCTTGATACAGATCCAGAACTGGGAGCATGCCTTTTCCACAAGTGCTGGTGGGAGCTCGGCGAATACTTGGCAGATGGCGGCGATCAGGCTGGCTTTGTTGTTTTGGGAGGTCATGTTGGTGATGTTCTCGATGTATGACCAAACGAATTAGTCCAGCGAGTTCAGCTCGGAGGAGGAGGGGGGGCAGTGAGAGAAGGGTACAAAGTCATAGCACTCCTTCTGAAGCCAAGCCTGGGTCTCTTTGGACTTGTGGGCTGGTGCCAAGTCCTGCTGCCACACCCAGGGTCTGCCACCGGCCACCTAATTGTACCAGGGGATCACCACACTCTTCAGCACATCCAGGTACACTTTGATGTTGACTTTCAAGCCGACTTCGAAGATGTCAGGTGGCATGATGTGGCCCTCACTTGAAACCACACCAAAGACCATAACCGTAGCCAGAAACTTTGTTTTCATCACCCTGGGCACATCCCTGTTATTCGTGGCAATCCAGATTTGCATTTTGAGGGTACTGGGAATGGTCCTGTTGTCATAATTTGGATCGGTAGAGAGCATGGGTTGTACAGCGGCGCATCTCCGATCTCTCTTGTTGAACATTGTGTCACTTTCAGACATGATAGAAGGCTCCTATCACTCTTGGGATTTGTATACGACTGGCCAACTAGTAGATAGTCTGCAACAAAAAAGAAAACCGGTTTTCATTAAACGGAAATGGAATCATGTTGTCTTTTCTAGGGCGACAATTTTATCGTTCCACCCTGTAGTTCAATCTCATTTAAAAATGAAATTACCTACAAACTTTTCATTAAGAAATCATGTGTATATCCATTTAAATGTGTGCAAACAAATGACTGATGTTAAATAGTTGCTGCTACATAGCGATTTTTGAAACCATTTAACTGTGTGCATACAAATGATTAATAGTAAATAAAATTATTCATGTTAGATAGAAATACAAGAAACCATTTAACATTGTGCTAAAAAAGAAAAAAAGAACTTAGGCTCGTTAGAAAATGTTCCCAACAAAATGTGTTCACAAATCATATATATCGATATTTATGAAGAGGATTTGGCATTAAATAACCTACAATGATTGATATACCATAAATCCAAACCAAATTTAACCAGCGATAATATTTAACCCCGTTTATCACAGGGCCACTTAATATTTGATTGGGTATCAGATGCAGTGTTTTTTTCTCTTGCAGTCCTGAGTATTTTTTTTTTTTTTTTTTGTAATTTTCAGGTTTGGTTTGGTGGGTTTTATGGCATATCAACCTTTGTAGGTTATTTAATGCCAAATCCATTTTTATGTAAATAACCTGTTCTATTTAAAACAATTCAGTTTAGTATAAGTACACAGTTTAATTGTCAAAAACATTTTCATTTCAAACAATTCAAGCAGTTATATGTAACAATTCAGTTAAGTGTAAATACAGTTTTAATGTCAAAAAACAGTTCTATTTCAAATAATTCAGTTAAGCATAAGCACGCAGTTTAAATGTCATCATCATGTCGTGCCGCCAGCATGGATATCCCTGATCCTCTCTCGCCACTTCTCCCTATCATTCATCGCCTCCGGCAGGTCTTCAGGGTTACATCCTGTGTCCTCACATAGTTGCTGTATCTATGTTCGAGCTGGTCGTCCTGCTTTTGCACGGGCATATGTGGGGGTCCATAGGAGTACATCACTTATGAGCTCGTCCTTGCTTCTCCAGCAGTGTCCTGCATGTCTGGTTTGTCTAACTTGTATAGTTTTCGTGATGGGGGGCAAGTGTCCGTATAGTTGGTGTCTCGTAGGGTGTTGTCGCCAGGACTTGTTCAATACTGCTCTCAACATTCTTGTGTAATTTCCGTCCAGTTTTTTCTCCAGCCGTTTAGTTAGCGTCCATGTAGTGCATCCATATAGCAGAGTCGACACAACTGCTGCCTGGAAGAAACTGCGTTTCATTTTATCGGTTAGGTCTGATTTCCATATGATCGAGAGCCTATCGATAGCCGTCCATGCCTTATGGTTTAATTGTCAAAAACATTTCTATTTCAAGCTATTCTGTTTACTCAAATAATTCATTTTAGCATAAGTATGCTGTTAGTTCTATTTAACCCATAGATAGGGCTCTATCAGGTGCTACCACTCCGGTAATTTTCAGGGGTTTTTAAAAACTTTTAAAGAAAACATCAGTTGATGAATTATGGTGATTCATTGCAATATCCCAAAGTGAGAATCCGTGATCATTGTATGCTACAATTTGATCTTTTTCAAACTCAGTTAACTATTTACTTGCTATTATTTTATTGATGTCTCTCCTTTGGATATTTATGCCTTATTCTATTTTCTCATGCTAACCTTTAAAATATGTGTGTGTGTGTGTATATATATATATATATATATATATATATATATATATATATATATATAATTCTACTTTGGAGTTCATCTGATAATTCCCAAAAATACCCCCTTAAATTCTTTTACTACCATTTTTTTCTGAAATCATCTATTTTAGATGCCCATTTTCTTTTTTGAGTAGAGGAATTGTATTATAAATCACTTGTGTGTGATGTGGACCAGTAGCTCAGTGGTAGAGATTCAGCTCTGCATTCTGTGGTCGCTGGTTCAATCTCCAGTTGGGGAGATCAGAGTATACACTGCTGATGAGACCTAATAAGGTTGAAACAGCTGTCCAGTAGTTCTGTATATCACGCGCAAGTGTTTGCCAGATTTTCTGCTCAAGGTAATTCAATTTATCATCTAATTTAATCTTTAAATTTTCCATATTGTTGCGAAAAAAAATCCAGTTGATTTTTTTAACTTAATTTTTTAAATCTGTCTTGACAGTAAATTTCCAGTTTGAGGAGATATATTGAAAAAAAATGTCAACTTTTATTTGAAATTGCATTAATCATTTTGAAACTTTCAATTAGATCACTTTCATTTTTATTTCAAGTACAATAGTTAATTCAAATTGTTCTAATCTCTCCCCCATAACTTTTACCTTTTATTTTTGTCACTCTTTTTTGTATGCCCTCCAATCTCTCTATTAGACTCCAATTTTCATGTCCCTACGCTATACCTCAGGCCAGAGTACAATTTAAAGTGCGTGCTTATGCGAAACTGAATTATTTGAAATAGAATTGTTTTTTGAGATTGAAACTGTATTTACACTAAACTGAATTGTTTAACATAGAACTGTTTTGAAATTTAACTGTGTGTAAACAAAATCTGTACTTATACTGAACTGAATTAGCTGAATTAGAACTGCTTGACTAAACTGAATAGCTAAAAATAAACATGTTTTTTACAATTAAACTGTACTTATGCTAAACTGAATTGTTTGAAATTGATTTGTTTTTGACATTGAAACTGTGCTTACACTAAACTGAATTGTTATATATAACTGCTTGAATAAACTGAATAGTTTGAAATAGAAATGTTTTTGACAAACTGTGTACTCATGCTAAACTGAATTGTTTGAAATAAAATTGATTTACATAAAAATGGATGTGGCGTTAAATAACCTACAAAGGTTGATATGCCATAAAACCCAACCAACCAGAGTACAATATTCTATATGAGGTCTTA
Source organism: Sepioteuthis lessoniana (assembly GCA_963585895.1). Classification (NCBI taxonomy): domain Eukaryota; kingdom Metazoa; phylum Mollusca; class Cephalopoda; order Myopsida; family Loliginidae; genus Sepioteuthis; species Sepioteuthis lessoniana. Next base: position 15,503,757 of record OY757919.1, read on the forward strand.
TTGAGGTTTTTAGTATCTCCTGGGTTCAATCCCAGGTCGAGTCATACCAAAGACTTTAAAAATGGTACTTGATACCACCTTGCTTAACACTCGGCATTATAAGGTACGGTTCAAGGGTAAAGTGGAGCAATCCTGGGAATGGAGTAGCGCCCTCCCCTACACCTTGGTGTAGTAGCTATCGAAAAGGGAGCCTTCGGGTCACCCTCGACTATGGTCGATAACTTATCTATTATAGTCTATTATCTTATTAGGATTTTATATTTTTTAAATACAACATTTGGCTCTCTTAAAATAATATTTCTAATCATCCAGTCAATTTGCCTCAATACAATAAACAAAATATGATTGTCAACTTTAAATGCTAGATCACATTCCTCATTTCCTTCTATTTATTTAAAAAATTTCCTAGTTGGCAAAGAACTAATCACAAATTTGGATATCAAATCAGAAAAAATAAATTTCCAATTTTTTGGTATTTTCAAGAATTTTCTTTTCAGAAAATTATGACTTTTTGCTACAACTAAGAGAATTTCGACAAGAGTAATCAAGGAAAATAATCACATCCTATGTGTGTCTAAGCCATTGAAGTTTCAATAAAATTTGTGGCAATAGTAAAGAAAATAATTATGTTGTGGTTTTTTTTTTGGTTTTTTTTTCTTCTTCTCCTCAATGTTCTGGAAATCTGTTTGTGAAATACGCCTTCATTGCCATTACTTCCAGGTCCACTTTGACATGGAGTGGTAGTATCTATTAAGCTTCCATTTATGGGGCAAGTAGATCTTTTTAAAAATTATTTGCATTTGATGGGACCGTTTGCAAAAAAATACTCTTAAGAAACAATGACACAAAAATGTAAATATGAATATACAATAAATGCGATTCTTTAACATCTAGACATAAAATAACCCTAGACAGATTGACATGCCGTTAAATGCTGGATATTCCCTTAATTTATGAGAATTAATGGTTTCAGCTTTGTTTTACTTTTGATATCAGTCTTAAATGTGAAAAGGAATTAGTTCATAGCAAAAAAATTATTTTGAGGCTATTCAAAATTGGCGGCAAATCAGAGTGCTCTCAGCAGGAGTAGAGGTCTCTCATCCAATTTTTGTTGGCTGAAAAATGCAAACCATGTGAAATTTATGAAAGAAAGTGTGATGTTTACCAAGAAGCATGTTTGAGTATAGAAAAAAATGTTTACAAATGGGCTAAACATTGGTTTGCCTCTTCAAGCCTGAGTCAAGAAGACAGTTCATGGAATGGAAATGCTAACTTTCAGGTAAAGAAAAAGTTCTAGGTACAGCAGTCAGTGTAAGAAGTTGACAGGAAAGGACCCATCACTTTCGAGTTCCTTGAAAAAGGTGCAGCTATAACCAGACATGCAGGACACTGCTGGAGAAGCAGGGACGAACTCATAAGTGATGTACTCTTATGGACCCCCACACATGGCCGTGCAAAAGCAGGACGACCAGCACGAACATACATTCAGCAACTATGTGAGGATACGGGATGTTGTCCTGAGGGCCTGCCTAGGGCGATGAATGATTGGCAGAAGTGTCGAGAGAGGGTCAGGGATATCCGTGCTACCAGCACGACATGATGATAAACAGTACCTCTTTTTGCTAATTCCTTAGACAAAATTCTCCTTATTTATTGAATGTTTTTATGCTGCATACACATTTTCGTAGGCTGCTGTGCACAATCTATACATCCTGAATTATTTGAATTCACATGATAAGCAATTCTTCCTGGCTCTTTTCTTAACACTTGACCCTGAAAATTGCTTGCCCATTTCATCATCAAAATCAATTTCACTAACAGCTTCTGTCTCTAAAATTCCCTTCTGAAGATGTTTGGAACTGCTTGCAAACAATACAAGATCCTCCTTACAGTGCTGCTATGTCTGTAGCAGAAATTTCTTCTGCAATGACTCTGAGATCCGCCCTTTCAGTAATGACTTTCACTTCGTGGGATCTGTTAAGGTTAAAAGTAGCGTATTTTCCTGTAAAGGTCTCCATGTAAAGCTTATCTTCTTTTCATGTTTTCAAGGACATCATCGTGAATTATGCTGTGGCAAAATAGGAAAAAAATCACCTACCTTGAAACAGGGTTGAAAAATAATCTTAAATACTTAGTACTTTAAGTATAGCTGGAAATAGGGTAATTTTTTTCATCATCAACAAACCCCAAATTTTGTCTTTTCAGTAAAAGCTGTTGCTTTTTTAGGTTCAAGAGAGAGAGAGAGGTTGCTCTGTATGGATTAAAAAAAATGGGTTTTTGACCCCATAAAAAAAGTGGGGTCTTGGGAATTACACTAAACTGCATCTGATGGTAAGGCTCCAGTTCTGGAGATCTGAGGAGTTTATAGTCACCCCTTAATTACTATTTTACTCCCAAGTCCACTCAGACCTGGAGTGGTAGGACCTGTTAAGTTCCCATCTATGGGTCAAATAGATATGTCTAAAAATTATTCACATTCCATTGGAACATTTTACATCATATAACAGTAAATTATTTATACTGATTATAATTACCTGAAGTTGTAACTGTTTATTAAGGATCATTAAAACTACTTAACTCTGACTTAACAGATGACTATTATTAGATAGAAAAATAGACCATTTAATTATTAGATAGGAATACTTGAAACCATACGACTGTATGCAAATTGTTGGTATTAGATAGGAATAGTAAGTAAAGTTGTCTCCCTTTAGTCAAGGGTGACCCAAAGCTCCATTTTCAATAGCTACTACACCGAAGTTTAGGGGAGGGCACTACTCCTTTCTCTAGATTGCTCCACTTTACCCTTGATCCATACCTTATAATGCTGAGTGCTAAGCAAGGTGGCATCAAGTACCATTTTTTGAATCTTTGGTATGACTCTACCTGGGATTGAATCCCGGTCTCCCAGACCATTGGCGAACACTTTACTCATTAGACCACTTGATATATAATTGGGCAAAAAACTCTTTAACGACAACACAAAAAATGAACACTATTCTCTAACATCTAGGAATAAAATAACTCTAAACAAATCAACATGCCATTAGATCAATCAATTACAAAACAACTCAGTTTTATACTATAAATTTGGGTTTGTTTTCATTTGGTTTTATGGCATATCAATCATTGTTGGTTGTCAAGAAGAGAAGAGATGGATTCATTGTTGTATTTTGACCTTTGGCCTGAGCAAACATGCCATTACAAAGTGATGCACCGGAAGGAAGTGACACATTCTAATGGCCAGTAATCGAAAGAGATCGCGTGGGTGGATTTGGCTGATGAAATGGGACAAGTTAAAGCCCATGATACACTCATAGGCTGATGCACCAAAACAGAGTGACCTGTGAACTGCATGACACTTATATCCACTGGATGACGATCAATCATGCCATTCCAAAGATTGAGTGGGCGATCGAGTGGGCATTGAACTATTATATAACTCAGTCAAGACAGAAGTCAGGTGACAGTTCCAGTTCGAGAGGGAGATAGACGAGTTGTGGTAGGGAAAGCCACACCAGGCCGAAGAGGCTTGGGGCCCTGATGAATTGGGGTCTAGAGAAGATGCTGATAAGATGCAGTAAAGAAAGCCATCATCCTGCAGAATGGGCCTCTGGGCTTCCGGTTGAGCATCTGGAGAACAAGAAAGACACAACGTTGACAGCCATAAGAGTGGGGGTCAAAATATTGAAGTTTATGTTCGGTCTCCAGCTCCCTCTCACATGCAAACCTTGAGTAACCCTTTTCGAACCCTTACAAATAAAGTGAGAGGTACATTTTTGTTAAAAGAAGTCTTCCTGCGTCCTTATTATTATGTCGTTATGATGCTGCATAAGAGAATATAACATCATGCCTTTCCTAAAGTCATTAATACAAAGTGAAGCACAAACAGTTCATTTGGGATTTGAACTAATACCAACGATTCCATTTCTTGTGAGAACAGATATTTCTATAGATAAACCAACAGGTAGAGTAAGTAAGTAAAGTTGTCTCCCTTTAGTCAAGGGTGACCTGAAGGCTCCCTTTTCGATAGCTACTGCACCGAGATGTAGGGGAGGGTGCTACTCCCTTCCCTGGATTGCTCCACTTTACCCTTGATCCATACCTTATAATGCTTAGTGTTAAGCAAGGAGGCATCAAGTACCATTTTTTTTGAGTCTTTGATATGACTTGACCTGGAATTGAACCCAGGTCTCTTGGGCCATTGGCAAACACTCTAACCATCATGACAATGTCCAGTACGAAAGCGACAAGTAAGTATTCCCAATGAGGGTGATTTGCAGGTTATTTGTGAACAGGGCCATTCTTCTCTACTTTGAAAATGTCCAATGTTGAGGTGTCGGAGACTGGTGGGGTGGATCTGGCAATTTGAATTTAAGGAACATTGACATCTTTTTTTTTCTTTTTCTCTCCATTCTATGTCAGAATAAATAGAATTGTCATTATCGTCATCATCAAAGTGTACCAATAGCTTTGATTCACTCTTGCCATCCTCCCTATCAGCCATCACTCTGAGCAAGTCCTCCAGTCAGCATCCAGTGTCCAAACAGAACTGATGTATTTAAGTATTTGCCAGTTGGCCAACACTGGTGAGTCCATATGTAAGCGTCTATAAAAAAACATTACTTATGAATTCATTTGTTCTTTCCAAGCAGTGCCTAACATGTCTTGTTCATCTTCCTTGGATGGTTTGTGAGATGGGAGGTAAGTGGCTGTACATCAACAACCACAATACTACCAACCAAAGCAAGTACCTATCGCAGCCCGAACTGCTTCAGTCATACATGCTGTAAATTAGTATGTACCAAAATATTGCAAAACTTTAATTCATTCTCATATCATCCTATCAGATTATTAAAACCAAGGGAGTTAATTTGTCTTTTTTTTCTTGATTCTTTTTGCCTTGGTAAGGCAACCAATTTGGGAGATGGAAAACTAAATCACCTGTACTCCACTTAAAAATTGACCTTATGTTGCATCCTGTCCAGGTGGGGTGGGGTTGCGTTGCGTTGCGTAAATACATCAATAAACTGAGGCACCTGGAGTGTAATGATTATCGTTGTAGGAAATGGACATGGTGAACTGAGTTCAAATCCTGGACTCAGCACTTGAGAAAGGTATGAATCCAAATATTCTCCTAGATATGGGTAAATAGTTGGGCACCCTTGGCTCTTTAACCATGGTATGGCAACCAATCTAGGAGAAGGAAAACTCTAAATTCAAACCTGTTAAACACTGAAAAAAAAAGAAATGATGTTTTGTTGCATCCTGTTCATGTGGAGGGGTCGGGTAGATACGTCAATAAATCCACAACCTAAAAATGAAAAAGCATTTACTTTCCTCAACAAATATTTTACCGTATCACCTTTCTTTAACCTTGTGTTTCTCTATTAACCATTTACATTGAACATTATAAAATTAAGATCAAAACTGAAATAATAACTCCATGTCCAGCCTATTCTGGATATGGCATTAAACAATCCGATGGTGGCAAGGCTCAAGTAATGCTGGAGTTTTGGGGAATGTCGAGTACCCCTTCATTGCTGCCATTCCCTGGTCCACTCTCATAGCACCTTATAGGGTCCTATTTGTTGTGATGCTGACCAAAGAAAGACATGGGGAACATAAAAGGATTGATAAAAAAACATATATTCAAGTAACAGAAACAAGATACTAGAGAAACTGGTTAAACAATAGTTAGTTAATAGGAAGCTGAGAGTCAAGTGTGGTAGAGACTATCTGTCCACTACACAAATGGCATCACACACGATTGTGTCACGCTGATTGGTGCACTCCCGTCTGACACTCTCGTTGACGTGTATTTATGGAGGAGGGTGAGTCCATTATGAAAAGAGTACAATGCTATCTATGGATCAAATAGAACTGTTTGACATTTGAACTGAGTGAAAACAAATAACTTATGCTAAATCGAATTGTTAGAAATAGAACTGGTATGTCTGGTGAGTAGTACTCAGAGAGAATTAGGCATGCTTGGCATCTCGCATCCCAGTGTGGATTATTACCTTCATGCCCTTGTCAAAAGCAACCAGATCTGCCAAATTACACTTCATATTATCTTAATATTGCAAAACTTTTGACACACTCTAGTGTAATATAATGGCCGAGGGATTTCGTTTTATGCCTTTGGGTTTAGTTGGGCTGAGAACCTTTCGGCTCAGTGCATGGGTTACTTAGGTGCAACATTAACACAGGTGTTCACGCGCACGTGTCACTCGGAGATGTCGCAGTAGCCCGAGATGGGAAACGGGGTTACAGAGTGCGAATGACGTCATGCACTGGAAGAGCACAGAGGATTTTGGGAGATTTTGAAAAAGTCAGCAGTTGAGATGAGACCTGCCTCGTGGGTAGACGGTTGGCTTTAGCTTTCTTGCAGAGGCCTTGGGCTGGTGTCGCATGAGATGAGGGGGGGGGGGGGCAGATGAAAAAGCCAGAATAGAAATAATGTGCATCTCTCCCCTTATGTCGAAGAACCTTTAAACTCAAAGGTAATAAAAAGTTTCGTACCTGAACTGAGAAGTCGTCATGTGTTTTTCGAATTTCGAGATTCCTATGTTCTATCTTTATGAACATTATATGTCCATTTCGCGTAGCCATATCCGTATCTAGGCTATGGAACACTAGTACCTGTGTGTAAGCCAATCTTCTGTATAAGTTAGTCATAGGCAAACTGCTACCCACAGGTCATATACAGCCCATGGAACTTTCTATATAGCCCACCTAATTTCATGAGAAAAATTATATTGAAAATTTTATTTGTTTCTTCATTCAAATAATTAAATTAGAAACTAACATTCCTACTTTTATATTTATCTATTTTTTTTTTTTTTTTTAATTTATATTAACACTATCTTTCAATTCAAAAGTGACTAATGAAATTGTTTAATTTTCACATTGGTAAATATACACCTGTAATTTTAAAAAGATGATTTTAATAAAATTTTGAGTTATGGATAATAAAATTTTTTTTTTCTTTGAGACACTGATCATATTCGTATATAAAGTAAAAAGTAAAGTTGTCTCCCTTTAGTTGAGGATGACCAGAAGGCTCCCTTTTCAATAGCTACTACACCGAGATGTAGGAGAGGGTGCTACACCTTTTCCTGGATTGCTCCACTTTACCCTTGATACATACCTTATATTGTTGAGTATTAAGGTGGTATCAAGTACCATTTTTAAAGTCTTTAATATGACTCGACCTGGGATTGAACCCAAGTCTCCCTGACCATTGGCCAACACTCTACCCACTAGACCAATAAGCCGGTAATTTTCAAGTATTCGTTTTATTTTTTCTTTTAATTATTCTGTAATATATCTATATATATATATATATATATATATATATATATATATATATATATATATATATATATAAAACAGTATATACTAACCATATTAATATCAGTGATAATTTTTATCAAAACTTCAAATATTTTATTGTAAAGAATTTTTATAGAAGGGTTTGTTTTTTTTTGTTATTTTATCATTTTTGACTGTTGTTGTAGATTTCTTATTTGCGTTTCCAGTTGAATTTCCCATTCAGGTTTAGATTATTTGTTTATGTTCTTTAAGGGAACCTCGATTTTTTTTTTTTTTTTTTTTTTTTTCCCCCCTGCCAAACTAATTTTGCTCCTGCATAGATTAGTTTATTTAATTCAGTAATATTTTCCATTGAGATATGTTTTATTACTTCGTTTATTTTTTTTCATTTCCATCTTGACTTTTCTCCAGTCTATGTTGCTCAGTGATGGTAAGGTAGTCTTTTATTTTTGTCCGTAATTCTCTTTTAAACTTTCTAAATTCATTTCTCCTTCTCATATTAATGTTTGCTCTGTGCTGTTTTGGTTGTGTGGTGTTTCTGTTTTTATTAGTTTGCAGGTCATTTCAGTTAGACTGTTATTTTGTTATATATACGTATATCATCATGACTAAGGTCGCCAACTTTACTTTTACTTACTTTTATATATTATTAGATAACTATTATCATAAAGTTTATTATATATAATAAAAATTTATTACATATCATTATACAGATATATATATATATATATATATATATATATATATATATATATATATCATTATTATTATATTTTATTATATATATATATGTGTGTGTGTGTGTGTATATGTATTATTAAATAACTATTTTTCATATTATACTATTATTATTAAATTCATTATATACATTTTATTTTTTAATATATTAATAGATTTAATTATCGTAGCCTTGGGTCAATTCTAGTGCTTTTCATTATATTCAAATTTCAACTTCAAAGTGTTGGTTGGCATCAGTCTTTAGTCCATTATTCAAGTCTTCAAAATTTCTGTCTATACATAAGTACATACAGTATATTTGATTGCACAGTTCAAAAATGTTCTGAATATGGAATGATATTTTCAATGAATTCTTAATTAGGAATCCAATTTTCTTATATATTTCAAAAATTTCCTTTACACTATTGTAAAAGAAAATGTTTAACAGAATAATTGATTTGTTTGGCTTATTTAAAATCAATTTATTTCAAAACTGTAAGACAATTTAACATTACAAAAAAATCTTTCCAAATGATATTTTACTTGAAATTTGGATAATTAAGATTTTTATTTTCAACTTTTTCCTTGCCAAATATCATTAATGAAGAAATGATTTTAATGTGATTTATAATTCAAGAATAAAAATGATGGTCTGAGTATTTTGATATTTTATTTTTTATTTAGATTTTTATTCTAGTTTTTTTCTTTTTTGAATTTTGTTACTTTTGATTGTTTGATATTTCATACAATCTTTATCATAATTCCCTTTTTTTCTTTCATATATTTCCCTTTTTTTCCCTCATATTTTTCTTTTCTTTTCCCTCTTTTCTTAGATTTCCCTTTTTTTCCCCTCAAATTTTTCTTTTTTCTTTCTTATATATCCTTTTTTTTCCTCATATTTTTCTTTTCTTTTCTTTCTTATATTTCCCTTTATTTTCGCTCATATTTTTCTTTTCTTTTCTTACTTATATTTCCCTTTATTTTCCCTCATATTTTTCTTTTCTTTTCTTTCTTATATTTCCTTTTTTTCCACTCATATTTTTCTTTTCTTTCTTTTTTATATTTCCCTTTTTTCCCCTCATATTTTTCTTTTCTTTTCTTTCTTTTCTTATATTTCCCTTTATTTTCCCTCATATTTTTCTTTTCTTTTCTTTCTTATATTTCCCTTTATTTTCCCTCATATTTTTCTTTTCTTTTCATTCTAATTTTTCCCTCATATTTTTCTTTTCTTTCCTTTCTTATATTTCCCTTTTTTTCCCCTCATGTTTTCTTTTTTTTTCTTTTCTTTATATATTTCCCTTTTTTTTCCCTCATATTTTTCTTTTCTTTTCCCTCTTTTCTTATATTTCCCTTTTTTTCCCCTCAAATTTTTCTTTTCTTTTCTTTCTTATATATCCTTTATTTTCCCTCATATTTTTCTTTTCTTTTCTTTCTTATATATCCCTTTTTTCCCCTCATATTTTTCTTTTCTTTTCTTTCTTTTCTTATATTTCCCTTTATTTTCCCTCATATTTTTCTTTTCTTTTCTTTCTTATATTTCCTTTTTTCCCCTCATATTTTTCTTTTCTTTTCTTTCTTATATTTCCCTTTTTTCCCCTCATATTTTTCTTTTCTTTTCTTTCTTATATTTCCCTTTTTTTTTCCTCATATTTTTTTTTCTTTTCTTTCTTATATATCCCTTTTTTCCCCTCATATTTTTCTTTTCTTTCTTTTCTTATATTTCCCTTTTTTTTCCCCTCATATTTTTTTTTCTTTTCTTTCTTATATTTCCCTTGTTTTTCCCTCATATTTTCTTTTTTTTTCTTTCTTATATTTCCCTTTTTTTCCCCTCATATTTTTCTTTTCTTTTCTTTCTTTTCTTATATTTCGCTTTTTTTTCCCCTCATATTTTTCTTTTCTTTTCTTTCTTATATTTCCCTTGTTTTTCCCTCATATTTTTCTTTTTTCTTTCTTTTCTTATATTTCCCTTTTTTTTTCCTCATATTTTTTTTTCTTTTCTTTCTTATATATCCCTTTTTTCCCCTCATATTTTTCTTTTCTTTCTTTTCTTATATTTCCCTTTTTTTTCCCCTCATATTTTTCTTTTCTTTTCTTTCTTATATTTCCCTTGTTTTTCCCTCATATTTTCTTTTTTTTTCTTTCTTATATTTCCCTTTTTTTCCCCTCATATTTTTCTTTTCTTTTCTTTCTTTTCTTATATTTCCCTTTTTTTTCCCCTCATATTTTTCTTTTCTTTTCTTTCTTATATTTCCCTTGTTTTTCCCTCATATTTTTCTTTTTTCTTTCTTTTCTTATATTTCCCTTTTTTTCCCCCTCATATTTTTCTTTTCTTTCCTTTCTTATATTTCCCTTTTTTTCCCCTCATGTTTTCTTTTTTTTTCTTTTCTTTATATATTTCCCTTTTTTTTCCCTCATATTTTTCTTTTCTTTTCCCTCTTTTCTTATATTTCCCTTTTTTTCCCCTCAAATTTTTCTTTTCTTTTCTTTCTTATATATCCTTTATTTTCCCTCATATTTTTCTTTTCTTTTCTTTCTTATATATCCCTTTTTCCCCTCATGTTTTTCTTTTCTTTTCTTTCTTTTCTTATATTTCCCTTTATTTTCCCTCATATTTTTCTTTTCTTTTCTTTCTTATATTTCCTTTTTTCCCCTCATATTTTTCTTTTCTTTTCTTTCTTATATTTCCCTTTTTTCCCCTCATATTTTTCTTTTCTTTTCTTTCTTATATTTCCCTTTTTTTTTCCTCATATTTTTTTTTCTTTTCTTTCTTATATATCCCTTTTTTCCCCTCATATTTTTCTTTTCTTTCTTTTCTTATATTTCCCTTTTTTTTCCCCTCATATTTTTTTTTCTTTTCTTTCTTATATTTCCCTTGTTTTTCCCTCATATTTTTCTTTTCTTTTCTTTCTTTCTTATATTTCCCTTTTTTTTCCCCTCATATTTTTCTTTTCTTTTCTTTCTTATATTTCCCTTGTTTTTCCCTCATATTTTCTTTTCTTTTCTTTCTTATATTTCCCTTTTTTTCCCCTCATATTTTTCTTTTCTTTTCTTTCTTTTCTTATATTTCCCTTTTTTTCCCCTCATATTTTTCTTTTCTTTTCTTTCTTATATTTCCCTTGTTTTTCCCTCATATTTTTCTTTTTTCTTTCTTTTCTTATATTTCCCTTTTTTTTCCCCTCATATTTTTCTTTTCTTTTCTTTCTTATATTTCCCTTGTTTTTCCCTCATATTTTTCTTTTCTTTCTTTTCTTTTCTTATATTTCGCTTTTTTTTCCCCTCATATTTTTCTTTTCTTTTCTTTCTTATATTTCCCTTGTTTTTCCCTCATATTTTTCTTTTCTTTCTTTTCTTTTCTTATATTTCCCTTTTTTTTCCCCTCATATTTTTCTTTTCTTTTCTTTCTTTTCTTATATTTCGCTTTTTTTCCCTCATTTTTCTTTTCTTTTCTTTCTTTTCTTATATTTCTCTTTTTTCCCTCATATTTTTCTTTTCTTTCTTTTCTTATATTTCCCTTTTTTTCCCCTAATATTTTTCTTTTCTTTTCTTTCTTTTTTATATTTCCCTTTTTTTCCCTCATATTTTTCTTTTCTTTTCTTTTCTTTCTTATATTTCCCTTTTTTCCCTCATATTTTTCTTTTCTTTTCTTTCTTATTTTTCCCTTTTTTTTCCTACTTTTTCTTTTTTCATATTTTCGTTTTTATTTCTTACATTTTCCTGTTTTCTTTCTTTATTTCCTTTTTCTTTTTTATATTTCCGTTGTTTTCTTTCTTATATTTTCCTTTTTTTCTTCCCTGTATTTTCTTTCTTTTCATTTTCATATAATATCCTTTTTTTTCTTTCCTATATTTTCCTTTTTTCTTATTTATAATTTTTTTTTCTTTTAGTTTTTTTTTTTCTTAATTTCCTTTTTTCATTCTTATATTTTCTTTTCTTACTTTATCATTTCTTTTCTTTCTTTTTTTTATAATTTTCTTTTTTCTTTCTCATTTTTCTTTTTTTTCTTTTCATAATTTCCTCCCTTCTTTTCTTTCTTCCTTGTTGCATACATTTGATTTTTTTAAAATTTTTTTCCCTAATTCTGTCTTTTTTATTTTCCTTTTTCTAAACTGTTTTTATTTGGTAATAAATTGTACATAATAGTAATAAGTAAAGTTGGTAACCCTAGTCAAGAGTGACCCAAAGGCTCCCTTTTCGATAGCTACTACACTGAGGTGTAGGGGAGGGCACTGCTCCTTTCCCTGGATTGCTCCGCTTTACACTTGATTCTTACCTTATAATGCTGGGTGTTAAGCAAGGAGGAATCAAGTACCATTTTTTGAGTCTTTGGTATGACTCGACCTGAGATTGAACCCTGGTCTCCGGGACCATTGGCGAACACTCTACTCACTAGGCCAATAGCCTGGTCGTAATTGGAATAAATAGTACATAACCGTATTCATTATTATTAGATAAATAAATAATAAAATCTTGGATTACAAGAAAATTAACTTACAATACAGGCGACATCTCCTCTCTAAACGGAAGCTCTCTTAAACTAGTAGACAAGTTCACCTAACTAGCAAGCAGTGTCTCATCAACTGAGAAAGACATCAACACGTGACTAGCAAAGGCATGGACAGCTATTGATAGGCTATCGCTCATATGGAAGTCAGACCTGACAAATAAAATGAAACGCAGTTTTTTCCAAGCAGCGGTCGTGTCAATACTGCTGTATGGATGCACTATGTGGATGCTAACTAAACATATGTAGAGGCAGCACCCCACAAAGCAGCAGCTGTACGGCCACCCACCACCCATCCCAAAAACTATCCAAGTTTGATAAACCAAACATGCAGGATACTGCTGGAGAAGTAGGGACAAACTCATATATGGCGTACACCTGTGGACCCCTTCACATGGACGAGCAATAGCAGGACAACAGCTCTGTGCCGATACAAGATGTAGCCTTGAAGACCTACTGGAAGCAATGGACGATGAGAATGGTGGCAGGATAGGGTCAGAGATATTCGTGCTGATGGTGCAACATGATGATGATGACATTGCTTGGAGTGCACTTATTTATGGGTAATAATATATATATATATATATATATATATATATATATATATATATATATATATATACAAACATATGAAGGTTTTTAGAGGAGGATTTTATTCATAGTTGAATTATTTGCTAATGTTATACATTTTGGTTTTTAGATTAAACCATCAGAGATATCTTCATCGCAACATGATTAAAGTGCTTAACTGTGGTCTGAAAGTAAGTGAGTTCAAACTCTGGTCATGCTATTACATTCACTTTTGGACTAATACCCTTGGAAAAAGAATGAACCCCCCTTTTCTCCTCCCCAACTATAGGTTTAAATAGTATCACCGCTGTTTTTCTAGAAACATTCATAACAAGTTAATCCAAGTAGAAGGAGAGATTTATTGAGAAACAAAGTCGACACTATAGTGTTTCGGTTCTGCTGAACCATCATCAGGACTATGAAGGGTTATATTAGTGATGTTAAGTTAACGATGGATGTGTAAAAAGTGTAAAAAATATATAAAAACTTTGGAAAATTTGTATAACAAAAAAAAGTTGGCTAGAAAGAAAAACTTGATATAAAAAAATTGGATGCCAATTAGGTAAAATCAACTCTCAAACTTAAGTCACTAAAATAAAAGTTAAATTTTGTGGACCAGTGTTTTTTTTGTTTTTTTTCTTAAACAATCTCTTATTTTCTTTCAAAATTTCCTTAACACCCACTCTGAATTTTTTGTCTGTCTGTTTGTCTTTCTCTCTCACTTTCTACGTTGTTTTTTTTTTTTGTTTTTTTTTTTTTTTGACCAAACACCACTATAGTTTTTTTTTTTTGTCCCTTTTCACATCTGTGTTTATCCAAATCTGTTTTTCATTATTTATCATATTCTATGTTCCCTATTTGGCTTTTCCTTATTAATTCATTTGTTTCTTCTCTCTCTAGAGTTTTTCATTCATTTCCTAACTTCTTTCAAATCTATATTCTCAATATTTTCATTTTATCCACCTGGATAATAGAAAAGAGAGCAAAGATACTCTTTTTTTATTCTGTTTTATTTTATTTTATTTTTAAAAACATTTTTGAAATTAATTCTTATCATTGCTTTTGTCATTTGTTGTTTTACTCTTCTTTCACGATGTGTATTTCCCTGAATGAGTTTCCATGACAACAGAAAAGATGTCTCAAGTGCTTGAATTTCTGTACATCTCAAACATTGAAAAGAATGTAGAATGTGAGAAAATGAAATAAAAAAAAAATTAATATTTTTCCTTATTTAAAAATAAATTAAATTTATATCAACACGGGTGACATTCAGTAATGCAGAAATTCACTCAATTATTAAGCTTGATTAGGTAAAAATTTTGTATTCATTTTTGCTAACTGCATGCAGAATCAATCCTTTCATGCATGCTAACTTCAAAAACAATATTGTGCATGTGCTTGCTTGTGTGTGTGTGTGTGTGTGTGTGTGTGTACACAGTGTATCACCTATAGGTAACATATCTAAAGTAAAGTAAAGTTAGCGACCATAGTCGAGGGTGACCCGAAGGCTCCCTTTTCGATAGCTACTACACCAAGGTGTAGGGGAGGGCGCTACTCCATTCCCTGGATTGCTCCACTTTACCCTTGAACCGTACCTTATAATGCTGAGTGTTAAGCAAGGTGGTATCAAGTTCCATTTTTAAAGTCTTTGGTATGACTCGACCTGGAATTGAACCCAGGTCTCCCGGGCCATTGGCGAACACTCTAACCGCTGGGCCAATGTCTAAGTAAACATATCTAAGTACACCCCAAACCAATCTTTTATAAAAGTTAGTTTTCTTCTATGACAAGAAATACCTGGATTTTATTATCTTAAGTGGAACACCATACTATCGAAACAAATTAGGTATAATTCATTAGCCAATTCTATTGCGGGGGGTGGGGGTGTCCTTGTGGTGTAATGGTTAAAACAATGGACTGCAGAATCGTAGTATGCGAGTTCGTACTCTAGTCACACTATTACATTCACTTTCGGCCAAATACCCTTAGGAACCCCCTTATCCTCCCAGCTATGGGTTAAATAGTACCACTACTATTCTTCTTGGAGAATGGCTTTGGCATTAAATAACCTAAAAAGAGTTGATATGCCATTAAACAAAGAAACTGAACCAAACCAATTCTATTGCACTGTAACTCTGTAATCAAAAATTAAATTTCAACTCCTCTAACCAAAAATAAAGTTTTATAAATATATATATATATATATATATATACACACACACACTAAGGCCTTATTTATTTTTGGACTGCTACTTATTCCTATTTTTGGTTTAGAGAGTTTCAATGCTGAAGAATTTGGTAATAAATAATACCTAATAATACATATAAGAGGTGTACTTATTTTTGGACTGCTGCATATTCCTATTTTTGGTTTAGAGTTTCAATGCTGAAGAATTTGGTAATAAATAATACGTAATGATCTTTTTCATTGAATCATGTCTCACTAGAAATAATAAACTCTTGGAATATTTGTTTTATAAAAAATTGTTGTATGTGTGTTGTTTTTATAAGAAATACTCCATACGCACATACACATATATATATGTAATGGGTAGAGTGTTCGCAAATGGTCCAGGTGACCGGGGTTTAATCCCAAATCGTGTCATACCAAAGACTTTAAAATTGGTACGTGATACCTCCTTGATTAACACTCAGCAATATAAGGTATGTATCGAAGGTTAAGTGGAGCAGTCCAAGGAAAGGAGTAGTGCCCTCCCCAACAACTCTGTGTAGTAGCTATTGAAAAGGGAGCCTTCTGGTCACCCTCGACTACAGTCGCCAACTTTACTTATATATATATATATATATATATATATATATGCAGCATAACAGAAAACCATGTGTTCTCTCTTTCTCTCTTGATACTGCAACCTTTAAATGAAGTGATTAGACGCACACAAACACATTCATATTTTTATGAATACACGTCTATAAATATATATTACATGGATGTTGTATATTCATTATCCTATGAAAGATCTTTGCATTTATAAATATATTAAAATAACTGAATGATTATGTATTCAAATATATAAGAATTCTTTTTCTTTCAATATATATATGTATATAAAGAAGTCACGTCTGTTTTTGTTACGTATGTGACAACTTAAAAGAGATGTCACTGAGCATTAAAATTATGCATACGTTAATGTTTACAAAAGGAAAAGTACACAATTTATTTTTTGAATTTTCTCATTAAATGATATAATCCATTTGTGAATTTTTTCACAGTTCTTCATAAGCATGTACAAAAAAAATGGATAACTCTTTAGTTCTTCTTTCTGTTTAAATATCACATGGATTCCAGAGGTGAAATTTAAATTCAATATTTTTTCAAAAAGTATTTTGTAATTTAGCACAAATTGTAAAAATGTTTGAAATGAAATGGTAACTTTTGATAAAATATTATTTCAAATGTAAACCAAAAAAAAAGAAATTGTAATTTGAAATATAATGCATTTTTAATTCTTAGCTTCTTTTTATTGTAGGACACATTTTTATTTTGTAGCTTCTTTTTATTATACTTAGCTATAATGTTAGGGAAATTGATTTTTTAAAAAAGTCAAACAAAAGCATTGATTATCAATTACGGACATTGGCATTGGCATGATGGTTAGAGTGTTCGCCAATGGCCTGGGAGACCTGGGTTCAATCCCAGGTTGAGTCATACCAAAGACTCAAAAAATGGTACTGGATGCCTCCTTGCTTAACACTCAGCATTATAAGGTACGGATCAAGGGTAAAGTGGCACAATCCAGAGAAAGGAGTAGCGCCCTCCCCTCTACACCTTGGTGTAGTAGCTATTGAAAAGGGAGCTTTTGGGTCACCCTCGACTAACGTCACCAACTTTACTTATCAATTACTCAAAAAGTGATTTTTTTTTTTTTTTTTTTAAAGAATTCTTTCATATTTCTGAAAACCAAATATATTAATTTTTAATCTAGGTAACCCAAAACCTTAAAAAAAACTATTTATAAAATAAATGAATACTTTTCATTTGAATTGATATTAACATTTTTAATTTTTAGTTTCTTTTTATTGTTAGATTTTATTGGATTAAAATAAAGATGAATTAAACAAATACATTTTTTGTCATTGTAACTCAACAGCCTATTAAGAAGTGAATTTTAACTTTTGTCTTATTTTAAAAAGTCTTTAGAAAAATAGAATTATCACGTTTCAAATTCCTTACGAGTTTAGGTTTATATTTTTTATAGTATTTTAATGTAAAAAAATTCCTAAAATGAAAGACTATTATAACACATGAATTCTTACATTCTGTTTATTGTTAGATTTTTAGAGGGTAAATAGAAATTTTAATTAAAACTTTCTTACTTTTTAAGTAATTATTTATAAAAATATTTTCTATTACTGGGCAAAAATAGTAAAAAAAATAAAAATTTATTGGAGACCAAAAAAAAAATGATGGAAGTGTTTTAAAACTTTTACTACCATACTGGTGAAAGGTTTAAAACATTTTCATTATTTTTTTTTTTTTTATATATATTATTATGTATAATATTTTAAATGCAAATAAAAAAAAACATGAAATAAAAGAATACATTTCATTTCAATTAGCAAAATCTTTCCATCAAAAAAGGGCACATTTTTAAGTCTCGCCTTATGCAATTCTTGTCTATTTCTATCTTACTCATTAGATAATTCATCTACTATATCTATCTGCCTATATATATATATATATATATATATACACACACACATATAGACAATTCTTCTCTATTTCTATCTTATGCATAAGATAATTCATCTACTATATCTATCTGCCTATATATATATATATATATGTATATATATATATATATATATATATATATATAGAGAGAGAGAGAGAGAGAGAGGGAGAAAATTCTTGTCTATTTCTATCTTACTCATAAGATACTTCAGCTACTATATATATATATATATATATATAGACAATTCTTCTCTATTTCTATCTTATGCATAAGATAATTCATCTACTATATCTATCTGCCTATATATATATATATATATATATATATATATATATGTCCAGGGAAGGAGTAGCGCCCTCCCCTACACCAATGCTATCGAAAAGGGAGCCTTCGGGTTACCCTCGACTATGGTCGCCAACTTTTACTTATATATATATGTATAGAGAGAGAGAGAGAGAGAGAGGGAGAAAATTCTTGTCTATTTCTATCTTACTCACATGATACTTCAGCTACTATATCTATCTGCCTATATATATATATATATATATATATATATATATAGACAGATAGATGTAGTCGCTGAAGTATCATGTGAGTAAGATAGAAATAAATATATATGTGTGTGTGTGTGTGTGTGTGTACATGTATGTGTCTTAGATAGTGTACTTGTATATACTGAGAGAGAATATACATTTTCACAATTATATATTGATATAATATAATGCATACCACTTAGTGGTCATTGTCATTCATCATCATCATTTATTTAAATTCAAATACTATTTATTGAATTTATACGTCTGTTGATGTTGCCTATGCCAGATACCAACAATCTTATCTCTGTGTTTATTTTGTCAATGATGTTATTTAACATTCATTACCCATGGTAAAAGGAGAAAATATACCCAAATAATTTCTGTATAATATGCACTCCTGTATAACACGCTCTCTGAAATTCTGAAAATAATTTCTTGTGTATAATACACAATAACATTTTTGAATAAGTAGCAGCAAAATTTAACCTAAATTAAGCATTTTTTTCTTTTCATCTTTTTATTATTAGTTCATTCTGTTCGGAAATAAGAAATTATGTCATTTATTTTATGATTTGAAACACAAACTTTTCATGGCAAATGGAAAGACATGTTTATGGAAAAATGCTGCAAACTTATGATGAAAAAAAGTTCACAGTAGGAGAAGCAAAATTATTAAAAAAAACTCTCTTCCCAGTTGATATTTCTCTGTAATGGAAAAAATACATTCATTTAGACTTTAGATATAATTCCTTTTTGGTCGTCCTATTCCAAATATGGTAGGACATATGGCCAGAAAAAAAAACATGTTATTATATAATTTTCATTAAGGCTGTGTTATACACAGACATTATTTTTATATATGATTTTTTTTTTATCAATGCTAAAATTTTATCAGTGTTCTACTTTCTTTGATAAAGAAGAGAACAATGTCTTGTTTTATGTAATCAGCTGCGATTATGTTTTACATATTGTTAAAATGAAATAAAATCTCTTAAGAAAAACTCACACAAAAATTGTAAATATAAATACACAATTAATGTGATTTCCTAATCTCTTGTCATAAAATAGAGCCAAGTGACCTTGGCCCAGTCAGCTGGGGCTGCAGAATACACCAACTGTATCTCTGCAGAGGGGTAAGACTCCCCCAATGAGTGGCCTGATATATGACACTAAACAACCTGATGGAGAAGCTTCAGTCATGATGGAGCTTTGGAGAAACGTGGAGTACCCCTTCATTGCCATCACTCCCAGGTCAACTCTGGCCCAGAGTGGTAGCACCTTATAGGGCCTTATCTATGGGTCAAATAGAACTAAACTGCCTACTTATGCTAAACTGAATTGATTGAATTAGAACTGTTTGACTAAACTGAATAACTTGAAATAGAAATGTTTTCACAATTAAACTGTATACTTATGCTGAATTGAATTGTTTGAAATGGAATTGTTTTTGTATGCTGAATTGAATTGTTTGAAATGGAACTGTTTTTGACATCAAAACTGTGTACTTATGCTAAATGGAATTGTTTGAATTAAAACTATTTGACTAAACTGAATAGCTTGAAATGGAAATGTTTTTGATAATTAAACTACATACTCATGGTAAACTGAATTGTTTGAAATAGAACTGATTATTTGAATAAAAATGGATTTGGCATGAAATAACCTACAAAGGTTGATACCTAAACAACAAAACAACCAAA
This sequence comes from Sepioteuthis lessoniana, assembly GCA_963585895.1. Classification (NCBI taxonomy): domain Eukaryota; kingdom Metazoa; phylum Mollusca; class Cephalopoda; order Myopsida; family Loliginidae; genus Sepioteuthis; species Sepioteuthis lessoniana. The sequence continues at coordinate 15,523,813 of OY757919.1, forward strand.
TTAGTTGAGTTGCCATTAGAATCAATCACTCAAGAACTGGAAGCCCCGGACTCATAAGACTAAAATTCATAACATCTGAACATGTAAAACAAAACATCTTTTTTTACTCAATAAAAGTAGAACATAGCTAAAATTATAAATAAGATATGTTTATAGAATTAAATAAATTTATAACCTAAGTTTACTAAAATTCGAAATTCATGAAGATATTCACGCAGAACATTCATAGCCATGTTTCAACATTATACTATATATCAAGAAAAATATCCGTTGTTTTGAAAATAATGTCAGATTTTAGAATAAACTTCTTGAATCAATGAATTTAAACAGTGTTTTTGTTGTATCATGATAAGGAATAGATACACTGTGAAATAAAGAGTTAATTATTTATTAACTCAAGTGGTACAGTCTAACAAATATTATAAGTCTCACGCTGTGGGTGTTACGTCTGAAATTGGTCTTACTACTGACCAAGATCTTTCAGCACTCTCGTGTTTAAGAAACATGACTTCTTTTGTACCTCTGCAATCCCGGAAGTCACACGGTACAAGCCACTATAAGTAAGTAAAGTTGGTGACCGTAGTCGAGGGTGAGCAAAAGGCTCCCTTTTCAAGAGCTACTACACCAAGGTGTAGGGGAGGGTGCTACTCCTTTCCCTGTATTGCTCCACTTTACTCTTGATACATACCTTATATTGCTGAGTGTTAAGCAAGGAGGTATCAAGTACCATTTTTAAAGTCTTTGGTATGACACGACCTGAGATTGAACCTAGGTCTCCCAGACCATTGGCAAACACTCTACCCACTAGGCCAATGAGCTGGTTTTCATCATCATCATCATGTCGCGCCGCCAGCGCGGATATCCCTGACCCTCTCTCGCCATTTCTCCCTATCATTCATCGCCTCCGGCAGGTCTTCAGGGTTACATCCTGTGTCCTCACATAGTTGCTGTATGTAAGTTCGTGCTGGTCGTCCTACTTTTGCACATCCATATGTGGGGGTCCACAGGAGTACATCGCTTATGAGCTCGTCCTTGCTTCTCCAGCAGTGTCCCGCGTGTCTGGTTCGTCTGACTTGTATAGTTTTCGTGATGGGGGGCAAGTGTCCGTATAGTTGGAGTCTCGTGGGGTGTTGTCGCCAGGACTTGTTTAATACTGCTCTCAACATTCTTGTGTAATTTCCGTCTAGTTTCCTCTCCAGCCGCTTCGTTAGCGTCCATGTAGTGCATCCATATAGCAGTATCGACACAACCGCTGCCTGGAAGAAACTGCGTTTCATTTTATCAGTTAGGTCCGACTTCCATATGATCGAGAGCCTATCGATAGCTGTCCATGCCTTCGTCAGTCGTGTGTCGATGTCTTTTTCGGTTGATGAGACGCTACTTCCTAGGTAGGTGAATTTGTCTACTAGTTTCAAAGAGGCTCCGTCTAGTGTGGCAATGTTGCCCGTTTGGTTGTAACACATATATTCAGTTTTGTTTGCATTGACATGGAGGCCAATGCCAGCTGCGGCTCGTTCCAGACTATGCAGTAGTGTCTCTGCTTAATTAGGCGTATTCGCTAGTAACGCCAAGTCATCAGCGTAGTCGGCGTCCGTGATTGTTTTTGTGGGGTACCTTTTGCTTCTTCTCTTAGTCAGCTCGAAACTATTTTCTCTGATTTTGTCGATCGAAGTCCTAAGCACATAGTCTAGACAGATGATAAAGAGGTACGGGGCTAGTGTGTCTCCTTGTAGTACTCCTGCAACAATGTCGAAGTATTCCGTGTCTCCATCTGGTGAACGTATCTCAGCATTTCTGCTATTGATTTACAAGGTCATTTATGCCTTTATGATAAAACACTGAAAGATTTGATGCCCAAAATCTTTAAACGCTATTTCTACTTCTCCTTTGAAACAGAATGTTATTTGGCATGAAAAGTGTCCTGATGCTTAAAAAAAATAGCCAGAGATTTAGTGAATAATGTGGATGGGGCAAAGTCTCATGTTCCACATCAGTGAGCTACCGTAATGTCATCCTGGCAAAATGTGTCCGAGCATTGTCATCCTGGCAAAATGTGGCCGAGCATTGTCATCCTGGCAAAATGTGTCTGAGAATGGTCATCCTGGCAAAATGTGGCCGAGCATTGTCTTCTTGGCAAAATGTGGCCGAGCATTGTCATCCTGGCAAAATGTGGCCGAGCATTGTCATCCTGGCAAAATGTGTCCGAGCATGGTCATCCTGGCAAAATGTGTCCAAGCATTGTCATCCTGGCAAAATGTGGCCGAGCATTGTCTTCCTGGCAAAATGTGTCCAAGCATTGTCTTCCTGGCAAAATGTGGCCAAGCATGGCTGATCTGGCAAAATGTAGCCAAGCATGGTCATCCTGGCAAAATGTGGCCGAGCATTGTCATGAAACAAAATTATGACCAAACTGGAAAAGTTAACGCATGACTTTTTTCAATGTTAAACTTTTATTTAACCTTCAAAATCAAATTCTGTAAGAAGTGATAGAAAATTAACAAAGAGGACACGTCAATCATTAGGTATATGATATTTTTTTTTACAACTATTAAAGTAATTGGGGCACTTCAGGTGGTGTGATGTTTAGCAAGCTAAACTAGCAAACCTTCACAAGTGAGTTTGATTCTCAATGGGTGCCCCATTCATTTGGCCTTGCGCCACATCTCAGCAAAAAGCTTAGTAAAATTACTGCTGTTAAAATAATGGGTTAGAAAAGAATTTAAACAGTTTATACAAAAATCAGACAGTATTTTCAGAACAACCTGATACCATGGCATAATGGTTATCATCGTAGAAAGTGGACATGGCGTCACAAGTTCAAATCCTGGATGAGGCTAATTGCATTTTACATAGCACTAATACCTTGGGAAAGGTATGAATCCAATTATCCTCCTTTCATCTTTGGATAAATAGTAGGGCAGACTATTTTTTAAGTCTTTGTTTGGCAACCAGTCTAGGAGAAGGAAAACTGAATTAAAATCTGTTAAACTCTGCTTTAAAAAAATTGATCTTCTGTCACATCATGCCTGTGTGAACAGTTTCTTTGTGAATTTTTTTATGCAACTTTATAAATTATGTCATTATAATTGGTAAGTCACCATTCATAATTTTCCTTAGAGAAAATGCTCAGATTAGGCAAACGTTTTTGGGACATTGTTGACTGTAATTTATTCTTACACCTCTTGAATCTGAAAAAAAAAACCCTCCCTTTACACTCTTACTCTTTCCCTTTCTTTTTTTTTTCCTCTCTTGATAACTCTCCATCAGTCTTCTCTGTATCCTTCATTTTCAGTTCCTCTCTTTCTCCTTCTGTCAGTGGAGCTTAGAATTCACTGGCTGTACCACCCACAAAGGAGTAAGACCCTCTCCCAGGGGAATCCTGTGTCTGACATTAAACTGCATCTAATAATGAGGTTCTAGTTCTGGAGAACCAAGGAGTGTGGAATATGCCTTCATTGCCATTGCTCCCAGATCCACTTTTACTTGTAGTGGTAGCACTTTTTTGGGTCCCATCTAGGGGTCAAATACATCTGTTGGAAAATTATTTATATTTGACCATAAACAAAAAAAGAACTCTTAATAAATACGCAAAAAATGTAAATACAATTCCCTAACCTCTAGGCATGAAATAACCCTATACAGATAGACATGCTGTTAAAATCAGTCAATCAATCACTGCTGCTGATTTATTTTGTTATTTTAGAATGGATCTTTATTTAAATGAATACGAGTCCAGATTTCTAAAAAGTATTTTCGTTAAGTTTAGATAAAGAAGGTAAGAATAGAAACGGACATTTTGTAAACCAGTGACCTCAAATTAACCAAAAACAATTCTAGAAACTTAATTCACCAGGGAAGAAAAAAAGTTTTATTTATTATTTATTGAATGTCTACATACTTATCATACTCTTTGACAATCCATATAATATCTTCTTCTACCAACCACTGCCATTTTTTTTTTTTTTTTCCCCCCACTACTAATCTAGCTTCGGAAATATTTTTAGGAAAGTTCTTTACAGCAATCATTGAATTCAGTGTTAACTGCCAAAAGAGGCATGAATCTTGAATATCATTGCTTACAAATTTCTAGTTATTTTTTATTGTTTACAGTACAGGACTGGATATGTGCTGAAGTATGTGTACATACTCCATGTTTAACCTCCTCATGAATCTGGATGGTTGCAGGTGTTTCCTCTGTCACCTAAGTATAACAAACTTCACTCTCAAATTTTCTGGATAAGCAGTAATTGGACAGTGTTTTCTATGCTTCCCCCCCCTCTCTCTCTCTCCTTCTTCTTCTTTGCATAATTCATTTTCTGCTGTCTCTCACTTCTTTTCCTCAAACTCTTTATTCTGACATCGACTACTGACTCCTGTGCTTTTTCTCTCTTTATTTTACTCTTCCTACTTCTCTTTGCTCCTTCAACTATGGCTTCCTATGCCTTCTCTTACTCTTTCTTCTCTCCCTTCCCCTCACTCTTCCCACTTCTCTTTACTCCAACATTACTACCTTTTATGCTTTCTCTCATTCTGCTCCTCTTTATTCCAACATTTAACCACCTCCTTTTATACTTTCTATCATTCTCTCTTTTTTTTTTTTTTTTTTTGTCTCCTCCTATTCCTCTTTCATACTTGACGATGTAATTTCTCATTATTCAATAGCGAGACCACATTCTTAATACATAGCAAAGAATTTTGTATGCACCTTCAAAATTGCTAGGATTGAGATCAACAATTAATATCAATACAACAAATACAAAAATCTGATATATATCTATTTATTGATTTAGTTATTTTTCTAGAAATCTAATTAATTGTATTACAATTTTATAAAAAATAAAATTAAACAAATCTTCAAAATATCTATATCTAAGTTTTCTTATTTTTTTATTAATTTGTTGTGGAAGAATTAAGTTTTATGCTTTTCAAAATATTAAGTGTTTTCAACTGAATGTTCTGTTTCGAAAAGAACTATTGGGTTTTCACATGTGTAAAATGCTAGACACTGATCCACAGCCAAAGTGATACTTTAATTCTACGCAAAGCAGACTGATACTACTCTCTGTTCATAGGCAAAGTGCTGATCTATTCATAGTGTTTGCTAATGGACTGGGAGACTGCGGTTCAGTCCCTGGTCAAGTCATACCAAATACTCAAAATATGGTACTTGATGTTTTCTTTCTTATCACTCAGCATTATAAGGTATAGACCAAGGGTAAGTGGAGCAATCCAGGGAAAGGGGTAACACCCTCCTCTACACTTCGGTGTAGTAGCTATTGAAAAGGGAGCCTTTGGGTTGCCAACTTACTACTTATGTATTTATATAGTTAGTCAAAAAAAGTATCTTTTATATTTGTGGGTATACTGATAATTACATATGCTTTCACCACTGAAATAATTTAAAAATGTGAAGGCGATAAAACCAACAGTAAATTGACAAAATTCATCGAAAAATTTTTCTTCTCTTCCTACTCCTCTTTTATCTTCATTTTCTACTATGACTACTGCCACCACCTACACTTTCTCTCTCTTCTCTTCCTACTCCTCTTTACTATGGCTACTGCCTCCTATACTTTCTCTCACCCTCTCTTCTCTTCCTATTCCTCTTTACTCCTTCATTTTCTACTATAGCTACTGCCTCCTCTATACTTTCTCTCACCCTCTCTTCTCTTCCTACTCCTCTTTACTACTATGACTACTGTCTCCTATTCTTTCTCTCACTTCTCTTCCTACTCCTCTTTACTCCTGTGACTACTGCCTCTTATGCTTTCTCTCATTCCCTCTTTTCTTTACTCTTTCTTTTATAAAGTCACTCATCGTTTCTTTTTTTCTCTTCCTACTGATTCTGTTTTATCTTTTCTTTTCCGTTTTCTTCTCTTTGAGTTGATTAAATTATTTACTTGATTGTGTAGCCAAAGAACTAAAAGACAAAAAAAAAAAAATTTCTTGTAGCAGGCAGATGCTGGAATGGTAGCAGGAGCTGGAATTCTGGCTTTTCAGATTTAATGGCCTTATATCAATTTCTCTGGTCTGGCTTTCATTTAAAGCCACCAGCTTTTTAAGATAAAAATCCTTCACCTGCTGCTCTCTATTCACATCTCAGATATGCATATCTTTTTAAAGGATGCATGGATTCTGGATTTTTGTTATTTCCATTGTGCATGTAATCCTTCCCCTCCTTCTGTTGCTTTTGAGCACTTAAAAAATTTTTGCAGGAGGGTGTATTTTTTGGGTTTTTTTTTTTTTTGGCTTTTTTTTTTTTACTGTAATACTTTATTTTGTAGTTTTCTAGAGTTTTTTTTTTTTATACTCTTGGTGAGGGTTTTATTTTTTGATAAAGTTTATAAGTAATCAATAAATTACATTAATCTATATTTTTACCTAAATCCACCTGAAACCAGATCTCTATAGAAATAAGCAGAAAAAAAAACTTACATCTGCAATTTCAAAAGAAAAAAAAAAAAAAGAAGCAATCTTTTTTTGGAGGAAACGTGAACCAACTAAATTTTTTTTTTCTTATGTTATTTACTTGCATAGTTGGATCCTCTCGGATGAATGTTGATCCTTCTTTGCAGCTTCATTTTATTTTTCCACCTTTTTTTTTTTTTTTTTTTGCTGCAAAAAATAAACATGAATACCTCTTTTTGTGTGTGCACTTTCCTTCATTTAACTTCAAATGTCTTTTACATGACCAGCCATATGGACCAGGAGTTACTCTTGGAACATTGAATGGAAAATATGTCATCACAATTTTGTGACTTAGCCATGATTCATTGCTGTTTCAGTCTAAACTAATTAGAAAGTTAAAATCTAGCTTCTAATTTCAAGAATTTATTGTTGCATGATTTTATAATCCTCCAATGAGAACCTAGCTCTCAGCTGAATTTAGATGTTGCCATATGTCAATCAAGACTCCGACAAATGGTTTCTATTAACTACCATTTTTGTTCAGATAAAAGATAACTTGAACAATTTCAGAAATTACAAGAGGTTACTATATGTCAATCAAACTTTGTTGACCTTAAATAGACCAAAGACTCAATAAGTGGTACTTGATACCTTCTTGCTTAATACTCAGCATTATAAGGTAGGGATCAAGGGTAAAGTGGAGCAATCCAGGGAAAGAAGTAGCGCCCTCCCATACACTTCGGTGTAGTAGCTATTGAAAAGGGAGCCTTCGGGTCGCCAACTTTACTTTATATATCCCACTTCCTTTCATATATGCATTCATTTTGATGAATAAATAAATAGTAACTGATTGGCTATAGATTAGCATTATAACTAGTGCAAATAATGCTACTCCCTCATCTCACATTTGGCCCCCTGTGCCCCTACTTTAGCACATAATTGCTCTTTTTGAGTCTTTGAATTTAAGACCCCCGCCTTAAATGATCACAACTTATAAGCACATATACACCCACTAAACTACACCAAGAGGCTGGGGGGTGTCCTCGTGGTTTAATGGTTAAAGCAATGGACTGTAGAATCGTAGTAAGCAAGCTCATACTCCAGTCTTGCTATTACATCACTTTCAGGCAAATACCCTTGGGGAAAGGTGTGAACCCCATTATCCTCCCAGCTATGGGTTAAATAATACCACTACTGTTCTTCTAGGAGAATGACTTTGGCATTAACCTTCAAAGGTTGATATGCCATTAAACAAAGAAACCAAACCAAACCAAGAGGCTGAAAACAATAATGATAAAGTTGCTTGTTTAAATTGTAAAAGTAATTTAATTAAGAATTTTAACAACATGTAAGAATTGAAATACGATGGTGCGTTAAAAGTTTTGCAATATTTTCCTAATATAAATTGCCCAGTCAGCTAGGGGTAAGACCCACCACCACCAATGAGTGTCCTGGATATGATACTAAACTGTCTGATGGTGAGGTCCCAGTAATGCTGGGGCTTTGGGGAATATGGAGCACTCCTTCATTGCCATTGTTCCCAGGTTCACTCTGGCCTGGCGTGGTAGCACCTGATAGGGCCCTATCTATGGGTTAAATAGAACTCTGAATTGTTTGATTAAACTGAATAGCTTGAAATGGAAATGTTTTTGACAATTAAACCATACTTACATTTAAACTATATTTACACTAAACTGAATTGTTATATGTAACTGCTTGAATAGTTTGAAATAGAAATGTTTTTGACAATTAAACTGTGTACTCATGCTAAACTGAATTGTCTACATAAAAATGGATTTGGTGTTAAATAACCTACAAAGGTTGATATGCCATAAAACCCACCAAACCTAATGTAAAACACAATTTGGTAGTTCTGGATGTTTTTGCTGAGTACATAAAGGGCCTGAATAACGTTAGACAGTGAGATGCCAAGATCTGATACTCTCTGGGTTCTACTCAGCAGATTTGCCTTGACGTAATGCCACAGCACTAAATAAAATATAGGTGTAACATTACACTTTAAACACGACACAAAATGGCTCTGTTAGTTTCAGGATATGAAAACTTATTTGAAACTGCAACATTTACAGCAGTCAGTGAAAAGAGAGAGATTGTTTAAAGAATGTGTCAACTGATTAAGATAGACAGTGAGAATAATCCATGAAGATGGAAAATGTAAACAGGTATAGAGTCGTTTCTTTGCTGACCTGACCAATTTAAATTGTATTTCTGTGTGTGTGACTGACTCGGGGTTTTGTCTTGTCTCTCCTTGTGTTTTGTCTCTTCCTGACTGATCTTGTGTCTTTGAAATCATCTTATATATTTTCTTCTAATTATTCTCTCTAACTTAGCTTTTAATCACACATAATCACTAAAACTTTTTAGTGACACATCATTGCTAAATATAAGCTATCAGTCTAAATGTTTGTCATAATATTTTGCTTACAGCTGATTCTAAAACAAACTTGTTGACTTATTTTGACAGGAGTTGATACATTTATGTAAAGCAAGGTTTAACCACTTTAACCTTTAGAAATCAAAAATCCACAACTATGAACTCTAAGCTTTGCTAAAAAACAATATATTAAAATAATTAACTGAAATTCCTGATTATTTTATATCTATTGGTTGAAACACAGCCTTGGAATCTAGGTTTTTATGCCTATATGATCTTGCCTGATTGTCAGGGCCTTAGCAACCCAAGTAAAATTTCTTGAACCCTCTGGTTTCTATGAATAACTGCACCTTCACCTTTTGACCAACAAATCATTGATTTTTCATCTGTACATATTTCAAATCACTCATGAAATGAAGCAATGCACAACATGTCAGAGCACCACCTACCACAATACTACCAACCACAGTGGGTACTTTCAATGGCTTGAACTGCTTTGGTCTCATGATATACATGCTACAAACTCATACCAAAATATTGTAAAACTTTTGACTCCTCCTCGTATTTACGAGAAAAATTATTCTGATTTAAGATGCTTGAAATACTTGTGGGGAGAGGAAGTTACCAACATTAATATTATGATTTTTCAGAAAAAACTTTTTTACTTATATCTTGCCCTTTACACAGGAGGGCTGAAAAGTTCTTGTCCTGACCCCCCCAAAATTATCAAGAGCCATGAAATGTACATATTCACTTATTTCAATATATTTGATACAGTGTTTCTTAAGTTTCTTTAACCATTCATGAAATAATCTACTAAATAAAAAAAAAAAAAAGAAATGAATACTCTCTTGGTTAACCTAAGAACTTTTCAGCACACTCTCATATTCTCCTTGATCAGTCTACATAGAATGTATGTAATGGAGTGAAAACTTTAGAAAAATTGACCCAGATTACATGCACATAGCAATAGGCAGTATTTAGAGATTCTTCCTTTTCACAAAACCGTGTAAACATTCTGTGTTTGACTTTGGAAATTCCAGAAAGATAAGGAAAGAAAAAGATCAGCCTTAAAGGATACCAAGGCATACACAGCAAACCTACTTGAGAAACAAATGATATAGTTGTATGCTTGTCTACCCCTAGATTTAATGTGTCATCTGCTTGGTTTGTAATGGATCCACCAATTAAGCTTGCAGGCTCCTGGATTACTTTCTTTGTTTCATTCCTGTGTAGCCTACATGAATATGAATTCTGATGAAGCTATTTATGGAGACGTCCATGCAGGTCATCCTTGGGTGGGATGTAGAAGTTGTGGAGGGTTTCAATTCAGCCGAATGACATTTGAAGTATGACATTTTCCGTATAGTATGCCTCCACTTGATGATGTAAACTGAACCTCTTCTTTGCCTGTCCAGCCTCTGTGGGCTCTTGAGAATATCACTAAAATGGAAAAGTATTTGACCATCAAGTTTGCTGCGTCTCTTTGAAGTCATCATGTCATCAACACCAAAGTAGATTTTTAGGGTTTCCCTTCTGATGCATTCTAAGTATTGATCATGTTCTTAAGGGCCCATACTTCCTCTGACTTCTCATTCTCCCTCTTCTATCTTTTTCCTTCCACTACCCTTTCTTTCTACTGTCTCCTCTTTCTCTCTCCTCCTGTCACTTTGTTTTTCTTTGCTCCTTATCTTTCAGTTTCTTTTTCTATTTCCTTCCTTCAACTTGCCCTTCTTTGCCTTTTTTTATTTTTCTCTTGTCTTTTTTGGGTTTTTTTTTCTTTTCTTTCTTTCATAATCTTTATTCACCTCTTCTTCCCATCTCTGTATTTTATATTTCATTCTTCTTATCCTGCTTCTTCAGTCCAAGTCTCTTTTCCTTTTTCTTTCATTCTCATTCTCTCCTCATCCTTTCTCTTTCTTCCTATCATTCTCTTTCTTATTTGCTCTTCTATCCTCTTTTCCTTATCTTTCTCTTCTTCCTTTAATGCTTTCTTTCTTCTGCTTTTAGTTTTTTCCTTTTCTTTTTACTCTCTCCCTCTACCAATTGTGCTTCTCAATTTCCAGAAGAAAAGAACTTCAGCCACTTAGACTCTTTCAAATCTTTTCCCTGCCTGTCCTTTTGTCTGCTAACTTATAAGTCCCTGTCTACAAATCTTATTAATATTCAAGCAGTGTGTGTGTGCTTGCTTGCGGGTAGTGAACACATGATTTGATCATATTGTCTTTTTACCCCAAATAATTTTCAGTAGAGATTATCTACCCTCGGATTGGATCTGATATAATGGACAATTTTTAAATGTTCCATCCATGCAAGTTAATTCCAAAGTTTTATCAAATATAATCATTTTTTTTTCTTTACAGTAAAGTCACAGAAGACCAGGCTCTCAAATTGGTCCAAAGGTTGGAAGAAATAATGACGTTGCCCAGTGGTACTTTCTCTAATGTGAAGTAAGTGAAATTTGAACTGTTTTCATCTGTATTCTTATCTTCTTCCTAAAACTATTTTTTCATGATTCTTTTTTAAATCCATTGCATTAGTTATAACTGAGCTTTTATTCATTTTAAAATTTTTTTAACCAAAATCAAATAATTTATTTTTTGTAACGATGTTGCAAATTTCTACAAAACATAATCCTTTATCTTTTCCTGTCTCTTTTATATTGTCTTCCTCTCTTTCTTCTTTTGCATCTTTCTCCTCTCTCTTTTTTCTTCTTTCTCTTTCTCATCTTTCTCCTCTCTTTTTTCTTCTTTCTCTTTCTCTTTCTCATCTTTCCTCTCTTTCTCTCTTCTTTTTCCTCTGTTTATTTTCCTTCTTATATCTTTTTGCACTTTTTTTCTTTCTGTTTTACTCTTTCTTTCTTTCTCCTTCTTTTCCCTTTCCCTCTTTAACTTTTTTCTTTCTTTCTCTTTCTTCCTCCTCATCTCTTTTTCTCCTTTTCTATTTCTTCTTATCCTCTTTATCTTCTTTTCTCTCTTTCTCTTTTCCTCTTTGTCTTAATTTTTTTATCTCTCTTTGTCTTTTTTCCTTTTCTCTCTTTCCTTTTCCTCTTTTTCCCTTTCCTTTTCTCTCTCTTTTTCTTTTTTTTGCCTACATCAATACCACACAACCAATTTTTAAGTTATTTAAAAAGGAAACTTACGCAACCAATCTTGTACAATGTTAAAAATTTTACAAACAATTTGAAACCCAAACTAGCTCTTAGAAGTGAATTGGTGTCAAAACATTTTGATCTCAAATTCTATGACTTGGACAAGATCTGTCTGGAAAGTTTCCTGCCATTGTGAATATCTTGAGAAATAATTTTATTGGTTTGATGTAACTCTGTAACCAATATGAGGGGATCTTACGGGGCATATGTGAACAGATGATCTCTCCTAGAAGATAGTGAAGATCTTTGTAAAAATTGAACCTTTTAAATCTGCTTATAGCAAGGCCTTTAAACTTTATTTTGAATCATAGAAGTAAAGTTGGCGAACATAGTCAAGGGCAACCCGAAGGCTCCCTTTTCAATAACTACTACACCAAAGTGTAGGGGAGGGTGCTACTCCTTTCCTTAGATTGCTCCATTTTACCCTTGATACATACCTTGTATTACTGAGTGTCAAGCAAGGTGGTATCAAGTACCGTTTTTAAAGTCTTTGGTATGACTCAACCAGGGACTGAACCCAGGAAACAAAAATATGCCAGTTTTGACATTGTGCTTTTAAATATGATAGTTGTTACAAAACAATCAAAAACAATGTTTTTGAATGCTGCTAATGCCATTTAAGAGGTATTTATCCTATTTACCCAACCCCTCCGCTCGGGCAGGATATGACACAAGGTCAATTTTTTTAAGCGGAGTTTATCAGGTTTGAATTCAGAATTTTCCTTCTCCTAGACTAGTTGCCTCACCAAGGCTAAAGAACCTAGTCTGTCCTACTATTTACCCATCGCTGGAGGGAGAATAATTGGATTCATACCTTTCCGAAGGGTATTAGTGCTATGTGAAATGCAATCAGTCACATCCAGGATTTGAACTTGTATCGCCATGTCAATTTCCTACAACGATAACCATTACACCACGGGCACCTCCTCTAAGAGGCATTTATGCTAAAACAGTTTTGTTGTCGAAAGTGGACTTGGCTACTCAAGTTAAAAACCTGAACAAAGCTGTTTGCATTTCACATAATGTTGACATTCTTGAGAAAGGCATGAATCCAACTATGTACTTTTCAGCTATGAATAAGTAGTATGACAGCCTGGGCTCTTTAACCTTACTATGTCAACCAGTTTTAGATAAGAAAAACTCCGAATTTAAACTCAGTGTAGATTAGGAGATGGAATGGTCTCTACCAGGCTATTTTTTTTCCAAGACATACTATATAAGTAACACCTTTATGATCAAACCAGGTAATGGGACCTGTGAATACCATTTGACAAGAAAAAAAAACACAAAAAACTTTACCAATCTAATTTAACTGTAATATTTAATCTTTGAAATGGAATCATTGACCAAAGTTCAAATCCTAATGTCCCAATTGGCTAGGGTTGCAGAATACACTGACTGCATATTAGCAGGGGTGTGAGACTCCCCTAATGAGTGTCTCGGACATGTCTCTAAACAAGCTGATGGTGAGGCTTCAGTACTGCTGGAGCTATGGAGAATGCAGAATACTCCTTCATGGCCATCACTCCCAGGTCCACTCTAGCCTGGAGTGGTAGCACCTGAAAGGGTCCTATCTTTGGTCAAATAGAACTAAACTGTATAATTATGCTAAACTGAATTGTGTGAAATAGAACTGCTAATGTGTATAAAAATGGATTTGACATTAAATAACCTACAATGGTTGATATGCCATAAAACCAAACCAAACCGAACCAAACAATCAAATCTTGAACGGGGGCATCTGTATTTCACTTTACACTAATATCTTTGGGTAAGCTATTTACCCATAGCTTTTCTCAAAAGCTATGGGTAAATAGTAGGGCAGACTAGGCTCTTTATTTTTGGTAAGGCAACCAGATTAGAAGAACAAAAACTCTGAAATCAAACCAGCATTACTCTGCTTAAAGATTGACTTTGGGTCACATTCAGCTTGTGGTGGTGGGGTTGTGTAAATATCTATCTATCTATATATATATATATATGAGTTGCTTCAGTTTTGGTATGTACATGTCTTATAACTCAGAAAAGAAAGGCCATTGAGCATTAAAGTCATGTGTACACTTCTTAGCTTCTTTTTATTATAACAACACATTTTTAATTCTTATCTTTTTATTGTACCTACCGATTATGTTATATTTTTAGCGGGTAAAAAATAAAGATTATACCAAAGCATTGTTTATTGATAACTCAATAACTGATTTTTTTTAAATGAATATTTTTCATATTTCTTCAAACAAAATATATCAATTTTTAAACTTTTTCAAAACAAAAAAAAATCTACTTAAAGAATAAAAGAAATATTTTTCATTTGAGTTGATATACAAAATTTTCCACCTAAAAATAAGGACGCATTTTTTTTATTCTTCTTTGTATCGTTACATTTTTTAGAAGGTAAAAAAGAAAATGAATTTAGCAAATACATTTTTTATCACTATAACTCAACAGGCAATTCAGATCCGAATTTAAATTTGTGTCACATTAAAAAAAACTGTCTTTAGAAAAATAAAATTGTTATTATGTTTTGAAGAACCCAGGAGTTTTGGGTTAAATTTTTCAAAATGGAATTAATGAAATGAAAGAATATTTTAAAATGTGAATTCTTAGATTCTTTTATTGTTAAATTTTTAGAGGGTAAAAAGAAATGAATTAAAACTCTGCTACTTTTTTAAAATCATGAACTAAAAAATTCTTCTACTACTGAGTCCAAATCATAAAGAGTAAAATTTTATTGGAGACCAAAAAAAAACAAACAATGAAAATGTTTTAAACCTTTCTCCATCATAGGATGACATATTTTTATTTGTTGTTTTAAATGTAAGCTAAAAAAAAATAATGAAAATGTTTTAAACCTTTCACCATCATAGGATGACATATTTTTATTTGTTGTTTTAAATGTAAGCTAAAAAAAAAAACAAAAAACAATTCATAATATAAAACAATACTTTTCATTTAAATTAATAGGCAAAAATCTTTCAACTAAAAATAAGGACGCATTTTTAATTCTTAGCTTACTTCATTCTTCTCCCTTTTTATCTCACTCGCTAGTGTTTTCAAAATTGTTGTAGTTTAATCATGAACCAGATACTTCTACTTGTGTGTATGTATGCTCCCCTGCCTCTCTGGGGTTGAGTTCTCTAGCAAAAGAAGTAATGGTTATCACTCGCATAAGGTAAGGCTTTTCGAATAAATTGTTTACATATATATCCGTTAAGCGGATATATATATATATATATATATATATATATATATATATATATATATATATATATCACAAAACAAAATGTGATACGAGAAGCATTTAAAATTCCTTGGCTTATGCTAGTTTCCTCATGGCTGTTTGGTAGAATCTTGGATAGGCATTCGACTCAGCCAGGTTTCGATCCCAGCTTTGAAAATTATACCTGTCTAACCACACTGAAGAGTTGTGATACAACGAAACAATCCGTTTGTGGATGACTATATATATATATATATATAGGTCAGCTGAAAAGTTCAGAGGCTGATCAAGATACTCTTATGGAATGATGACCATATGAGGTTTATATTTCAACATGGTCCCCCTTACAGTCCACACATATCTTCCATCAGTGTTGCTGTACTTGGATTCCATTGGTCAAAAAGTCATCTACAACAGATACGACATCATCATATGAACTTTTCATCATATGAACTTTTCAGCCTACACTTGTATATTTAAGTATATATAAGCGTGTACAGCTTCACAAAGCATTTAAGTTTCTGGTGGGGAGCCTCACAGACACATTCACAGATACAAAATCACTCTCAAACACACACACACACACACACCTGTTTTTATATTTGTATTTATTGTGTTGTATCAATTTAGATTGTTGTTATGTAAAATGAGGAATATCAGAGTGACATTAAACTGACATTGCTATCCAGTTATCAAGTCTAAAGAGACCACAAAAGTGTACAACACTTCATTTTTTTTTTTCTTTACTCACCAGAAGCCTTTCATAAGAATGCTAACAATATTTTTTCCGACAGTTTCTTCTCTCTGCTATGCACCCTTCCAGTGTCTAAGCATTTTTTTTTCTTTCTGACGCCTAGAATTTGCAAATCACAACTTCTGTCTGCCCTATTTTTTATCATTTTTTATTTTCTATCGTTTTTTTATTTTTTTTATCGTTTTTATTTTTATTTTTCATCATTGTTTTTTTATCCTTTATTATTTTTCATCATTTCTTTATTTTTCATCATTTTTTTTATCCTTTATTATTTTTCATCATTTCATTAATTTTCATCATTTTTTTTTATTTTACATCATTTTTTATTTTTTATCTTGCCATATGACAACTGAATCGTACCTTGTTTTTATTTTTGCTGTCAGTTATTCAATGCTTTATGAATTATATATAAATATATACACACTAATATTAATAGTATAGTTTGCTATGTTTATAAATAAAGAGGGCTTGATATCAGTGATAGATCATATATATTAAAGTTAGGATGACATAGTCAATGATGCTTGGTAGCTGTCAATTTCTCACCTATGGTCAAATGATTTCATTGGCAAGAAATTATCACCAAGCATCACTAACTCTGTCTTTTCTATCCTAACTTTTATATACATACATACATATCTATACACACATATGTATGTATGTGTGGGTGTTTGTATGTGTGTGCGTGTGTGTGTGTATATATATATATATATATATAAAAGATGTTTATGGTTCTTACTTGCTCACTTGGAGGACCAAATATTGCAGTATTGCTAAATAGTGCTCAATATCAATGATAGAGGATTTACACATAGATATATATATATATATATATATTACATGGTACTGTCTGCAACCCTTGATTTAATGCATTTTGGCCCTTATTTAAAGTTTCCCTTGTGTCACATATCCAGGTCCAAAAATATACGATCAAGATACAAACACGGGAAATAGATGTAATGTTCATAAAATGTTCATAAACATATAGGAATCCAAAAAACACTCAAAATTGGTTTAGGTACGAAACTTTATTACCTTTGAGTTATAGGTTATTTGACATGAGGAGAGAGAGAAACAATCTTTCTATGCTGACTGCTTTTACATCTGCCCCAAACCACGTGTGGCACCCCATCTACAAACTACCGGTCTGGCCTCGGCGGGCCCCGAAAGTCTACCTTCCCGTTCGGACGCATGAACTCAACTCACTGCTTTTTCTCAAATCCCAAAAACCCGCTGCCCATGCTTCCGGTGCATGACGTCATTCACACCCCCTGGTCATATTTCCTATCTGGGGTTTTATTTTGACATCTGTGAATGATGCTCTCCCCCCCCCCCCCGCACATGCACGTGAACACCTGCGCTCATGTTTGTACCTAACTAACCCATGCACTGAGCCAAAAGGTTCTCATCCTAATTAAACTGAAAGGCAAGATATACAAAACGAAATCCCTCCTCAATTATATTACACTTGTATTATATCCCCTAGTTGAAAACTTGTTTTTGCATGGATTTAATCTAAAAGGGAATCATCAAGAGTTTCATGTTTATTAATCTCTAGGTGGGCATTGTTCATAAGTTAACATAATGTTTTTAAGTCTTGATTTTTCCATGATTGAATGATCATGAAAAAAATTCATTGGCAATGCTTTTGGAAAAGATCAAGTTTAGCATATTTACCAACCCCTCCGCTCGGGCAGGATATGACACAAGGTCAATTTTTAAGTGGAGTTTAACAGGTTTGAATTCCGAGTTTTCCTTCTCCTAGACTAGTTGCCTCACCAAGGCTGAAGAACTTAGTCTGTCCTACTATTTACCCATAGCTGGAGGGAGAATAATTGGATTCATACCTTTCCCAAGGGTATTTGTGATATGTGAAATGCAATCAGTCTCGTGCAGGATTTGAACTCGTGTCGCTGTGTCCATTTCCTACAACGATAACCATTACACCAAGATCAAGTTTTATTGACCAGATGGATATGGGTTATCCTCGTGGTGTAATGGTTACAGAACGGCATTGCGGGATCATAGAAAGCGAGTTCAAATTCCAGTCTCGGTATTACGTTCACTTTCAGACAAGTACCCTTGGGAAAGGTATGAACCCCCTTATCCTCCCAACTATGGGTTAAATAGTACCACTGTAGATGTACATATTTATGATTTGGCATCACTTGCATGCAATATGAACTGGTGGCTCAGTTGTAGAGTTTCGGCATTGCAATCTGTTGTCACTGGTTACGATATACACTGCTGATAAGACCTAATAAGGTTGAAACAGTTGTTCAGTGTTCCTGTATGTCGTTCGTAGGTGTTTGGCAGATTTTCTAGTCATGGTAATTCAATTCACAGTACCACTATAGTTCTTCAAGAAAAATAGCTTTGGCATTAAATAATCTTATTAAACAAAGAAACCAAACCAGAAGGATTGCTCAGTCAGCTGGGTCTGTAGAATACACTGATTGCACCTCTGCAGAGGGGTAAAAAAAAACTCTCCCAATGTGTATCTTGGATATGGCAGCAAACAATCTGACGGTGAGGTTCCAGTATTGCTGGTGCTTTGGGGAACACAGAGTACCTCTTCATTGCCATGGCTCTCAGGTCCACTCTGGCCTGGAGTGATAGCACATGATAGGGTCCTATCTCTGGGTCAAATAGAACTTAACTATGGTTTTGTGAGGTTTCAAGAGTTTACTGTTTTTGCATTTGAATTGCTCATTTATGTTAAACTGAATTGCTTGAAATAAAACTGTTTTGACATTTAAACTGCATACTTATGCTAAACTGATTTATCTGAAATAAAATTGTTTTTACATTTAACTCTGTGTATTGTCCAATCGGCTGGGGCTGTAGAATACGACGACTGCGCCTCTGCAGAGAGGTAAGACTCCCCAGATGCGTGGTAGCACCTGATTGCGTCCTATCTATTGGTCAAGTAGAACTTAACTATGCACTTATGCTAAACTAAATTGCTTGAAACAGAACTGTTTTGATATTTAAACTGCATACTTATGCTAAACTGTAGTGTTTGAAATAAAACTGTTTTTGACATTGAAACTGTATTACGCTAAATTGAATTATTCAAAAGAGATCTGTTTTGACATTTAACTGTGTGTAAACAAAAACTATACTTATATTAAACCAAATTGTTTGAATTAGAACTGTTAGATTAAACTGAATAGCTTGAAATAGAAATGTTTTTGACAATTAAACTGCGTGCTTATGCTGAACTGAATTTTTTGACATAGAACTGTTTATTTGTATAAAAATGGATTTGGCATTAAATAGCCTACAAGGGTTAATATGCCATTAAACCCAAACAAACATTTTCCATACAGAATAACAAAAAGTTATAAAAGATAAAAACAAATCTCAATGGATTTTTGTTGAGCAAACCTGCTGAACACAAAGTAATGGTTCAGTTTAGCATTAGACTTACACTGCAAATTGAACCCACACTGAAAAGTTTTAAAATTTAAATGTTTAAATTATTGTAATATTTTGAATATAAATTTTAATAATGAAAAATCTTTTTCTTCCTTTTGTTTTGTTTTCCTTGTACCAGTTATAATAATAATAATAAAAAAAAAAAGGATACTGAATAATTGTTTTAAAATAGGTAGATCATAAAATTTACACAAATTATTTGGTTTTTGTGCAGAATATCCTGCTATCCTCATTAAGAGTATTGCCCAGTCAGCTTGGGCTGTAGAATACACCGACTGCACCTCTGCAGAGGGGTAAGACCCCCAATGAGTGTCCTGGATATGACACTAAACGATCTGATGGTGAGGCTCTAGTAATGCAGGAGCTTTGGTAAATGTGGAGCACCCCTTCATTACCATTGCTCCCAGGTTCACTTTGGCCCGGAATGGTAACACCTGATTCGGTCCTATCTATGGGTTAAATAGAACTAAGTGCATACTTATGCTAAACTGAATTGTTTAAATTAGAACAGTTCGACTAAACTGAATAGCTTAAAATAGAAATGTTTTTGACAATTAAACTGTGTACTGACATTTAAATTGCATGCTTATGCTAAACTGAATAGTTTGAAATAGAACTGTTTTGACATTTAACTATGTGTAAACAAAATCTGTACTTATACTAAACTGAATTAGCTGAATTAGAACTGTTTGACTATACTGAATAGCTTGATATAGAAACGTTTTTTACAATTAAAATGTGTACTCATGCTAGACAGAATTGTTTAAATAGAGCTGATTATTTGCATAAAATGGATTTGGCATAAAATAACCTAGAAAGGGTGATATGCCATAAAACCCAACCAACCAACCAACAAGAGTAAGTTTGTCATTTCCTTTATTTTATTTACAGAACAGTTAAATTTAGTCCTTAAAATCATATATATCTGTAAATCACTATCTTTATCTCGTTGAAGATGTACTTTTTAAGTGTAGATGTAGCTGTAGAATATTGACTACATCTCTGCAAAGATATAAGACTGCTTCCAATGAGAGTCCTGAATATGATACTAAACCATTTGATGGTAAAGCTTAAGTCCGAGAGTTTTGTGGATTGTGGAGTTCCTCTGCATTGTCATTACTCCCAGGTCCACTCTGACCTTGACTAGTAGTACCTCTTCAGGTTCTATCTGTGGGTTAAATAGAACTGTTTAATCATTTAACTGTGTACAAACTGATGTTAAATTGAATTATTAATGTTACATAGTAATAGTTGAAACCATTTAACTATGTTTACAAGGTGCAGAAGCAAAATTAGGAATATTCTGGTATAGTTATAAATGACTCTATTATAAAACAAGATTAATTTTGATTAAAAAAAATAAACAAGATAAACACAAAACAGAAAATTTACTCAATGTGGCCACCATTTTTTTTTTTTTTTTTCAATTATTGTATCAACACACCTTTGAAATGATTTACATGCCTTAAAAATAAATTCTTCAGACGTTTTATTCCATTCGTTCTCAATAGAAATCTTAAGTGAACTAATATTTGGATGGGAAGTTGCATTTGTTTGGTTTTCTAAAATGCCCCATATAGTGTAATCAAAAGGGGGTTAAGGTCTGGGATTAAATCTTGTTTGATTGCTGTTTTCCCAATTTTCTTGTGAACTTTCAATTCATTAGCGTGCTTTCTTATTGACATTGTAGGGTCCTTCTCACCATAGCAAGTGCAGTTAAAAATCCTTCTTTTCATTTTTTTCCTTAAAAAGCTCTTTTTCTGCAAAAATTTTTTCTTTGCTTTGTATATGGTAGACAAAGAAACTTTGACTTGCTTTTGATGTTAAGCAAATCATAGATTCTTTGTTGTATCTTTTCTTGCTCATTCATATTGGGCTAAATTTTGATTTAAAAAAAAAATGCTTGAATAATAGAAATTTCAAAAATAGGACTAATCAGCAAAAAAAAAAAAAAAGAAATTTTAAATATTATTCCATATTTTGCTTCTGTTACCCTTCAAACGAATGAGTAATGTTGAATAGAATTATTAGTATTAGATAGCAATACTTGAAACTATTTAACTGAGTACAAACAAATAAGCTCTGGCTTGTTTAAAATGTTACCTATAAACCATTTGTGTACAAATCATATATAAGTAAGTAAATTTGGCGACCATAGTCAAGCTACTATGAACAATAGCTACTACACTGAGGTGTAGGGGAAGGCATGACTCCTTTCCCTGGATTGCTCCACTTCACCCTTGAAACATACCTTATAATGCTGAGTGTTAAGCATGGAGTTATCAAATACCACTTTTTGAGTCTTTGGTATGACTAGACCTGAGATGGAACCCCGGTCTCTCAGACATTGGCATGATGGTTAGAGTGTTCACCAATGGGGTGTCCTCGTGGTATAATGGTTAAAGCGATGAACTGCGGAATCGTAGTACGCGAGTTCGTACTCCAGTCGCGCTATTACGTTCACTTTCGGGCAAATACCCTTGGGAAAGGTATGAACCCCCTTATTCTCCCTCCAGCTATGGGTAAATAGTAGGACGGAGTAGGTTCTTCAGCCTTGGTGAGGCAACTAGTCTAGGAGAAGGAAAACTCTGAATTCAAACCTGTTAAACTCCACTTAAAAATTGACCTTGTGTCATATCCTGCCCGAGCAGAGGGGTTGGTAAATAGTACCAATGGCCCAGGAGACGTGGGTTCAATCCCAGGTCAAGTCATACCAAAGATTCAACAAATGGTACATGATGTCTCCTTGCTTAACACTCAGAGTTATAAGATACAGATGAAGGATAAAATGGAGCAATCCAGCGAAAGGAGTAGCAACCTCCCCTACACTGCGGTGTAGTAGCTATCAAAGAGGGAGCCTTCAGGTCACCCTCGACTATGATTGCCAACCATTTGGTGTTTCAATCCACTCATTTCTATATAACTTATAACTGAATTACAATGTTTCAGATATCAAATTAATTGCTATAAAACAGCAATTCTTAAGTTGTGGTTTGAGGAACCATAGCGGCTCCTCACAGAACTTTAATGGTTCATGAAAAGAAAAAAAAATCTGATAAAGATGAAAAGAAAAAAATTTAAATAAACTCAATTTTGTAGAAGTAAGTTTTTTATTTTTATTTTATTGTTGTATTATAGTAAATAGAACAGGAAGGGTACAAGAAGGCGAGAAAATTTGAATGCAATAAAAAATTGACTTCACTTCCAATTTCACCTTACAAGTAACACATAAATGATTGATCCTTTCAAAATTCTGGCATTCTATAAAAAAATAATATTCAGAATTATCAGAAAAGGTTATCAAAGTAATTATCCTTGTTCCAAATAAGCTGGATTATCTGCACACCCAACGATAAAAACTAATGATCCAAATAGATTAAATGCTGCAGTAGATATGAGAATACAGCTGTTTATAATTAAACCAGACTTCAAAGAGATTTCTAAAAATAATGATATCATGAGAAAATGCTCCCTTTATTTATATATATAAAGATGGTTGTTGTAGGTCCAAGGAAAGAATATAGATATATTTTAAAATAAGAAGGTCCATGAAGAGATTTGTATTTTTTTAATTAATCTATTTATTTTGTTCTTACATATGTGTTATATATATGTATGTTTCCAGCTTGTTTCTTTCGTCAGAGAACATGTGGCACAAGGCCTTGTTAATGGGGTACTCCATGAGACTTAAACTCACTCTTGTTTCTAATTTAAATGACCTTTGGTTTGTCAGGCAAGTTTATATAGGGATCATTCTCCCTCTTTCCTGGTGTGTGTTTACTTTGGTCTACTCAAGTCGTCTTTGACATTTGATGTTTATAGTTGTGTGTATATATTGGTGTTGGAGTGGTTTGGGGTTTCACTAACACTTTATATATATATATATATAGTTTTAAAATCTTAAACTTCTGTTAAAACCATCTATAAAAACAAAATAGGATTTTATCTACAAACACTTTCTTAGTGCTACTTCCAGTTTCATGAGGTGCTCCCAACTATCAGATGCACAATTTTTCTTTATATATTGGCTTCTTTGTTTAATGGTATATCAATCTTTGAGTTATATAATGCCAAAATCATCTTTGTAAAAGATAGCAGTGGCACTATTTAACTCATAGTTGGCTGTGGTCAAAAAGTACTTACTTGACGTGTTAGAACTTGGCATGTTGTTAAGCAGTGCTTGCTGGCGTGCTGTAACTGATGAGAAAGCCAAATGGCTTCTTATAGGAGAATGCAGTGCATTGTAAGTAAGTGGGTGGAAATAAAAAGACACCCCCTGGTCATTCAGGGAGAGGCATTGGTGAATGATGAAGGAAAATGGAGGGAAGAGAAAGCAGAGGAAGGAGAAAGTGAAAGGAAAGCAGCAGGAGTAGGCGAGGGGAAAGCAGCAAAAGAAGAAAGGAGTGAAAAAGCACAATTTCATTAAGATATTAGTCCGAATGTGAATGCAATTGCCGGACTGGAGTTTGAACTTGTTTACTACAATGTCACTGTTCAGCACTTTAGTCACCATGTCATAAGGACTTCCCTCTCTTCATCATAAAATTGTCGTCCTAAAGAAAACAACACTACAGCTTTATTTTAAGACTTCTATTGAAAAAATCAATTCAGGTAACTTTATGTAGTCGAGCTGACATCTACTGGGTGGAACGCTAAAATTGTCGTCCTAAAGAAAACAACACTACAGCTTTATTTTAAAACTTTTATTGAAAAAATCAATTCAGCTAACTTGATTATGTAGTAGAGCTGACATCTATTCATTGTAGCCTCCTTCTGCCTCAATCACCGCCTCGATACGGATCCAGAATTGGGAGTATGCCTTTTCCACAAGCGCTGGCGGGAGCTCGGCGAATACTCGGCGGATGGCGGTGATCAGGCTGGCTTGGGTGTTTTGGGAGGTCATGTTGGTGATGTTCTCAACGTATGACCAAACGAAGTAGTCCAGTGGGTTCAGGTTGGGGGAGGAGGGGGCCTGTGAGAGAAGGGTACAAAGTCATAGGACTTCTTCTGAAGCCAAGCCTGAGTCTCTTTGGACTTGTGGGCTGGCGCCAAGTCCTGCTGCCACACCCAGGGTCTGCCACCAACTACCTGATTGCACCAGGAGATCACCACACTCTTCAGCACATCCAGGTACACTTTGGTGTTGACTTTCAAGCCAACTTCGAAGATGTGAGGTGGCATGATGTGGCCCACACTTGAAACCACACCAAAGACCATAACCATAGCCGGAAACATTGTTTTCATCACCCTGGGCACTTCCCTATTATTAGTGGCAATCCAGATTTGCATTTTGAGGGTGCTGGGAATGGTCCTGTTGTCATAATTTGGATCGGTAGAGAGCATGGGTTGTACAGCGGCGCATCTCCACTCTCACTCGTTGAACATTGTGTCATTTTCAGACATGATAGAAGGCTCCTATCACTCTTGGGACTTGTACACAACTGGCCAACTAGTAGATGGTCTGCAACAAAAAAAGAAAACTGGTTTTCATTAAATGGATATGGAATCATGTCGTCTTTTCTAGGGCAACAATTTTATCATTCCACCCTGTATATTGCTCGTATGTTACATGTCTGATGATTGAGAACACCTCATGAAACTGACAATAATTTGGAGAAAGTGTTTGTAAATTTAAGGCCAAAGTAATTGTTGAAGGAGAACAGCAGTGGTACGATTTAACACCTAAAGGTGAGATTGAGAAGGAATAAAGGGTTCATGCCTTTGCCAAGAGTATGAATTTGAAAGTGAACACGATAATACAACTGGAATTCAAACTCACTGCTGTCCAGTACTTCTAGTTGGTTTCAGAAGTCTAGTTGAAGAGGAATCAACCTACTGAGCACTTGTCAACTCACTTAACTTGCAAAATGAACTGATGGATGTTCACCAATCAGACATCAGCAAAATGCTGCTCTTTTCCACTTCAAACTTAGTCTCTTTTATGTTCATCAAATCTCACCACTTCATGTTGACTTATCTCGTCCTCCTCCATAAAACAAGTCACACCTCTTGCGTCCTTTTCTTCTTCTGGTTTCTGCGTGGCGGTAGCAGAGAGAGCACACCTTCTATTTCTTCAAGGTAAGATTGTTCGTGGCATTACTACTACAGTACTTTAGCCATTATGCCACGGGGACTCCTCCTTCAACATTTATAGTTGCTATATAAGTGTTGGAGGTGCCCGTGGTGTAAAGGAAATGGACAGGGCGACATGAGTTCAAAACCTGGACAAGACTGATTGCATTTCACAGAGCACTTATACCCTTGGGAAAGGTATGAATCCAATTATTCTCCCTCCAGCTATGGGTAAATAGTAGGGCAGACTTGGTTCTTCAGCCTTGGTGAGGCAACTAGTCTAGGAGAAGGAAAACTCTGAATTCAAACCTGTTAAACTCTGCTTAAAAATTGACCTTGTGTCATATCCTGCCCTAGCGGAGGGGTTGGGTAAATATGTATAAGTGTTGAAGTCTTTATTTTTATTTCATTATAATAAAGGATGTAAGAATTCAGCATTACTTGCAGCAGTGCCGCCTTGAGCTACCAAAACTGTGTTATCACCCCTGGATGGCGGCTGATGAGGACATGGTATCGCACGTGCTTTCACACGTATGATGAAAAAAAAAAAAAAAAAGGATGTAAGAATTCAGCATTACTTGCTCTTACAAAAAATAATTGAACATGCTTGGGATGAAATTAGTCAAGACATTATGGTTTGGTTTCTTTGTTTAATGGTATATCAACCTATGTAGGTTATTCAATGCCTAAGCCATTCTCCCAGAAGTGGTACTATTTAACCCATTGCTAGGAGGATAACGGGGTTCATACCTTTCCCAAGGGTATTTGCCCGAAAGTGAACGTAATACTGGAGTATGAACTAGCTTACAAATCCGCAGTCCATTGGTTTAACCATTAAACCACGAGGATACCCCCTAAAGACATTATGTAAAAATCATAGTTGTTGTATATGATTAACTAGGAGCTTGGCAGTGTGAGATAAAAGCAAACTGCTAAATGGTTATCTGTTAATTCTTGTCGAACAAGTAAAATAAATTCACATTTGTTTTGATTTCAATACTGTTTGTGTTCAATATTTTATTTAGCAATAAGAAACTGTAAATCTAGCTCAATGATAAGAGGCCTGTCCATCTTTGAGGTCGAGTCAACATTCTGAAACACAGATTAATACTATGGCAAGTCAAAAATTTTGGAACGTTTTGGTAATGTGAGGTACAATTCAGCTGTTCCAGCTTCTTTTGTCAGCGCTGTGAAGGGGATGAACCCCACTGGAGTGTGAGATGCTGACCTTAAATATGATTTACCGGATTTGTCTCTATGGAATCCACACTTTTATGTCGACCTGATCTTGCCTTATGGTTGAGATTCTTGCAACCAGAGCAAAATTTCTAGAAACATCTATTTATTGTACCATGATAAACTGTACCGTCATTTTCACATAACAAACGTTTTTATCAATGGTTTTAACGGGACTTTCAAATTTGAAAAAGTTTACATGATTCCGTCTCTTGGTGTTTACTGCCATGATAAAACAACAAGTAACTTGTTTATTAATTTATATGTGCTTGTTTTGTTTTTTATTTTTTACTATAACCATTTTTAAAGATTTTAATATATTTTTTAAAATATATAGTTGAGGTGTTTGAGAACCGCTGACTGTTATGTCTACCATTTACTATTCCAATGTGATAAAATATTCATGCACATAACATTTACAATTTCAGGTATTTACAGATATTCAAATGGTTTTCTAATGCAGAACCAACACATTTCTGTTGGATTACTGAAATCGGCTTTGGCCAATCTTCACCTTTTTTCGACCTTTTAGGGTTTGGTATATATTTCCAAATGACATTTGATTTTAGTTATAGCTTTCACATTATCCAAGCAGTTCTGCACAGTGGACAGGTTTTCTTCTAAGCTTCTCTTTGTCTTAATGGCGAGTAATGGAAAGATTACTCATTGAACTTTCGGGGGATGTCAAATCATAATGTAGACTGTATGACTCCTTTTTGCCAGGGAAAATTAGCACTGGTCAAATTTGCCAGCATAATGACAAGAAATCTAAAAAAAAAAAAAATTGATTCAGCTCAACAACAGAATGAACCAACTCAAGAGAAACATTTAGAAAGTTTTACGATTACAACAAAAAAGAAAAAAAAAAGACTGATATTTTTTTTCTAAGATTGTCTTCTCTTCTTAATAGGTTTTAAGATATCAGTCTTTGACACACAACCTAAATAACCCAGTCATCTGGGGATGCAGAATACAACTACTGCATCTCTGTAGAGGGGTAAGACACCCCATCCAACGAATGTCCTAGATATGACGGTAAACAATCTGAGGGTGAGGCTTGAGTATGCTGAAGCTTTGGGGAATGTGGAGTTCCCCTTCATTACCATCACTCCCAGGTCTGCTCTGGATCAGAGTGGTCACACCTGATAGGGTCCTATCTATGGATCAAAAAGAACTGTTTAACATTTAAACTGTGTACTCATAATTAACTGAATTGTTTGAAATAGAACTGTTTGATCATTTAACTGTGTGTAAACAAATGACCGATGTTTATTTGAATTGTTAGTGATACATAGCAATACTTGGAACCATTTAACTGTGTGCAAACAAATGATTAACAGTGAATAGAATTATTCATATTAGATAGAAGTAAGTGAAACCATTTAACTATGTGAAAAAAAATGAGCTCAGGATCGCTTAAATCAACAAAATGTATTTGAAATCATATATTTAATATGCATGTATAAAAAGGATTTGGCATTAAATAACCTACAATAGTTGATATGCCATAAAACCCAACCAAATCATATATATTTAATATATATGTTTTAGAAGGATTTGGCATTAAATAACCTACAATGGTTGATATGTCATAAAACCAAACCAAATCCACAACCGAAAGATATGTAATAATTTTGACTACAGAAAATATCTTATTTGATGTTTTCTTATTAAAGTTTGTTAGATACCAAGACATCACCCACTGATCAGCACCCAAAAATATATGCAAGATATGTTTGAAAATAAATATCTTGTTTTGTTTATTAGGTTTCAGGACATCAACCTTTGACACACAACTGAACAATATGTACTACTTATGA
This sequence comes from Sepioteuthis lessoniana, assembly GCA_963585895.1. Taxonomy (NCBI): domain Eukaryota; kingdom Metazoa; phylum Mollusca; class Cephalopoda; order Myopsida; family Loliginidae; genus Sepioteuthis; species Sepioteuthis lessoniana. Next base: position 15,552,307 of record OY757919.1, read on the forward strand.
CTATTTAATACTAAAGCCATCTTTGTACAAGAACAAAAGTGGTACTACTTAAATTATACCTGGTAGGATAACGGGGTTCATATCTTTTCCAAGAGTATTAGTCTAAAAGTGATTGTAATAATGTAACAAAGTTTCATAAATAGCCATTTTCTAAATAAATATTTGGTTTCTTTGTTTAATGGTATATCAACCTTCATGAGTTATTTAATACCTAAGTCATCCTTGCTCAGTCGGCTAGAGCTGTAGAATACATCGACTGCACCTCTGCAGAGGGGTAAGACCCCTCCCCTAATAAGTATCCTGGATATGACACTAAACAATCTGATGGTGAGGCTCCAGTGATGCTGGAGCTTTGGGGAATGCAGAGCACCCCTTCACTGTCATTGCTTCCAGGTCCACTCTGGCCTGGAGTGATAGCACCTGATAAGGACTTATCTATAGGTTAAATAGAACTAAACTGTGAACTTATGCTAAACTGAATTGCTTGAATTAGAAATGTTTTTGATAATTCAACTGTGTACTTACATTTAAACAGCATACTTATGCTAAACTGAATTGTTTGAAATGGAACTCTTTTTGTATGCGAAACTGAATTTTTTGAAATGGAACTGTTTTTGACATTGAAACTGTACTCAAGCTAAACAGAATTGTTTAATATAGAACTGTTTTGACTTTTAACTGTGTAAACAAAATCTGTACTAATACTAAACTGAATTAGCTGAATTAGAATTGTTTGAATAAACTGAATTGCTTAAAAGGGAAATGTTTTTGACAATTAAACTGTGTACTTATGCTAAACTGAATTGTTTGAAGTAGAACTGATTATTTGTATAAAAACGGATTTGGCATTAAATAACCTACAAAGGTTGATATGCCATAAAACCCAAACAACCAACCCACCAACCCTAAGTCATCTTTGTAAAAGGACAGTAGGGGAACTATTTAACTCATGGCTGGGTTGTATACATGTGTTTAATATGCATGTATACATGACTGTGTACATGAGACAGCGAATGAGTCAACATTTGCTGATTGATGTGTGTGTGTGTGTAAGATCTTTATATATGTTTATATGTGTATAATCCCTCTAGCAATGTCTGTCTCATATATAATTTGGTTTAGTTCTTTGTTTAATGGCATATCAGCTTTTGTGGATTATCTAATACCAAAGCTGTCCTTGCTAGAAGATTAGAGGGGGTACTATTTAACTCATAGCTTGAGGTGGGAATCAGGGTGTTTATACTTCCAGAAGATGTTATATAATCATGGAATGATTTTTTTTATATTAATCATTTTTCGTTAATTATATTTTATCATTTGGTTTGGTTGGGCTTTGAACTATTCGGTTATTAGTGCAGGTGCACACACATTGAATTCAGTTCACGCTCACACACAGAGGATATGACAATCACAAATGTCATAATAAAAACTCCAGATAAGAAATGTGAATGACGTCATGCCCGGAAGCGATGGGCTGAGAATTTGGTGATTTTTGAAAAAAGCAGTTAGTTGAGATTTGACTCTGGGCCAGGCCAGTCTATCTGGGGGGTTGACTGATGTAGGAACAGTCAACATAGTGAAAATTGTGTCTCTCTCCTCGTGTCGAAAAACTAAAGTCAAGAAGATAATAACCATTTCGTACCTGAACAACAGAGTCGTCAGTGTTTTGTATTTCCCTGAATCCATATATTTTTCAAAGATATTAGTCCAAAAGTGAATGTAATAGCACAACTGGAGTTTGAACTCACTCACTATGATGTTGCAGTCTAACATAGAGGGATAAGGGAGTTCATGCCTTTCCCAAGGATATTACTCCAAAAGGGAATGTAATAGCACAACTGGAGTTTGAACTCACTCACTATAATGTTGCTGTCCAGTATGTTAACCTCTACGCTGCTCCACTGGTGGGGCATGGTTATATTTTGGTGGGGCTTGTTTAAGCTTCTTTCATGTGAATGGCATTAAAATTTTGAACATGTAAGTAAAAGTTACGACCTTAGTCAAGGACGACCCAAAGGCTCCCTTTTCAACAGCTACAACACCAAGGTGTCGGGGAGGGTGCTACTCCATTCTCTGGATTACTCCACATTACCCTTAATCCTTACCTTATAATGCTTGAGTGCTAAGCAAAGTGGCACCAAGTACCACTTTTTGAGTCTTTGGTATGACTCAACCTGGGAATGAACTGAGGTCTCCTGGGCCATTGGCAAACACTCTAACCATTATGCCAATGACTGTGTGTAAACAAAACATTATACTAAACTGAATTGTTTGAAACTTATCAAAATGACAATTCAGCATTAAATAACCCAAAAAGGGTTGATATACCATAAAGCAAGCAACCAACCAACCACAGCTGAGAATGATCATGAACATTATAATCAGGTATGTACCCAACGTTTCCATACGATCAGGATGTAACACAATTTCAATTTTTTTGCTGAGTTTATCAGGTTTGAATTCTGAGTTTTCCTTTTCTTAGACTAGTTGCCATATGAAAGTTAAACAGCACAGTCTGACCTACTCTTTACCCATAGCTGGGGGAGGATAGTTGGATTTGTTAAAAATGATCTAATGCTCCTTGCAAATAAACCCTCCCCAGCCAAATCTCTATGGCATAATTTGAAGCAGGCAGCAAGACATGTTGGTTTCTATGTGAATGTAGATAAAATAGAGTTCATGTTTGTTTAAAGATGATATCATCTTCTCTCTAAATGAAAAGCCTCTGAAATTTATAGACAAGTTCACATAACTTGGTAGCAATATCTCATCTATGAAAAGTGATGTCAGCATATGCATAGGAAAGTCATGCAATGTTATTGACGGCTTATGAACGAAAAAGATTTTAATCTCCACTAAAATAAAACAGGATTTCTTCCAAGCTGTATCAATATTATCATATAGCTGCACAACTTTGACTTTAATGAAACACTTAGAGAAAAAAGTTAGATGGGAACCACACAAGGCTGCTGTGTGTTATTTTTTTAACAAATCCTGGAAACAGTATCCCACAAAACAGCAGCTGTATGGCCACTTACATCCCATCTCACAAAAACAAATTCATACGCGATATTCTCCTATACATGGACATAGCAGTGTTTGCCAACTAGTAAGGAGTTAAATTTATCACCTCTCCGTGGACATTAGATGTAGTCTCAAGGACTTACCAAAGAGTGATATCTGATTGGGACAGATCACAAGAGAGAGCCAAGACAATTTGTGCTATCAACATGACTTGATGATAATAATTTTTTTATCTTAAAAATCTTTTTAGATTTTTTTTATTCTTGATGTTTTTTTTTTTGTTTTCTCGACATTGACACGTGGCTAACGAAGGCATGGACAGCTATCGATAGGATATCGATCATATGGAAATCAGACCTGACCGATAAAATGAAACACAGCTTCTTCCAGGCAGCAGTCGTATTGATACTGCTGTATGGATGCACTACTTGGACGCTAACTAAACGGCTGGAGAAATAGCTAGATGGCAATTACACAAGAATGTTGCGAGCAATATTGAACAAGTCCTGGCGGCAACACCCCACAAAGCACCAACTATCCAGCCACCTGCCTTCCATCATGAAAACTATCCAAGTTAGATGAACCAGACATGCAGGTCACTGCTGGTGAAGCAGGGACAAGCTAATAAGTGATGTACTCCTATGGACCCCCACATATGGCCGGGCAAAAGCAGGATGACCAGCTCAAACATACATACAGCAGCTATGTGAGGATATGGGATGTAGCCCTGAAGACCTACCTGAGGCGGTGAACGATAGGGAGAAGTGGCGAGAGAGGCTCAGGGATATCTGTGCCTGCGGCACGACATGATGATGATTTTGGTATTGAAATATTGTGATGCAAAACACAAAATTTGATAAATAATACAGATTTTTCATTATTAAATGCTTGAAATAGCATTTAAGATTTTCAGAATATTCCAGTAATTTTATTTTATTTTATTTATTTATTCATTATTTTTCTTGCATTATAGCAGTTGGTGTAAATGTTACAATATCAGAAAAACAAATTAAAGATTGGTATAAAATTGGCCTTGTGGGTAGAGTGTTTGTCAATGGTCCGGGAGACCTGGGTTCAATCCCAGGTCACGTCATACCAGACTTTAAGAATGGTACTTGATACCTCCTTGCTTAACACTCAGCAATATAAGGTACGTATCAAGGGTAAAGTGGAGCAATCCAGGGAAAGAAGTAGCACCCTCCCCTACACCTTGGTGTAGTAGCTATTGAAAAGGGAGCCTTCTGTTCATCCTTGACTACGGTCGCCAACTTTACTATAAAATCAGTACAGCAAAAAATGAAATTATTTTTAAAACATCTATTCCTCGTTCTTTCACATCATTAAAAAAAACCAATACAAAAATCATTCCACACAATCCAAATTGTTTTCTTTCCTAGTGAAGCTCAAATAAGTTTTTGTTTTCGTGAATTGAAATAGCCAGATGGATCTGGATCTAGCATCTTATCCAGAGAGGCATGGTAATGGCCAATGCTAATCTACATCCTTACCCCCTCAACACTACGTGCCAAAATGCTATTGGATGTCAAACATATCTGGTTCGGAATGTTACAGACTTGCTTAAGCTGTACTGCACTTTATTAAGTTCCTGTACCACTTAACTCTACAAAGCAAACTCTGTCAGATACGCAAACAGTTATCAGCAATAGCTGATGTTTCACTGTATAACAATAATGCTTGATTATAACAGGAGAATTGAAAATGTTGCAAAGCTGTGTGTCTTTCATATACTCTTGTTCTTACAATTATTAAATGAAACAGAACAATAGTCATGCTTGATAGCATCTATAAGAAGCAACTTAACTTGTTAGACCAAGCTTGCTCATTCATGTGTGTCAAATTCTTCGTTTCTCTTGCAACTCAGATCTTATACATGCAAGATATTTTCAAAAGAGTGCACAATGTGAAAAAGGCTGCTTCCTAGTTAATATTTAGTTAGAGGTGAAATACTGGAAGAGAATATTAAGGAAACATGGCAGAGAAGAGAAAAAGAAAGAAATAAAGAGCGAGAGAGAGAGAACCAGATAGAGGAAGACGCTATTAGGAGCAGTTGGAAGAAAAGTGTGTGGGGAGTTTGTTAATAAATAAGATTAGCTTTGGTCTATCATAGAAGCTACATTTTTATAACCCAGCTTGTAATGATTGAACTTACTATCAATGGCCTTTAAAAAAAAAAGTTACCTTTTTAGAATGGATACAGAGAGCTAATGAAGTAACAAATGAATGAAATGATTGACAAAAGAGGAAGAAAGGATAGCTGGAAGGTCGGAAGGAAACAAGTCAAAATAAATAGGAACAGGCTAAAAGATTATAAACATCACAAGAGATTGATAGATACTACAACAAATAGATAGAGACAGTGAGAGATTATGACTAAGATAGATTGGGATTGAAAGAGATTGGTACAGATTGCAATAGACGGACACTGATTTATAGGGACTTGGATTGATAGATAGGGACTGGGGGATAGATTTATAGATTGAGAGAGGGACAGAAATAGAGAAAGACTAAGTTAAGAACTGAAAGAGATAGGTACTGACTGCAATAGACGGACACTGATTTATAGGGACTTGGATTGATAGATAGGGACTGGGGGATAGATTTATAGATTGAGAGAGGGACAGAAATAGAGAAAGACTAAGTTAAGAACTGAAAGAGATAGGTACTGACTGCAATAGACGGACACTGATTTATAGGGACTTAAATTAATAGATTAGGAGTGAAGTGATAGACAAACTTTATCAGAAATACATAGATATATATATATATATATTTATATACACGGCAATAAATAGATGGGGACTTAGATTGATAGATAGGGACAGGGGGATAGATTTATAGATTGAGAGATGGACAGAAATAGAGAAAGACTAAGTTAAGAACTGAAAGAGATAGGTACTGACTGCAATAGACGGACACTGATTTATAGGGACTTACATTGATAGATTAGGAGTGAAGTGATAGAGACAAACTTTATCAGAAATACATACATATATATATATATATATATATATATATATCATCATGTCGCACTGGTAGCACGGATATCCCTGACCCTCTCTCGCCACTCCTCCCTATCGTTCATTGCCCTAGGCAGGTCTTCAGGACAACATCCTGTATCCTCACATAGCTGCTGAATGTATGTTCATGCTGGTCGTCCTGCCTTCACACAGCCATGTGTGGGGGTCCATTGGGGACTTAGATTGATAGATATGGACAGAGGTATAGATTTATAGATTGAGAGAGGGACAGAAATAGAGAAAGACTAAGTTAAGAACTGAAAGAGATAGGAACAGACTGCATTAGAAAGAGCCAGATCGGTAGATATTGATAGGGACAGAGAGATGATATATTTATTGAAAGGTAAAAATAGATAGAGAGGGGGCAGAGATATAGAAAGACAAAGATAGATAGATTGATAGGAACCGAAAGAGATAGGAACAGACTGCATTAGAAAGAGCCAGATCGGTAGATATTGATAGGGACAGAGAGATGATATATTTATTGATAGGTAAAAATAGATAGAGAGGGGGCAGAGATATAGAAAGACAAAGATAGATAGATTGATAGGAACTGAAAGAGATAGGAACAGACTGCATTAGAAAGAGCCAGATCGGTAGATATTGATAGGGACAGAGAGATGATATATTTATTGAAAGGTAAAAATAGATAGAGAGGGGGCAGAGATATAGAAAGACAAAGATAGATAGATTGATAGGAACTGAAAGTGATAGAGACATACTGACATGGATAGGGATAGACTATATTGATAGACTTAGATAAACTAGACTGATATCAAGATGGCTTAAATGTTAGGAAAGGCTATATAGAAGCCTCTTAAGAGGAATTATTTAAAGAGTTATATAAAAAAAGAAAATAAGGTTGAGTGAAAATAAGACATGAAAGTATTGGAAGGGATGAAAATTGAAAGATTGAAGAGAGAAACAAGGATACAATAATGAAGGGAGAATGAAGTTAAATATATACGCAGAGTCTGGGAATGTTATATCAAAACAAGATGAGAAAAACAGGATTTTTTTTTCTTTTTGCAAGGGGAAGAAAAGTAGACTGAATAATAAATAGAAAAAGAAGAAAATTGTTTTTGTGAAATGAAATAGAGAAAATGGAAGTTTAAGAGGCACATTTTGATGAGGTAAAAAGAAAGAAAAAGAAATGAATGTTAAAAAAAGAAAACAGCAGTTGTTTTTAATGTATCTTTTTCAGTGTGTAGTTTTAGAATGATGAAAAGAAAAAAAGAATATTTGAATAAGCCGTCTATAATGGTATTCTTGTTTAATCAAAAAATAATGAACACAACAGTATCTGTTAACTGGCAATAATCTTTGTATTGTGAAGTTAATCAAGGAAGAAAATTTCCATGAGGAATGGAATGGCTATACAAGAACAGGAATTTGGTTTGGAGTGTTTTGATGTCTTTTACCTTGTTTTTAGATGAACTTTTTTTTCTTTTACCTGATTCTAAAGAAAATCTGAGGGAAGGAAGAAATCTGAATGAATAGTGGACTGAGAAGAAAGAAGACTGACTGATTCTGACTTCTCTTTTTTATATATTTGTTTTTCATTTATATATCTTGTTTGTTTGGTGATCATGAATGCTTAGTGTTCAGGCACAGGTGTCCTACCTGAGTATTTCAAAATCTGAGGGTCAGCTGAAAAGTTCACAGGCTGATCAAAATACTGTTTTGGAATGATGACCAAATGTGGGTTTTTGGGATGTTTTTTTTTTTTTTCAACATAGTTTCCTTTGTGGTCAAAACACTTCTTCCATTAAAGTTGCAGTGCTTGGATCCCATTAGTCAACAGAGTCATCAACTGAAAAACCTGGAAAAACAGTGCTGTTTAGATGAGGTTTCTCTTATTGGGTGATGGAAAAAAAATCAGTTCATTTTAGAGGGTTGGGCATCCCTACCAATATCACCTACCCTGTTATCTAAAAGAGTGTATTGGCTAATGTCTGAAGTGCCCCTAAAGGAGAATGCCAACAGAATGGACCTTTTTTTTTTTTAAATCCCCTTCCCCAAGGAAGCTGGTTTCCTGCTAGGTGGACACACCAAAACAACTTTGTGTTACATTCCAGGAGGCGGGGGGCTTCCAACCCCCAGGCAGCACTTACCTCCTTAACTACAAGTAGTAGAGGTTGAATTTTTATGGCCCAGTAACTGAAGTGGCTCTAAAGAGGAACCCCAACAGAACAGAGCTATTTTTCGTCCCCCTCTCTAGGAAATCTTGCTTCCTGCAAGATCCATCTCACAATAAACCAATCTCGTGTCACATTCCAGTATGGTGGAGGGTGGATAAATACCTTCTTTGTATCAAAGAAACTCACTCATAAGATGCTGGCTGGTCACTGGATTGGTGGGGGATTAGAGAGCCTTTTCTGCTAAATCACTCACCCCCCACCCCACCCATGTGAACTTATTTTTGTGTGCCACCCAGTCTCTCACATTTGTATTTGTGCCCTTTCCTTCTTTTTGCTCATCCTTTTATTTTCTTATAACTCTCTAATTGTTTCTTTCTATCCTTCTCTCTCTTTCCTTTGTTTTTGGTTTGGTTTAGTTTTATGGCATATCAACCATTGTAGGTTATTTAATGCCAAATCCTCTTATATATATATATATATATATATATAGGTAAGGCCTCCCCAACTAGTGTCCTGGATATGACACTAAACAATCTGATGGCAAGGTTCCAGTGATGCTGGAGCTTTGGGGAATGTGGAGTACCCCTTTATTGCCATCACTCCCAGGTCCACTCTGGCCCGGCATGGCAGCACCTGATAGGGCCCTATCTATGGGTTAAATAGAACTAACATCATACTTATGCTAAACTGAATTGTTTGATTAAACTGGATAGCTTGAAATAGAAATGTTTTTGACAATTAAACCATACTTACATTTAAACTGCGTGCTTATGCTAAACTGAATTATTTGAAATTGAACTGTTTTTGACATTGAAACTGTACTTACTCTAAACTGAATTGTTATATATAACTGCTTGAATAGTTTAAAATAGAAATGTTTTTGAGAATTAAACTGTGTACTCATGCTAAACTGAATTGTTTTAAATGGAACTGATTATTTATATAAAAATGGATTTGGCATTAAATAACATACAACTGTTGATATGCCATAAAACCCAACCAAACCAAATTTTATATGTATTGAATATATATAATTTGGTTTGGTTGGGTTTTATGGCATATCAACCATTGTAGGTTATTTAATAAAACTGTTTATATGTATAAAAATAGATTGTAGTTAAGGAGGTAGCTGCTGTCTGGTGGGTAGGGATCCCCCCTGTATAAAAATTTATTACTAAGAATAAATCGAACCGTCAATGTGCAGCACTTGTTTTGGTCTGAGTGGAAAAGAGAGAAGTAATCCCAGACAATCCAGCACCAAAAAGCTACCTTCTACTATTTGTCTAGAACTACTATTGGGCCTCTCAGTTAGACCAAACTGTAAAGGCAGAAAAGAATAACTAACAGAAAGGTTTTTTCACTCACTTCTTGAACAGCCGATAAGTATTTCAAACAGGCAAAAAGCTTCCCAAGAAATAAAAGTAAAATTAAATGAAATTTGACTCCTGAAATTCTATCAAGTTAAACAACTGAATGAAAATTCAACCGAGAATTCTGCTAGAAAGATAACTTTACAGAAGACTTGAAATTAAATGAAAACTGAAGAATTCGACAAAACTAAAAAGAAAAGAAAAATACTCAAATTCAAAGAACTTTGTTTCCTGAAAACTCTCTCAGATAAGTTCCCACAAATTACGCTAAAATTTGCTATACTTTATCTTTTCTGTCCCTTTTTTTCTTGTTTCATTTGTATAAAATTCCTTTTTTAAAAATTTATTGTCTGTGTTTTTAATCAGTATTTGAGCTAGAAAGCTGCAGAACTTATGTAAAATTTCCTTCTCTCTAAATTCCTTTATATTGCAAATTTTATCCTCTAAAAATTCTTTATATTGCAAATTTTATTCTCTCTCTAAAATTCTTTTACCTGGAATGTGACACAAAGTTGTTTTGGTGTGTCCACCTAGCAGGAAACCAGCTTCCTTGGGGAAGGGGATTTTTTAAAAAAACAGGTCCATTCTGTTGGCATTCTCCTTTAGGGGCACATCAGACATTAACCAATACACTCTGACTTTATTTATTTTAGATAAACTGGTTTGGTGATATATTGGTAGAGATGCCCAACCCTCTAAAATGAACTGATTTTTTTCCATCACACAATAAGGGAAACATCATCTGAACATCAGTTGTGTATAAGACGCACTGTTTTTCCAGGTTTTTCTGTGTATTATAAATATAAACCATATAAAAAAACTTCTTTCTATTCACATACCTCATCATATTTGCAATGCAATGAATAAAAGGAAGTTATATCTTGGTCCAAACTCATGTTTTATCACTTACATAGAAATATCCACTTAAATGTGTGTTTGCTTATAGCTTTGTTTTTACCAATATGAACTTATTTTCCTTACAAGCTTGCTACATTTTTCTGTGATCATGTCTGTGTTTGCATTGAATACTGCATAAATTTTATCTTATGAAATATAATTAAAACTATATAAATTGTTATTTTTAATCAGTATAAACCAATAAAAAAAACTGAACAAATTCTAAATTTAGGTTAAATTTAACTGCTACAAATTCTAAAAAAATTTTTCCAGAATCTTTTAAAGTTAATGGTGCATATTATACATGAGTAAATATTACAGTAGTGGACTAAAAATACGAACAGGTAACAAAAAATCATTAATTGGAACTGAATTTTGAGTTATTTTGATGTTGCAGTACGTTGGCGTTTTAAAAGATTTTTGTCCCTTCAAATGCAGTTGTTTTTTTTGTTTTTTTTCTTGTAGCCTTAGCATTCTTTTTTTGATGAGGATTTCTAGTATTGTTGTGACCTTAGCATTCTTTTTTTGGTGAGAATTTCTAGTTTTCTTGTGGTGATAGCATTCTTTTTGATGAGGATTTCTAGTTTTCTTGTGACCATAGCATTCTTTTTTAATGAGGATTTCTAGTTTTCTTGTGGCCTTAGCATTCTTTTTGGGTGAGGATTTCTAGTTTTCTTGTGGCTTTAGCATTCTTTTTGATGAGGATTTCTAGCATTCTTATAATTTGTGAGAAAAAAACATCAGTCAATGGATGAGGATTCAATTTCTTGGTAATATCACTAAGTGATGATGATCAGTGATTGTATGCCTCAATTTGACCTTTTGCGAACTCGGAAAACTGCTTAGATTCCATTAGCAAAGGACTAATCACAAGTCAGTTTATGCATTTGAGGAAAGAAAATTCTAAAGAATTCCCTGTTTTTGTAGTGGGTGGGTATTTCTAAGAATTTTCTTGGATGTCAACTTCCTTATTCCCCTAACTCTACTATTCTTCTAAAAGGGTGACTTTGGCATTAAATAACCCACAAAGATTGATATACCATTAAACAAAGAAACCAACTCCTTATTCAAACTATTATACCGATTCTACATGCTTCTTTTGTAATCAGCACAACCCACTTTCAGCTAACTCATTCTTCCACCATATCTTTTATATTAGATGTTATTTTCTGCTTCCAACTATTTAAAAGAAAAAGGACCTTATTTCTATACTTATAGATTGTACTCCTGAAGAACTTTGGAAAATAGATTTACCAAAATGTATTATTTGGTTTGGTTTGATGGCATATTTCCCCACACAGTTGAATGGTTTCATTTATTTCTATCCAATACGAATAATTCTTTTAAATATTAATCATTTGTTTGCACACAGTTAAATTTTTTCAATTATTGATATTTAACTTTAACAATTCAATTGAACATCAGTCATTTATTTACACACAGTTAAATGATGAAACAGTTCTATTTCAAGCAATTCAGTTTAACATAAGCCATTTGTTTGCACTCCGTTTAAATGTGTAAGATTTCTGTTTGACCCATAGATAGGACCCTATCAGGTGCTACCCCTCTGGACTAGAGTGGACCTGGGAGTAATGGCAATAAAGGGGTACTCTGCATTCCCCAAAGCTCCTTCATTACTGGAGCCTCACCTTCAGATTGTCTAGTATCATTTTCAGAATGCTTGTCAGGGGAGTCTTATCCCTCTGCAGAGATGCAGTTAGTGTATTCTGCAGCCCCAGCCAACTGAGCCAGACAAAATGATGTGGCAATAATAAAAGCAGCCCTGATAATGAGATCAAAAGTTCAAACAACTCTAGTAAAAATAAACTTTTTCTCAAGTGTAAGATTAGAAGACATGAAGGATATTAATATATATATATATATATATTAATGCTGCAAAAAAGGAGCGATGCAGCCAAAAAAGGCTTCACCAGAGTATATATATATATATATATATATATATATATATATAGTGTGTACGGCAATGGATGAGAAAAAATGCTATGAGATAAAAAAAAAAAACAAACAAATCCTTCAAGAACATTATATAAAATAAAGTGCTCATATGCTGATAAACAGAGCAGTATAAAAACTAAAATGATTATTATCTCACCTTCCTTAACACATCTGTCACTATTAGATTCCTGTATTTTTTGTAAAACAAAAAAATGTGTGTATATATATATATATATATATATATATACTCACACATATGTAAGCATACATATGTATATATGCATATTTACACATACGTGTGTGAGTGTATATATATATATATATATATATATATATATATATATATATATAGAGAGAGAGAGAGAGAGCGATGTGCTGTGGGGAAAGAGATAGAATCATGGCTTTTTAAAGACATTAGCACAAAGAGAAATTCCAACAACCTCATGTGTGTATATATATATATATATATATATATATATATATATATATATATATATATATATACACACTCACACACATAAACATACACATGTATCTATAATTATATACATATGTCTGTGTGTGTATATAAATATATATATATATATATATAGTAAGTAAGTAAAGTTGGCAACTGTAGTCGAGGGCGACCAGAAGGCTCCCTTTTCTATAGCTACTACACCGAGGTGTAGGGGAGGGTGCTACTACTTTCCCTGGATTGCTCCACTTTACCCTTGATACGTACCTTATATTGCTGAGTGTTAGGCAAGGAGGCATCAAGTACCATTTTTAAAGTCTTTGGTATGATGCGACCTTGGTTTGAACCCATGTCTCCAAGACCATTGGCGAAATATATATATATATACTGTAGGGAAAAGATATATAAGCTTACATATGTATAGGTATACACACACACACACACACACGTATGCTGTGGAGAAAAGTAGATTCATGCCTCTGCAAAGGGCATTAGCGCAAAGTGAAATCCAGAATTTGAACTTACAGATTCTGTTTTCTTCAGTGGTAACTATTGTGGTATTCATCATTACGATGATAACCGTTGCAGTGTCAACCATTGCATGTGCCACCTTGAATGCTAATTGAGTGCTTTCCTAAATTCAGTCATCTTTACTGTTTCGTTCTATCAGAACTCATCAGTGTGGCTAGACATATTAGCTTCCCGTAGCTGGGATCGAAACCCGGTTGACTCAAACGCCAATCCAAGCTTCTAACCCTCTACCACAAGGAGCCAGTTGCAGCGAAGTAAATTTGAAACGTTTATGAATCACAATTTCTATTGTTTACATACATCCGTTTAACGGCTACTGAGACTTCAATTCAACTACAAAGAGACTTGCACTAAACACTAATGGCAACATGATTACTTCGTTCACTAGAGAACTCAACCCTACGAGGGCAGGGGAGTATATATCTCTATAGTCATCCACAGACAAAGCTGTTTCGTTCTATCAGAACTCATCAGTGTGGCTAGACATATTAGCTTCCCATAGCTGGGATCGAAACCCGGTTGACTCAAACGCCAATCCAAGCTTCTAACCCTCTGCCACAAGGAGCCAGTAGCAGCGAAGTAAATTTTAAACAGTTATGAATCACAATTACTATTGTTTACATACATCCGTTTAACGGCTACCGAAACCTCAATTCATATATGCAGAGACTTGCAATAAACGCTAATGGCAAAACGATTACTTCATTCGCTAGAGAACTCAACCCTATGGGGGTAGGGGAGTATATATATATATACCCACACATATGAGGATGAGTCAAAAAGTAATGCCCTTTTCATTAAAATTGATATGTTCTTTCTGTTACTAATGTCCATCTTACTAAATATGCAAATCTTAATGAAAACACACATGAATATTCTGATTTTAATTCTATGAAAATGTTTTTAGAACTCATATTTTTCTTAATGGTAAGTGTAATGATAGGTATTCCCACTCACTTGATTTAAAGCGTCCACAGTGCATCGCATACGGGGCCGTCATCTGGAACACATGCTTTGTATTAATTAGTTTGCATGCAGCATGAAGAGCCAGCATGTTGGGAGTGCAAATTCATGCACCCTGTTAAAGAACAACCTCCCTCCTTAAAATGTGGTATGCCTTGAGAAGTGACAGAAAAAAATCGTTCAGTTATTTCTTTTTCAACATAGCACGGATTGAATTTTGCCCAGTCGGCTGGGGCTGTAGAATACACTGACTGCACCTCTGCAAAGGGGTAAGACCCCCACCACCACCAACAAGTGTCCTGCATATGACACTAAACAATCTGATCATGAGGTTCCAGCAGTGCTGGAGCTTTGGGGAATGCGGAGTACCCCTTCATTGCCATTGCTCCCAGGTCCACTGTGGCCCGTGAGTGGTAGCACCTGATAGGGCCCTATCTATGGGTTAAATAGAACAGCATACTAATGCTAAACTGAATTGTTTGAATAAACTGAATAGCTTGAAATAAAAATATTTTTGACAATTAAACCGTACTTACATTTAAACTGCATGCTTATGCTTAACTGAGTTATTTGATATAGAACTGTTTTTCGACATTAAAACTGTATTTACGCTTAACTGAACTGTTACATATAACTGCTTGAATAGTTTGAAATAGAAATGTTTTTGACCATTAAACTGAATTGTTTTAAGAAGAACAGATTTACATGAAAATGGATTTGGTGTTAAATAGCCGACAAAGGTTGACGTGCCATAAAACCCAATAAACCAACAACGGATTGAATTCAGTGACAAAAGCAGATGGAGTGAAAGACATGACGAAACAAAACACAATGACAAATTTATTTATACACAAAATGTTAATTTTTTAAAATATATAACTTCTTTTTTAAATGTGAAGTTTTTATTTATATATATCTTATTTATATATATATATTATATTATCAATTGGTAAGATTCAAGTGAATATATATATATATATATATATATATATATATATCCAAGTGCCATTGACTCTGTGTCTATTCTTTGCTAACTTTATAATGTTATTGGAGAAGCTAATTTTTTATTTTTATAAATTTAAAAAAAATATATATATTGATAGATAGATAGAAAACTACATTACTTTGTTTATTTATATATATATATATATTCTCTTAAAAATATAGAAAACTACATTATCTTATATATATATATATACACACACACACACATATTCTCTTACAAATAGAAAACTACCTTATATATATATAACTGCATTATCATATATATATATATATATATATATATATATATTCTCTTACAAATATAGAAAACTACATTATTTTATATATATATATATATATACACACACACACACACATATTCTCTTGCAAATAGAAAATTACATTTTATATATATATATATATATATATATTCTCTTTCAAATATACATTATTATATATATATATATATATATGCTTACAAATACCCTCTGATCAAAATATATGCAAAATTGTGTAAAGTATTATAACATACAAATTATAAACCACAAATTTCAACTCTATCTGGGGGACAAATTATGTTTGTTGTGATCATTTTTAGCTCAAGGTTTTATTACTATTATACATTGATTCTTTCAGTTCAGTTTTTTTGGCTCTCTGTGATGAAGGAAAACTCCTTATTCAAAACCAGTGGGTATGCAGCATAAATATTTGTATGTTTCTATGAGCATTTGCTCTGTCTGCAGTATAAATTAAATAGATAACAAATCTTTTGATTTGAAAGAAAATTAATCTGTAAAAAATTGTGTAAAATGTACAGGACTGTGAATATGCTTTTAATCATATGACATTATAGAACCAAAACAGATATCATTAGGTATTATTCATTACCAATCATTTGTTTTCATACAGTTAAATGATTTCAGATATTGCTGTTTAACACTAATAGTTCTATTTGTCCACAGTTGAATAGTTTTATGTATTGCTATTTAATATTAGTCATTCTATTTATCAAGTGTTTGTATCTAATTTAATACTAATACTAATCATTTGCTTGCACACAGTTAAATGGTGGCAAGTATTGTTATTGAACACTAATAATTCTATTGCCCGTGGTGTAATGGTTATCGTCGCAGGATGTGGACATGACGACATGAGTTCAAATCCTGGACAAGCCTGATTACATTTCACATACCTTAGGAAAGGTATGAATCCAAATATTCTCCCTCCAGCTATGGGTAAATAGTAGGACAGACTAGGTTCTTCAACCTTGGCGAGGCAACTAGTCTAGGAGAAGGAAAACTCTGAATTCAAACCTGTTAAACTCCGCTTAAAAATTGACCTTGTGTCATATCCTACCCAAGCGGAGGGGTTGGTAAATAGGATATTCCAGTCGTGCTATTACGTTCACTTTCGGGTAAATACCCTTGGGAAAGGTATGAACCCCATTATCCTCCCAGCTATGGGTTAAATAGTACCACTACTATTATTCTATGAGAATAGCTTTGGCATTAAATAACCAACAAAGGTTGATATGCCATTAAACAAAGAAACCAAACCAAGAAACCAATCAGTTATTGATTTAATAATTCTAATTAACCCATAGATGGGACCCTAACATGTATTACCACTCTGAATCAGAGTGGACCTGGGAATAACTGCAATGAAAGAGTACTCCACACTTCCAGAAACTTTTGGACTGGAGCCTCACCATCAGATGTAGTTTAGTGTCATATCAGGACACTGATTGGGGAGGTTTTACCCCTCTGCAGAGATGAAGTCAATATATTCTACAGCTCCAGCCAACTGGGACTATTGAGTTTGCAAATAAATGATAGATTTTTTTATAACCTTGTGAGAAGGTGTTTCTAATGATCATTATCTGAGGAAGTAAACTCAGCTTCTACGAGTTCAAATCCTCAACAATGCTGTTTGCATTTGTGCGAGTACCTTTGGGCAAAGTATGAATCCAACAACCCTCAAGTTATGGGTTAATAGTAGGGCAGACTGGGCTCTTTAACCTTGGTATGGCAACTAGTTAAAGAGATAGAAAACTCTTCTTGCAGTCGGCTGAGGCTGTAGAATACACCCACTGCTTCTCTGCAGAGGGGTAAGAACCCCCCAACAAGTGTCCTGGATATGACGCTAAACAATCTGATCGTGAGGTTCCAGCAATGCTGGAGCTTTGGGGAATGCGGAGTACCCCTTCATTGCCGTTGCTCCCAGATCCACTCTGGCCCAGATTGGTAGCACCCGATACGGCCCTATCTATGGGTTAAATAAAACTAACAGCATACTTATGCTAAACTGAATTGTTTGAAATAGAAATGTTTTTGACAATTAAACCGTACATACATCTAAACAGCGTGCTTATGCTTAACTGAATTTTTTGAAATAGAACTGTTTTTTCAACATTAAAACTGTATTTATACTTAACTGAATTGTTACATATAACTGTTTGAATAGTTTGAAATGGAGATGTTTTTAACAATTAAACTGTGTACTTATGCTAAAGTGAATTGTTTTAAATAGAACTGATTATTTACATAAAAATGGATTTGGCGTTAAATAACCTACAAAGGTTGATATACCATAAAACCCAACAAACCAAACCAAACCTAGAAAACTCTTCAAACCAGTTGTTAACCTGAAGAGAGATGGTCCCTACCAGGTTATTCCTATCTAAAGCATATTACAGGAATAGTGTCTTCATGGCCAAGCAATGTTACAAGATAAATCTTAAGTTTTTTTATACGCATTTATTTTCATTGTGAATTGAATTATCATGATCAGAAAATCCAGCAAACACCTACACATGACATACGGAAACACTGGACAACTGTTTCGTCCTTATTAGGTCTCAGCAGTGTATACCGTGATCTCCACCACTGGAGATCGAACCAGCGAAAAGAAAAGAAAATGTATATTTATTTTCACTTCTTCAAAATCACATTAAAATTTGGCTGGTAGTTTTAAATTCTCTTTCAGATTGTTTAAGATTTAATTCTTGGCTCATCAAATAATGTTAAACAAAATTTGCCTTTAATTTACAGGTTCAGTCAAGAACAACTAAACCAACAGTCGATTTCACTCTTCAATTAAACTTAACATTTTGTGTGTGTGTGTGTGTACAAACTGTAAATTCATAGAATTTTTACTGTTACATTTAGCACTTAAAAGAAATTGGTATTTCTTAAAACAATTTTGAAGAATTAATCTTCTTTTGAAATCCACAGAAGTATGAAAAAAAATATTTGCAATATAATAAACAAAAAAGGAAAAATAGCCAATTTCTAAATGGCCTGAAAATGCTAAATCTTTTTTTTCCTTTTGTATTTTAAACTGCCTTCTGGAATACAAGTTGTGCATAATCAATCCACATTTGTGAGCAGCTTTTAAAAAACGTTGATTAAAGTAATGCACAACTAGTCAGGTGTTAAATAACTGTATATCATAGGGCAGGAGTAGAAAATTATATACAAACTATAAAATTTTCTCAAGCATGAACAAATTTCACTTTGTGTGTGCCAAGTGAAGGGCAAAAGTTAATTTACAATGTTAGAAACTGGGTTGAGTATTTGAGGAACAGAAGTTAGAAGATCAGAGGGTTAGATGCGTAATGACTGTAAAAGAAACCTAGGGAAAATTCTTGATGAGGTTGATTTTATTGGCAACAGGGGTAATTTTATTCAAATAATCCAAGAAGTAATAAAAATTCTCTTGGGCAATATTTAACAATTCTTATTTTTGTGAAATCTTATCATAATTTTTTAACACTAAGTTTTATTACTGTTAAACATTCATTTTTTTTTTTATTTTAGTTTTCTCAGCTCTCTGTTTTCTTTCAGAGACAATTTATCTAGGTTGCCAATTACTTTAAACCATCATCATCTTGTCATACCATCAGCACGGATATCTTTGACCCTCTCTCGCCACCCCTCCCTATCGTTCATCGCTTCCAGTAGGTCCCCAGGGCTACACCCCACATCCTCACATAGCTGCTGTATGTAGGTTCGAGCTGGCTGCCCTGCTTTTACACGGCCATGTGTAGGGGTCCATAGGAGTACATCACTTATGAGCTCATGTCTACTTCTCCAGCAGTGTCCTGGTTTATCTAACTTGGATAGTTTTCGTGATGGGTGGTAGGTGGCCGTACAGCTGCTGCTTTGTGGGGTCCAGGGCTTGTTCAGTATTGCTATAAACAATAGACACCATTATCTCATTTATAGGACATTTTACATATATACTCAAAAAATGGTACTTGATACCACCTTGCTCAACACTCAGCATCATAAGGTACGTATCAATGATAAAGTGGAGCAATCCAGGGAAAAGAGTAGGGCCCTTCCCTGCACCTTGGTGTAGTAGCTATTGAAAAGGTAGCCTTCTGGTCGCCCTCAACTAAAGGGAGACAAATTTATTTTAAATATATACTTGTGTATCTTCTGATTTTCTGAGACTTAGATTTGAGACATTTTGCAATTGGGAATTGTTGGCCTACCAGTTGACCTAGGCCTAGTCTAAACCAATTACTTACATACACAAAGTTTGTATATTACATATGAGTCAACCCCCTATGTTTAGGCTAAAGTTCAGGTCTCAGAAAGTCAGATGATATGTGAGTTATGATATAAGAATTATTATGTATAAATTTTAAACCCTACCAGTGTCCTATTAATCGGAGAAAACCTTTTACATATAAATTTTAATTGTGTATACATTATTTTTGGAAAACTCCTCTGCTAATTATTTAAGAGTTGTATTTTTAAAATATCCCCTCAAATAACTTGGCTGGAATTGGATTTTGATACTAAAGGATTCTGTCCTGTGCTAGATTTTACAAGTATACAGTAGCAGACTATTGAAGTAGTCTTAAACCAGAGAAGTGATTATCAAAAATGTGTTGAAAAAAAAAGTCTCTGGTAATCAACATGCAAAATCAGTTTCGTTGTTGTTTCTCCTTTTCCTTTGTCAGTTGTCTAATCTTCGCAGCTGCCTCTTTCATGTCCTTTAAATCCAGTTGTTCTTTTTGGAATCTTTCTGTCGAAGTGGAACTTTGTCATCTTGTGTAGATAAAATTTATGCAGTATTCAATGCAAACACTGACATGCTCACACAAAATGCAAAATACTGGTGATTGGTATGAGCAGAATTTTGCCACTTCTCAGCCATCAGAACAACCAGGTATTCATGCTGGTCGCTGTGGTGGCCATCCTCTTTTGCATTGACAATGTAGGATTATTTTAGCCGGAGATTTTTGTAGGAGTGATATTAGCGAGAGTGAAGTTGTTGGTAGCGAGGAAGAGTGTAATGTGTGTGTGTTTAGTTACTTCCTCGCTGAGTTTGTAAGGTCCATCGCTAAAGGAAGGAAGGATGATGAAGAAGATAAGATGCCGAAGGTCGAAATGTGTTTTTATGGATAGTTTTATTTTGCAGCATGGAATATTGGGTTTGCTTTTGGTGCTGCAAGACTCGTGCAAAAGTTGTGCTTATTGAGACGAAATTGAGTTATGAGAAGTTGAAAAGGTTGAGATGGCAGCGTGTGTCGTCGGACGTGTGAGGGATTGTGTTCGTTGGTTTAACGAAAGACATGTTGCAGTTGTAGGAATTGAACTTTGGATGTCACCGTGAGTTTCATGTCTGGTATTTGGGGAGAGTATGCACTTTCTCCATTAAAGTGGCCCAGAGGTAAAATGGGAGCTAGGTGTCGAGAGCGGGATTACGCGTCGGATCGACATAGCCAATTTTGGGGTGACATAAAGTTGTGCCTTTGCGAGGCATGTTGAATGCATCTAATTTATATTCAACTGGGATTCCTTGTGAGGAATCCACAAATTAGATGGGTTCCCTCGTGTGTCCATGCTGTTGCTGCTGCTATTCTAGAGCCGCAGTGAGACGTCTGCATTGGGCGGCATTGTCCAGCTAAAGAGAAGGTTATTGAAGAACGGCCAGTGTGACGTCTGCACTGGACGGCGTTCTCCAGCCAAAGAGTATGGGTTTGGCAGCTTACCCAATTTCCTGTTGCCCGTAAAGAAAGGCCCGGGCTGAATAATATAGTTCATCCTGATTGGGTGAAATTAAGTGTCGAATTAAATTTGCGCGCTAAACCAAAATACAAAATTTTCCTTCACTATAACAATATACCAAACATGGCCTCTTTGACCTATGAGGACTGTCATTCTCACTAATGGCAGCTGGTAGTTCACTATGCTTTTCGCTCCCACAACAAAAAGAGAATTAATTAGAAAAATTAATGGAGAAAGATGAATTTATCTAACAATTGTGTTTATTTAAGAACCACTAACATTTAGACTTGGAAGTAACTTTCATTAAAATAAGAAAGATGGAGTAAAACCAGTAAACCCCCTACCCATCAGCAATTGAAACTACAATTTATGATCTTAACTTTTGATAAAACTCATATCATTGTTGGCTGATACCAGCAAAGGCAGATGTCTAAATAGGTTACCGTTCTATTGTAATTGATAAAATCCATGTTTTACTGAAGTTTTCTAAGTGTTAAGGGTCTAACCTTTAAACTTCGGGTCTTATGCTTATGTAGAGAAAAGAGACTTAAAACCAGGTTGATATGGTTGGGGTTTATGGCATATCAACCATTGTAGGTTATTTAATGCCAAATCCTCTTTATACATTGTTCTGGTGCCGATGGCGAGCGATAATAAATAACACGTGAACACGCAAGCTATCTAATAAGGAAGTCACTTTATTTACATTCAAGGGAGCTAAACCTACAGAGCCGGCCTCACTTTCATGGGGCCGTTTCGTACCCATGTTTTACGGAGCTATATACATCATAACATACATATATATCAAATATATAGGATTTGGTTTGGTTGGTTTTTATGGCATATCAACCATTGTAGGTTATTTAATGCCAAATCCTCTTTATACATATATATTAAATACATAGGGTTTGGTTGGGTTTTATGGCATATCAACCATTGTAGGTTATTTAATGCCAAATCCTCTTTATATATATATATATATTAAATATATATGATTTGGTTTGGTTGGGTTTTATGGCATATCAACCATTGTAGGTTATTTAATGCCAAATCCCCTTTATACATATATATTAAATATATATGATTTGGTTTGGTTGGGTTTTTTGGCATATCAACCATTGTAGGTTATTTAATGCCAAATCCTCTTTATACATATATATTATATTTTAGCAAGGAAAATTGTTATATTAGTTCCTCGCTATATTGTTGGAAAATAAAGGAGAGAAGAATGATGCCGTAAGGTTTTCAAGAAGGTTTAATGGCAGCCAGAATAAAGGGTACCTTTATGCTGCAAGTCTCATTGGAAGGAAGGAAATAGTTATTGAGTCAAGAAGGAATTATAGCAGCTAAATGCCTGAGTGGAATGTGCGTCGCTACAGTCAAAGCAATGCTGAATGTCTGAGCAGAATATACATCGCTATAGTCAAGGCAATGCCAAATGTCTGAGCGGAATATGTGTTGCGATAGACGGAGCAAAAGTAGTGTTTGCTGTTTAAGGACAGGAATGATGTAGTCACCCCTAAATGTGTGGTCCTGGTTGCTGTAGGAGAGAGGCATGAAAGTCTCCAGATAATGTTGCCCAGGAATAAGGTAGCTGGATGTCTGAGCGGAAATTGCGCATCACTGTAGACATAGCAAAAGTTAGAGGTGACATAAAAGTATTCCTGTAAGTGGCGGATTACATGCATCTAATTCATGTTCAACTGGGAACCCTTGGTCTAAGAGAGTAGACTCAATTAGACGGCTTTCCTCATGGTGTTGTGATTCTGCTGCTATGAAGGGAGTGGACAGAAAGTACGTCCGTCCTGCTTGAAAGGTTCCGAGGAAGAAATAGTTTGGTGGGCTTTCACCATTTTTATGTTGTCCGGGAAAATGGTCTGGGCTGAATAGGATAATTCGTCCTCATTGGGTGAAAATATTCGATGACTATAATGGTCAAATTAATTTACGCGCCAAACAAAAATACGAAGTTCTTTCTGCTACAAGATATATATATGATTTGTAAACACATTTTGTAGATTACACTCTTAAATGAGCCTGAGTTCTTTTTAAATAGTTTCAAGTATTGCTATATAACAGTCACAATTTGACATCAATCATTTGTTTGCACAATAAGTTTATTCTATTTGACCCATAGAGTATAAAAATTCATTTCTAAGAAAAAAATCTAGCACTTGATTTTTGCTGGAGTAGAGAAAGGAGAAGTAATCCCAGACAGTCCGACACCAAAAAGTGACTTCCCTCTTTTTGTCAAGAACTACTAGTCTGACCCTCAGTACGAACTTGGGCACCCAAAGTGATAGCACGAAAAACTTAAACTAACAGATTGGTTCCGTCACTCGCTTCTTGAATGAAGCTTCCCAAGAAATAAGAATAAATGAAAGTTGACTGCTGAAGTTCTACCAAGAAAATTCTACTGAGAATTCTGCTGAAAAGAACCTTAAAGAAAACTCGAAGTTTAATGAACTTTGAAACTTTTCGATACAACAAAAAAAAGAAAAGAAAAAGACTAAAATTCAAAGAACTTTGTTTCCCGGACACTCTCTCATATAAGTTTCCCGCAAATTGTACTAAAAATTTACAATACTTTATCTTTTCTATCCCTTTCTTTCTTATTTCTTTGTATAAAATTCCCTTTTTAGAAAACTTTTATTGTCTGTGTTATCTTTTCAAACCAATATCCGAACTAGAAAGCTGCGGAACCTACTGTTAAAATTTACTGTTTGAATTACCGTTAATGGCACACTAAAGCCCCCTAAAAACTTTACCCAGTTAAATACTAAACTTGGCTTTAGTGTCACTCACATTCCTACAAATTTATTCTCCTTAATCTCTTTAAGATAGGGCCCTATCAGGTACAAGTCAGAGTGGACCTGGGAGCAAGGGGTACTCCACATTCCCCAAATTCCCAAGTCTGGAACTTTGCCATCAGATGGTTTAATGTCATATCCAGGACACTCATTAGTGGTTGGGGGTCTAACCCCACTGCAAAGATGCAGTCAATGTATTTTACAGTCCCAGTCGACTGGGTTTAACCTGGTTTGGACCTAGGGGTGCTACTCATGTAGTGTGTCTTGGCTTGAATTTACCATACCAAGGATAAGGAGCATAGTCTCATTAAGGATTTGAACTTTAGCCAAGTCTACTTCTTATAACAATACCCGTTATGCCACAAACGCTTCCATACATAAGACAAGACATTAAATAGGGTGAGGGACATTTGAAAGTGGGTGACAAATGCCAGTATTTTCTCAGAGGTTATAAAATTGGATAGATCAGTTGAAATTTAAGTGGTGAAAAAAGAGGGGTGACTGTCAACTCTCCTGCTTCATCATTCCATTCATCTTGATCAGGATGAGGGGCAACCATGTATAGATATTGACCACATATGCCATGAGGCTGGTGGCTTTTTGTCTAAAATTTCCATAAAAGTAACCTCATGTCCCAGTTCAGGTCAATTTCTTAAGGAATGTACATCACTTAACTTCAATGTCCATCTCTGGGTGTTGAAACTGTAATAGATTACTCTTTCTGTGTGTGTCTGTGTGTGTCTGTCTGTCTGTCTGTGTGTGTGTGTGTGTGTTTATTGAAATATGAAACTGATCCAAGTATTCACTTTCAATGCGGTCTCCCTGTAGGTAATTCATTGTCCAAATGTTGTAGCAGTGTGTCCTCCAAGTTCCTATCTTATTGCCTCCTAGATTACTTCTCACTGACCTCAGACATCAGAAAAAGTCTGCTGCTTTGAACCTTTTCTATGCTTATATTCTCACAAGCAAGCTCAAAATTTGTATATTAACATCGGTCTTGCAAGACGACCATCTATATATCTTCATGGCATCAGCAACGGCCATGATTCTTCTTGAAATTTACTTTGTATGCAAACTATGTGTGTTGCTGTTTCTGGCTTGAAAGTAAGTTAACTCTTTCACGATAGAAACTTGAACTATTTTCAAACCATCAAATATCACATTCTTGCCAATAAACTGGAAACAAATATGTACTCATGAGAAAATAAAAGTGTGTTTCTAACTGTTGTTTATGCTTTTACCAATTGTTATCCTCAACAGCTCAAGAATAGAAGCAAGAGGACAACTTCACAGTGCAGAAAAAAATATCAGTCTGCTTGGAAAGAAGTAGTTGGTCAGACTGTGAGTAGTTGTTGTTAAAAGGGCATGTAAGTTCATCAGTGAATTGACTGAGAAATCATTCAATATGAAATAAAGAAAGTTATTAATGCGGACCAACTTCTGATTAAAATTAGGCTACAGAGAGTCATGATATAATGACTGCCACTTCTTTACAGAACAAGGCCATCTTGTTAATTCCACTAAAAGAACTGGTGGGAACACAGCCAAGTTCATTTTTTCAAGCCCTGTTGCATAAGTGACAAAACAAGATGGCTATCTTTGTCATCAGCATTGTCCTTGTGCATTCTTATATGGCTTCTCAAATCTGCCATACACCCACATACTTTATCACAGAAAAGACACAACTTGCCTTTAGGTTGCTGCAGTGAGACCTGTGTAAAATTAACCTGTGATTGTTTGTTGTCATATGATACCAGCTTTAGATAAACAGATACTACTACAGATATTACAAACATGTTCTGGTAGTAAAGTGTCCTGTACCAAGGGCAAAGTTCTGCTTTCAAAGTGCTTGTTTTAAGATGGAGTGTTTGATACTCTAATACTACAAATACTTTACGGCCATCATAGATCACTTTTTGGGGTGTCCTCTTGGTGTAATGGTTAAAGTGACGGACTGCGGAATCATAATAAGCGAGTTCAAACTCCAGTCACACTCTTGCCTTCACTTTCGGACAAATACCCTTGAGAAAGGTATGAACCCCTTTATCCTCCCAGCTATGGGTTGAATACCACCACTGCTGTTCTTCTCGAAGGATGGCTTTGGCATTAAATAACCTACAAAGGTTAATATGCCATTAAACAAAGAAAACAACCCATAGATCACTTTTTTCCAGGTTCCTTTATTTTCCATTATCTGCTCCCTTTCTCCAAAATCTATATTAGGCACTCTGAGATTATTTTTGATGACATCCTTAAAAAAATGTTTTTTAGCTTTTAATGAATAGATTTAGCCAGAGAGTGAGTAAGATAGTCAAAAAGTAAGGTCTCGAGTTGAGGCCCGCCTACACTCAGAAATACTAAGTTGGGGTAAGGCGGAAAGAAAAGACGAATCTCTTACAGTTTGTTGTAAAATGACTTTGACAGAAACCACACCATTGCTGCTGACTCAAGAAATCAGAAAATACAAGTGATAAAAGCTTTTGAACTTGTGAAAAAGAGATTTGTTTCTTTTCCATCTTCTCTTCAAAACAGATAATCAAGCCAGAACAGAAGAAGCAGGTGTCTCTTTCAGATTAATGTTTTCCTATTGAACATTGATATATCCTTTTTTTTTTCCCTCTCTTTTTTTCTTCTTCTTCTTTCAAACTTTGATATTTCTTTATCTAACACAAATTGATTCTTTTGAATTCCTAATGGCATGATTTATTTCGGATCCTCATTTTCTCCATATCAACCATTTTATATGGATTTATTTTTGTACTTTGTATTTTTTACCCTGTAGAATTGGCGGCTTTTTTAAATGTTTTCATTTCTCTCAACTATTGACACATTACAAAAGAGAAGCAAATCACATAATCCAAACTGTACAAATTCCTTGTGGTTTCTATGCAAATAACTATTTTATCATATAAAATCCATAGACCTTCAACAGGAAGCTACTACATCTGAACTTATTGAAACGTCTCTTCCACAGGAATGTCCTGACTTGTTTCTACACAATAACAAACCCTCTGGTGCAATAGACACTCGACATTTGGTTGAGGTTTATTTTTTGTTTAATGGCATATCAGTCTTAGTGAGTTATTTAATGCCAAAGCAATCTTTATAGAAGAACGACAGTGATATCATTTAACCAATGGCTAAAGAGATACATGGGTTCATGCCTTTCCCAAGGGTATTAGTCCAAAAATGAACATAATAGCACAACTGGAGTTTGAAATTACTTACTATGATGTCAGTCCAGCACATTATCCACTAAACTATGAGGAATCTTCCCATTTGGTTTAGAAGAAAATCAACTTTTTATAAAAATTTGATAGAGAAAGGATATAGTAAATAATTATCTCCTTTAGAGACCTGGCACGTCTGATAGGGTGTCACATGACAGTCTCAAGAAACGCTTCTCAACTTCTATTTGCCTTATTGCTTTTAACAGTTAAGACATTGTCTCTGACCCTACCAGGGTACAGTAAACCTACATTTATCTAGTAAGCCATTGTCTATTTTGTACTTGTTCATGAAGCAATATATGTAGAGTTTTTACTGTTGGGGATATATGCTTATTCTTTCTTTGAATGCTACTAGTGTTGGCCAAACAGGGTTCCATCCCAGGTCGAGTCATACCAAAGACTCAAAAAATGGTATTTGATACCATCTTGCTTAACACTCAGCATTATAAGGTACGTATCAAGGGTAAAGTGGAGCAATCCAGGGAAAGTAGTAGCACCCCCCTACACCTCAGTATAGTAGCTATTGAAAAGGGAGCCTTCGGGTCACCTGATCCTACTGTCACTAACTTTACTTTTTACTTAGTATGTATATTGCATGTACCAAATGTTAAATGGTCTGATGTATCATCAAGGCATGCCAGCTGCAGAAATTCCCTTGATTCTCCCTTGCTATTTAACCCTGATGGCTGTCACTCTTGGTATGTCCTCTAGACAGCATCCAGTGTCTGTAATGGAGCTAATGAATGTAAGTTCGTGCTGGTTAGCTAACTCTGGTGTGCCCATGAGTAGGAGTCCATACAAGAAAATTGCTTATGAGTTCATCTTTACTACACCAGTAGAGCTCCGTGTGTCTTGCTTGGATGAGTTGTGAGATGGAAGGTTAGTGTCCATCAAAATGGTACATCCCTGAATGTACAATTTTCAATGCCAGTTTGCTGAGCAGATGATTAAATAGTATTTGTTGTAAAAGAATAAAATTTCATTCAGCAGTACCAACCATTTTTAAAAGACCATGAAAACTTTCAACATCAGTTTAAATCGGGGAAGAAAAGAAAAGGAATAGAAGAAAAGGAAAGCAAAGAAAAAATAACACTACTCAAGAAAACTATAATGTAAGTCCACCCAACCACAATCATGTTTTTATCTGTCCTACAGTGCATTGGTCTAGTGGGTAGAGTGTTTGCCAATGGTCCAGGAGACCTGGATTCAATCCCAGGTCACGTCATACCAAAGACTTTAAAAATGGTACTTGATACCTCCTTTGCTTAACACTCAGCAATATTTGGTATGTATCAAGGGTAAAGTAGAGCACTCCTGGGAAAGGAGTAGTGCCCTCCCCTACACCTCAGTGTAATAGCTATTGAAAAGGGAACCTTCTGGTCGCCAACTTTACTTTTTACTTAAATGGCTTCAAGCAATGAATAATAATCCTTTAATAAATGATTGAACACTTCTATTTGATCAATAGATGGGATCCTATTAGATACTACTACTTTGGACCAGACTGGTCCTGGGAATAATGGCAAGGGAGTACTCTACATTCCCCAAAGCTCCAGGACAGGAGCCTCATGACTAGATGTAGCTTAGTGTATTTTGGAGGGGGGTTTTATCCCTCTGCAGAGATGCAGTCTGTGTATTCTACAGCCTAAACAGACTGGTCTGTATTTAATAAAAAAAATTTATAATATTTCTACTTTCTCTTTTTTAAATGGCAGTTAAGTGTAACTGTCTCTTCTTTTTTTTTTTATCAATTCTATTTATGCATATGTTAAATTAGTTGTTACTTACTTTTTGAGTTAGCTTCCCTCTCTTAAAGTTAAAGCACAACTGGCTCATGCAAATCTTTCAAAGTGGATCTTTTGGCAAACTTTTCAACAATCCCAAAGCACGAACTGAAACTACGTTCTCTCACTTGTGGTTATTTTGAGATCTTGTCACTAAAAGTAAATGAACTCAACTGCTGGTTTCTCTCTGAATTGATAATTCCATGTGTCTATCAACATAATGTTAAAAGATCTTAACTGAATCCTTGTCACTATCCATTTTATAGAACGCAATAACCCAATCTGCATTGAAATCTTCTTAAGCAAATTTTTCTTGAGAAAAGCTTTACCCTTTGTTTCTAAATTCCAGTCAACTTTAAAACATCTAATTTGGGTTTTCCTTTTGTTCCACCCATTTAATTTGATAAGTTTGATTCTTGATTATCAATCCATCCTTCTTACCATTGTTCCTCTAATTATTCAATAAAGTTCCTTCGTATTTTTCTTCATATTATTCTACAATTAAATCAATTTAATTTTCCATTTGACTACTTAAACAAAAGGTGTGGAATGTGCTACCCAACAGATCCATAGAAAGTGCACCTACACCAGTGTCAGTAGGGGTGTCCTCGTGGGGTAATGGTTAAAACGATGGACTGCGGAATCGTAGTAAGCGAGTTCGTACTCCAGTCACGCTATTACGTTCACTTTCGGGCAAATACCCTTGGGAAAGGTAGGAACCCTCTTATCCTCCCAGCTATGGGTTAAATAGTACCACTAGTGTTCTTCTAGGAGAATTGCTTCGGCATTAAATAACCTACAAAGGTTGATATACCATTAAACAAAGAAGCCAAATCAAACCAAACCAGGTTCAGTCCAAGAACCCTGTTATAAAATGAATGGATTAGTTCAGCAATAGTTCTTGTTTCATACTTTCTTCTTTGCTATAATTTTCAACTAAATATACTATTTTAGGCACAATTTAAATTTTATTTCCTACACTGCTGCTGCTGCTCTCTCTCTCTCTCTCTCTCTCTCTCTCTACCATGTTTTCTCTCATCTTCATTTCTTATCTCCAATACAACCCTTTTTCCATTTCCAGTCTCTTCTTTGTTTGTTCCTTGACCCTGAACACCCTAATAACTCTAAGTGGCTTCCTCTTGACCACCTCATTGTCATGTATCCTTATTGCCTCACTTGACCTCTCCCCAGAGTTTTGCAATCCATTCAAAAGCACTTGGCCTTCATTTATCAAACAGTAAATTAGTTTATTTTATCCAAAACCATTATCAGCCATAAATTTACCAGGTTTATCCGCCAACCCAACTTGATTGCAATATCACTTCCTTTTCATCTGCTTCATTCCATGGTCAGTGATAGAGACTTTGGTGGAGGGGGGGAGATTTGAGAGCATTTGAGCTAGGAGGTAGTATCAAGTAATACCAGTTGCCATAGCAACTAAAGAATACAGTTTTCCAATTACCTTAACATCTCTATCTAATTGCATGTGTAGGTTCACATATTCAACAGCTCATAGGAATGAATGTATGTCAGATCTAACAAACGCTAGAGAGCAGCTGTGCAGTTGTATTTTGTGGGATAGAAATAGAAATTAAAATGGTTCTAAAAGTAAAAGCTACTAAGGAAATATATTAATTTCGTAATGTAAAAAATAAATACAACTTCAGTTGTTTCTTCAACAGTGTTTAATTATTCAGAATAAAACCACCATAAAATTGAATGTAGACTGATGATTAAAATCACTTTTTAAAAAACTTTCTAAATAAACTTGAAAAATGTTGAAGATGATGGCTCTTATAAACATCTAAAGATTGATACAGATCATAAAACTATATGCTTAAGAGTGTGATCACTGGGATTTTAAATATTTTCATAAGTTTATTTCAAAGTTTGTTTTTTTTTAAACAGTTTTAATCAACATTTTTCATTCCACACATATATGTGTGTGTGTGTGTGTGT
>OY757919.1:15588473-15668473 GCA_963585895.1 Sepioteuthis lessoniana
CTACTAAACTCCCAGAGTGGATTACAGTCAAATGTTATATATATGTTTATTGGTAGAGTCCATTGTATATCGAGAATAGGGATGATCCCACAACAAGTACCAAATACATTTGATTAATTTTTTTTAAAAAGTTCTTTACAGTCGAAGAAATCCGAGCTGCATATGACTAACTTCATAGTTGGGGAGTTTTTGTGGTGTGATGGATAAAGTAAGTAAGTTGGCTACTTTAGTTGAGGGTGACCTGAAGGCTCTCTATTCGATAGCTACTACACCAAGGTGTAGGGGAGGGTGGTACTCCTTTCCCTGGATTGCTCCACTTTACCCCTGATCCTTACCTTATAATGCTGAGTGTTAAGCAAGGTAGCATCAAGTACCAATTTTTAAGTCTTTGATATGACTCAACCTGGGATTGAACCCAGGTCTCTTGGGCCATTAGTGAACACTCTAACCATTATGCCAATGTCCGGTTAGTAATGCTAATCTGCAACCTTGACGTTAGTGAGTTTAAATTTCAGTCTCACCTTCAGACTAATACTCTTGTGGAAGGCAGGAAACCCCTTATCCCTCATAGCTATAGGTTAAATAGTATCACTAATATTCTTCTACAGAGGTGACTTTGGTATTGAATAGCCCATTAAGGTTGATATGCCATTAAAAAAAGAACCAACTTCCTTCATGTTAAATAAGCATCAACTGAAACAATATTGATTATTTTATAAATTCAAAATGCATCATTATTTTAGTGATACATGAGTAACTCAAAAGTTTTGCAAAAGTTCAGTAACACGAAGCACAATTTCGCAGTCACGGATGCTTTTGCTGAGATTGTGAAAGTTTACAAACCACAATCAACTGTGAGATGCTAAGATTGCCTGGTACTCTGAGTGCACCACTACAGCTTGGAACATGGGCCCCAGAATCCATGGTTTTAGTCTTACCTGACTATCAGCATTCTTGCAAACCAAGCAAAATTTTCTGAACCCTCTGGTTACTGTAATATGATCAACTGTGCCTTCACCTTTCACACAAAAATTGTTTTGATTCCTTCCACGACGTTTATGATCCAGTTTGAATTCATAAAACACAAGTTCCTAAATTAAACTACTGTTAGAAATAAATATTCCTTCAATATAATTTTCCAATATAAAACAAAATTACAAAATTTAAATAAATGAATAAATATAACTTCTCACAAGTATTAATTTTTAAGAACAATTAAAAGGACATTTTTTTTTTATTGGTTGAGAATAAAAAGGTGTCTTTGTGTAAATATTAATTTTATAACTATAAATAAGCAGACATCGTTTAAAAAGACACACATGACAAATAACGTCACAGTCAACAAAAACTTTTCGACATGGAATGATGTCGCTTCAAATAACCAATTTTACACACCTAAAAAGTAATGAATCTTCGAAGACAACTATTCTTTGAAAAAAAAGCAAAGAAAGAACCTAAGTTAAGTATTAATTTAGTTGTGCTTTTATTTGGGTATATATATATATATATATATATATATATATATATATTCAAGTGCTTGAATATGTGCAATATGAATTTGACTTAGCTATGTGTTCACTTTTCTCCTAAAACTTCACAAAAAAAAGTAAGTATTACATTGGTTAATAACTAACATAAATATTTTAAGTTGGATTAAATAAATTTTACAATACTACATTGCACATTCATTGGTGTGGCTTTAAAATCACACATGGAATGACACAATACATAATGAGTTAGCACACTAACTACCACAATACTACCTACTAAAGTTGGTACTGCTTTGGTCATATGATATATGCACCACAAACTTAGGCATATCAAAATATTACAAAACATTTAACTCATCCTAGCATCTAAATATGAAATGGTCCAGCATGTTTGTCACAATGTCATGGGGGAACTCCACTCATTCATTGTGACAACAGTGAGTTAATTATTTCATTTTGGAATTGTTGCGTTCTGGTTAGTGAACGCTTGTAATATTAAATAAAGGACAAACCACGATATGGGAGGAAGTAGAGATATATTCTCAGGAACAAGTATATACAATAGAGAGACTATTAGTAGACAAGAACATAGGATTAGTGAATACAGAAAAAAGATATAGTCCAACGATAGAATTGGCTTCCGTTATTACGGTAGCAAGTAAGGTGATCTAGTGCAATCTCCAGTCTCCAACGCTCTAATACTATTCCTATAAGAAGCTGCTCTTCACCTTCTAGTCTGCCCTGGTATTAGTAGCTACTGCTATATATGGCAGATGGACAAGTTCATTGTGTGGAAAAACGTGGGTGATACCCAACAGGAATTTACAAGTTCCTTTTCTTGTTTTTGTTTTTTTTTAATCCAAAATTTTGAATTGAAAGGTGTATGCTTATTTCATTCTTATGAAGGTGTTCTTAGCGTAATTGTCATTGTTGTAGGAGACAATTGGCCAATCAAGATCCGATACTGGATGAGGCTATTTGTATTTTTCATAATGCTAATGCTCTCTTCTCTCTTTTTCGCATGAACTTGCTTGATTTCTTAAGTCTTTCTATGACAATCAATTCATAGGAAAAATTCTAAATTCGAAGCAGTTATAAAAGTAAGTAAAGATGGCTATCTTCATCGAGAGTGACCCAATGGCTCCCTTTTCAATAGCTACCACACCGAGGTGTAGGGTAGGGTGCTACTCTTTTCCCTGGATTGCTCCACTTTACCTTTGATTCTTGCCTTATAATGCTGAGTGTTAAGCAAGGCAGCATCAAGTACCATTTTTTGAGGCTTTCACATGACTCGATCTAGGATTGAGCCCTGGTCTCCTGGACCATTGGCGAACACTCTACTCATTTAGCCAATAGCAAAATGATGTGAGTCACATTTGCACCTGTGGTAGAAGATTTAGGTGAATATATACATTTGTGCCTTCAGTTCTTACAATACCCTAATAACATTGTCAGTTTGACCAATCAGCAACAGCGCATCTTGAAAATTGTCCTATATTACAAAATGGCCAATACTAACTTGTCTTTCTTTTCAATTTTCATAAAGTGCACAACAACACAATGAAAGAAGAGAGGGAAAAATCTGTGAATGTAAACAAACCAGTTGTGATGATGTCATTAGAAATGGCAGTCCCCAATGACTATCATAAAATGTCTCCTCTATCATATTACTTGCAATTGTTTTGATGGACTTCTTCAAATGATTTTTCTTTGATGATGTTTTAAAGTGAATCTCTGAGTCCTTCTGAAGAGTGCTCACTCCTCTCCCGAGAGTTTTAAGAAGAAAACTTAGTCTTAGAGCGATACTTTGTTCTCTGACTTTATTAGTTGGATCTCCTCATTCTCCGCATACAACTTTTTCCACATTTTCCCCACCGAAGGTTTTTTTTTGTTTGTTTTTTTAGGTTTTTGGGTTTTTTTTTTTTAATGTACCATCTTTTACTTTGTTTTCCATTTGTTTTTAACTTTTTTTTTTTTTTTTTCTTCCATCTAACTTTGATGTTTCCAAACATTTTTCTTTCCAATTACCCCCTTTTTTTTCTTTCCCTCTTTATCCGTTTCTCCTGTTATTTCTTTCACTCTTTATCCTTTTCTCCTGTTATTTCTTTCCTTTGTCTTTTTTTTTTTTTGCTTTATTTCTTTTTAACATTTAACATTTTTATTTACTGTTCACTCTTTCATTTTTAAATCCATTCTTCTCTCTTCTGATCCCTTCTCTCTCTTTTCCTATTTTCTTTCTTTCATTTTCTTTTTCATTCATTTCTCTCTCTTTTTCTTCTTTTATTTTTACATCTGTTCTTCTCTCTTCTGATCCCTTCTCTCTCTTTTCCTATTTTCTTTCTTTCATTTGCTTTTTCATTCACTTCTCTCTCTTTTTCTTCTTTTATTTTTAAATCTATTCCTTTCTCTTCTGTCTTCTCCTCTCTCTCTCTGTTTCTACAGTTTTTTCAATTTCTTTTTCCTTCTTTTTTTATTTCTCACTCTTTTTCTTCTTTTATTTTAAAATCCATTCTTCTCTCTTCTGACTACTCCCCTCACTGTTTCTACTTCTTTTTTTTTCATTTTCTTTTTTTTTTTTTTTTTTTCACAATTTTTTCTCACTCTTTCTCTTTTCATTTTTACATCTGTTCTTCTCTCTTCTGATCCCTTCTCTCTCTTTTCCTATTTTCTTTCTTTCATTTTCTTTTTCATTCTCTTCATTTCTCACTCTTTTTCTTCTTTTATTTTAAATGGATTTAAAATCCATTCTTTCCTCTTCTGTATTCTCCTCTCTCTGTTTCTTCTTTTTTTTCATTTTCTTTTTTTTTTTTTTCTTTCTTTATTTCTCACTCTTTCTCTTCTTTCATTTTTAAATCCATTCTTCTGTCTTCTGATTCCTTCACCCTTTTCCTATTTTCTTTCTCATTCTGTTTTCTCCTCTCTCTCTGTTTCTACTCTTTTTTTCATTTTCTTTTTTTTTCTTTCTTTATTTCTCACTCTTTTTCTTCTTTTATTTTTAAATCCATTCTTCTCTCTATTGGGTCCTCCCCTCACTGTTTCTACTTTTTTTCATTTTCTTTTGTTTTTCTTTTTTTCATTTTTTTTCTCATTCTTTTTCTTCATTTTTATTTTTAAATCCATTCTTCTCTCATCCACATTATCCACTCCTTATTTGTTTTTTTTTCTTTCTTTCCCACTACTATTCTTTATCTGCTTTTTTTCTTGTTGGCCATTTGTTTTATTTATTTTTAGATGATGGTGGTGGGTGTTCTACTATTTTTTGACATCTCGGAGTTCAAATAAAACATCAATTTCAGTATGTGCATGTTCTTTTGTTTATTCTTTAAAAACAGTTTTTCACTTAACAATTGGAGGAAAAATTGTTGGAGAAAACTCAATGTTAGTTTTCTTTCTAAAATCAAATACTGTTTGTAGCATTATTAGTACAATTGACCCTTTTAGTTAGTTTTGTTTTCCAGAAAGTAATTCATTTTGTAGGTAATTTCCCTCTCATTTAATCTGGTTTGATTTGGCTTCTTTGTTTAATGGCATATCAACCTACATGAGTTATTCAATACCTAATTCATCTTTGTAGAAAAACAGCAGTGTTACTTTTTAATCCTTGGTGGAGTCATGTGAAAGACTCAAAAAATGGTACTTAATGCTACCTTGCTTAACACTCAGCATTATAAGGTAAGAATCAAAGGTAAAGTGGAGCAATCCAGGGAAAAGAGTAGCACCCTACCCTACACCTTGGTGTGGTAGCTATTGAAAAGGGAGCCATTGGGTCACTCTCGATGAAGATAGCCATCTTTACTTACTTTTATAACTGCTTTGAATTTAGAATTTTTCCTATGAATTGATTGTCATAGAAAGACTTAAGAAATCAAGCAAGTTCGTGCGAAAAAGAGAGAAGAGAGCATTAGCATTAGAAAAATACAAATAGCCTCATCCAGTATCGGATCTTGATTTGCCAATTGTCTCCTACAACAATGACAATTACGCTAAGATAAGGGGTTTCATACCTTTCTCAAGGTTATTGGTCCAAAAGTGAACGTGATAATGCGACTGGAGTTTGTACTTGCTTATTATGATATTGCAGTCCAATACGTTAGCGACAACACCACAAGGTCTCACTTCCCCCAATTTAATATGGAATTTCAACTTTGAACTTCATAGTTTTCTCAGCGCTAATAATTTTTACATATGTCTTAAAGACTCAATACCAGAACAAGACATAAATTATATAATGCAAAGTATATCAGAATATATACGGTATTGCCCATAAACAGGTATGCACATACAAATTTTTTACAGACGTAGAAGCATACTTTAGGGAGATTTGCCCAGTCGGCTGGGGCTGTAGAATACACCAACTGCACCTCTGCAGAGGGGTAAGACACTCCCAATGAGTGTCCTGGATATGACACTAAACAATCTGATGGTGAACCTCCAGTGATGCTGGAGCTTTGGGGAATGCAGAGCACCCCTTCATTGCCATTGCTTCCAGGTCTACTCTGGCCCGGAATAGTGGCACCTGATAGGGCCCTATCTATGGGTTAAATAGAACTAATTGCATATTTCTACTCAACTGAATTGTTTGAATTAGGACTGTTTGACTAAACTGAATAGCTAGAAATAGAAATGTTTTTCACAATTAAAATGTACTTACATTTAAACTGCGTACTTATGCTAAACTGAATGGTTTGAACCGGAACTGTTTTTGACATTTAAAGTGTACTTACACAAAACTGAATTGTCTAATATAGAACTGATTTGGCATTTAACAGTGCGCAAACAAAATCTGTACCTATGAATTATTTGAAATAGAACTATTTGCATAAAAATGGATTTGGCATTAAATGACCTACAAAGATTGATAGTCCATAAAACCTAACCCAACCAACATTAGGGAGATATTTCTTGAATCCTTTTTGTGTGAGGGCAAAATAGGGTTCTTGCATATCATCAAATGTTGTATATATAAACTGTTATATACCATACCTATGAACATTAATGGGTATGTCCCATCCCTCATACTGTTATATACCCTACCTATGAACATTAATGGCTGTGTCCCATCCCTCATACTGTTATATACCCTACCTATGAACATTAATGGCTATGTCCCATCCCTCACACTGTTATATACCCTACCTATGAACATTAATGGCTATGTCCCATCCCTCATAAATACATTAGACACTTTGGTAAAAGGGCAATGTTTTATGGCATATCAACCATTGTAGGTTATTTAATGCCAAATCATTTTTATACATATAAATAGTTCTATTTCAAACAATTCAATTTAGCATAAGTAGAGTTTAAATGTCAAAACCACTTCTATTTCAAGCTATTTAGTTTAGAATTCAATTAAACATTTACACATAGTTAAATGTAAAAACGGTTCTATTTTAAGCAATTCTGTTTAGCATAAACATATAGTTTAGTTCTATTTGACCTATAGATAGGACCCTATTAGGTGCTACCACTCTGGGCTAGAGTTGACCTGGGAGCAATGGCAATAAACGGGTATTCCACATTCCCTAGAGCTCCAGAATTACTGGAGCTACACCATAATATTGTTTAGTGTCATACCCAGGACACTTGTGGCGGGGGGGGGGTCTTACCCCTCTGCAGAACCCAAAGCAATGTGAAGTTGAGTAGCTGCTTTCTACTGGTCTCCCCAAGTATTTTATTATATGCATTTCCTTTCATCCAAGTGGTGGTGGCTGGTGAAACCATTGATAATATCAATTTTCTCCTAATTTTTTTTACATTAAATAATTCCACCTCCTTCCACTTGATGTGCCTTCAATACTCAGTTTCCTCTCACTGCTCCCCATAGGGCTGGTCTTTTTTCTTATTAATTAATTCTGCTCCTTCCACTTGGTGTGCTTGTTTTCCTCCCACTGCCAACTGAAAATGGGACAGGTCTTTTTCTCTTCTCCTGATGACGTCAGTAACTGTCAAATTGTAACAGTCCAAATTTTTTCACCCTTGAATTTCAAAAAACGATGTTATTCTGAACATTGTTTCCCAGACAGTCTACGTGGATGTTGTCATCAGGCAGCTTTGACCTCCAAGTTTAACTCGCTTACCAATTTTTCATAGACTTAACAATCACTTCCTTTCATTTTCTAGTCCCAGCTGAACAACAATAATAATATATATTTTATTTCATGTTGACTTTCTCATCAAAAAAACATGTTTTTGACTGTTCTAATCTCATCAAAAGATTAAAAAATATTCACAATTTATTCTTTTTGAAATCAATTTCCATTAATTTTCACTTTTGTAATGTACTAACTTTATTCAGTTAAAATTCATTTTAGTCAATTTTTTATTTTTCTGGTTGATAAATTTATTCAACTAGGTCCCTGTTTCACTATGTTACATATTCACAAATTGTAATATTCTGTAATAATGTTCTCAACTTATAATATTCTATAATGAGATTCATAAATGGTTATATTCTTTAATAATGTTTACAACTTGTAATAATCGATAATATATATTCTATAACAATATTGAAAAATTGTAATATTCTGTAATAATGTCCTCAACTTATGATATTCTGTAATAATATTCACAATTTGTAATATTCTGTAATAATGTTCTCAACTTATGATATTCTATAATAATATTCACAATTTGTAATATTCTGTAATAATGTTCTCAACTTATATTCTATAATAATATTCACAATTTGTAATATTCTCTAGATACAAGATTAAAAATATAAATTTAATGATACAAATAATGTTCTCTCGTGTTGTAAACACTAAATTACAAAATCTGCTTTACCCTCATGTTTAACTTTTCTTAAAATTCTATTTGAAATTTTAGAACTCTTTAGATTCATAAGGAAAATATTTTTCTATCAAAGAATCTACTTAGCATATGACAGAAATATGAAAGTAGACACCTTTTTCTTCAAAAATCAAAACTATATTTTTTTAAGGACTTTTTAATGTTTTTTTTTTAATTTTTTTTTTTTTTTTTTTTTTTTATATTAATTGACACTCTATCTTTTGAAAGAAAAGGAAACAGAGACTTGATTAATTTAGAAGGTGAAATGAACTCTTAAGTGTCTCCTATAAAGAAAGTAATTTTTGTATATCATTTTTCATTCATGCAATATCTGCCTTGACAACCAGGTTTGTTGATCATAAGAGAAAGCTAAAAGGTGTTTTGAAAACGGAAAAAGAAAGTGAAATTTCTCGGGCTGAGAAAAGAAGGAATGACAAGGTAGAGAAGTAATTTGTTATTTCTACTGTTTTAGATACATGTTTTTAGAGACCGTTATTTGGTGATTGTTAAGGTGAAATGAGAGAAAAGAAGAGAGAAAGGAAAAGTGTAGAAAGTGTTTTGAATGGGATGTGAAAAAGATAAAGAACAAATTGGATGGAGAGAAAGAGACATAAAAAGAGAAAAAAAAACAGAGTGGAGGGGGGAAAAAAAGGAAAAAATTAAAATTACAGAAATAAAAATTCTTAAAATTGAAGAAAGGGACAAAAAACCAAATAAAAATTGAACGAGATGAAGAAAAGTAGTGAAAAAAAATATGGAATGAAGAAAAGAAAGAACTGAACAAAAAAGTGAAGGAAGTGTTTTGAATGGGATGTGAAAAAGATAAAGAACAAATTGGATGGAGGGAAAAGACATAAAAAGAGAAAAAAAAAGGAAAGAATAAAAGAAAAAAAAACAGAGTGGAGGGGGGAAAAAAAGGAAAAAATTAAAATTACAGAAATAAAAATTCTTAAAATAGAAGAAAGGGACAAAAAACCAAATAAAAATTGAACGAGATGAAGAAAAGTAGTGAAAAAAATATGGAATGAAGAAAAAGAACTGAACAAAAAAGTGAAGGAAGTGTTTTGAAAGAGTTGTAAAAAAAATGGATTGAGAGAAAAAAGTAATAGTGTACAAAGAAATGGAAAGACAAGAAAGAGATAAAAAAGAGAAAGAAGTTAGAAAAGGAAAGAGACAAGAACTGAAGTGAAGAAGAATGTGAAAAAGAAAATCAAAGCAATAAAGAAAATAAATAAGGGAAAGAAGATGAAAAGAAAACTGAAAGAAATGAGATCAAAAAGGGAAAAAATCTAAAGGAAGAAGATAAAAGAAGAGAAGTATTAAAAAAAAAAAAAGGGGGAAAAATGGAAGAAAAAGAAAAGGAAAAAATCAAAGCAATAAAGAAAATAAATAAGGGAAAGAAGGGGAAAAGAAAACTGAAAGAAATGAGATAAAAAGGGAAAAAATCTAAAGGAAGAAGATAAAAGAAGAGAAGTATTAAAAAGAAGAAAAAAAAGAGAAAAATGGAAGAAAAAGAAAAGGAAAAAATCAAAGCAATAAAGAAAATAAATAAGGGAAAGAAGGTGAAAAGAAAACTGAAAGAAATGAGATAAAAAGGGAAAAAATCTAAAGGAAGAAGATAAAAGAAGAGAAGTATTAAAAAGAAGAAAAAAAAAGAGAAAAATGGAAGAAAAAGAAAAGGAAAAAATCAAAGCAATAAAGAAAATAAATAAGGGAAAGAAGGTGAAAAGAAAACTGAAAGAAATGAGATAAAAAGGGAAAAAATCTAAAGGAAGAAGATAAAAGAAGAGAAGTATTAAAAAGAAGAAAAAAAAGAGAAAAATGGAAGAAAAAGAAAAGGAAAAAATCAAAGCAATAAAGAAAATAAATAAGGGAAAGAAGGTGAAAAGAAAACTGAAAGAAATGAGATAAAAAGGAAAAAAATCTAAAGGAAGAAGATAAAAGAGGAGAAGTATTAAAGAGATAAATGGAAGAAAAAGAAAAGAAAAAAATCAAAGAAATGTCAAAAAAGAGGAAAAAAACTTAAGAGGTTAAAATCATCGGTAAAAAGGTTTCGAAAGAGAAATGAAAAAATGAATGGATAAAGGTAAATGTAATGGCTAACAAAGAAATGGAAAAACAAATAAAAAAGAACTTAAGAAAATTAAAGAAAGAAATAATAAAGAAAATGTATAAGAAAATATAATAAACAAAAAAAAGATCAAAAATGAAAAGTG
Organism: Sepioteuthis lessoniana; assembly: GCA_963585895.1. Classification (NCBI taxonomy): domain Eukaryota; kingdom Metazoa; phylum Mollusca; class Cephalopoda; order Myopsida; family Loliginidae; genus Sepioteuthis; species Sepioteuthis lessoniana. The sequence continues at coordinate 15,598,972 of OY757919.1, forward strand.
AAGAAAAAACATGACGCAAAAAAAGAAAAACTCTGCAAAGAAAAGAGAATGAAAAAAAGAAAGCTATGAGAAGGTAAAACAAGAACAATACATGAAGAAAATTAAAAACAAAAAAGAGAAAAGGTGGGAAAAAAAAGTTGAGAAGGCAGAACATTGAAGGTCACTTAAAATAAATTGAAAGCCGTTTCAGTTGACACATTCTGTTCCACAATCTACATTTAGGCAGGGGAAAAAAAAAACTTTTGAAAAAATAAAATGTCACCAGTGTGGGAAATTTGGACAATGGCTGTCAAATCATATTTGAAGTTTCAAACTAAAAGTGGAGAGCACCTTGCTAACTGCTGCAATTTCATATATCAGCTTTGTAAGATGCACACTATGGCTTGACTTCTTTAAAAAAAAAAAAAAGAATCAAAGATAGAAATAAATTTACTTATTTGGCTATGAACAACTTTATACGGATTGATAATTTTGCCACAAGTAGCCTACATTAAATAGAGGGGTATGAATAGTCTTGTACAGACTGATATTTTAGCTACAAATAGACTGTGTAAAATAAATTGGTATAAGTGGCTTTGTATAGTTTTATAATTTAGCTACATGTGCATTGATAAATTTTGATTCGTTGGTTGTTTGCGTTTTATGGCATATCAACTTTTATAGGTTATTTAACGCCAAATCCATTTTTATGCAAATAGTTGGTTCTATTTCAAACAATTCAGTTTAGCCATGACTACACAGTTTAATTGTCAAAAACATTTCTATTTCAAACTATTCAGTTTATTCAAATAATTTTAATTCATCTAATTCAGTTTAGTATAAGTACAAATTTTTTTTCTACTCAGTTAAATGTCAAAACAGTTCTATATTAAAGAATTCAGTTTAGTATAAGTACAGTTTAAATGTCAAAAACAGTTCCATTTCAAACAATTCAGTTTAGCATAAGCATGCAGTTTAAGTATGAAAAACATTTCTATTTCAAGCTGTTCAGTTTAGTCAAACAGTTCTAATTCAAACAATTCAGTTTAGCATAAGTATGCAGTTCTTTTTAACCCATAGATAGGGCCCTATCAGTTGCTACCATTCTGGGCCAGAGTTGACCTGAGATCAATGGCAATGAAGGGAAGCTCCAGCATTACTGGAACCTCACAATCTGATTGTCTAGCGTCATGTCCAAGACTTGATGAATTTTGATAGTTAAACATTGATTTCTTCTGACATATAGTGGATAATATTCTATCAGAAATAATAAAACCTTAGCATTCTATGTGGCAAAAAAATTGACCTTTCATGAAAAAAAAATTACTGTGTACTTTGGCCATATGAGACAAAGCCAATTTCAAACTACAGCAAATAGGCAGATACCTTCAACATAGTGTTAACTTATAATACATGGTAGGCTATTGTTATGCATCTTTGGCAGTGTTTCTAATCCACTGTTTGCCAGAACGTTAGCATTCTGCAAGTGGTTGCCAGGGGTTCTGTAAGAAACACTAATAAATAGGTTAATGCACTTTTGAATAATTTTAATTTCATTTTATAATCATAATAAACTATAAGTTATTGTAATAGTTATATGCTTTCATTCTGTTCATGTATTATATACATATATATATATATATGTAATCATCCACAGACAAACTATTTTGTTGTATCACAACTCTTCAGTGTGGTTGTCCAGTTGGCTGGGGCTGTAGAATACACCAATGTAGAAAGGTAAGAACCACCCCCAACAAGTGTCCTGGATATGACACTAAACAATCTGATGGTGAGGTTCCAGTAATGCTGGAGCTTTGGAGAATGTGGAGTACCCCTTCATTGCCATCCCTCCCAGGTCCACAATGGCCTGGAATGGTAGCACCTGATAGGATCCTATCTATAGGTTAAATAGAACTAAACTGTGTAATTACACTAAACTGAATTGTTTGAAATAGTTGAAATGTCAAAAACAGTTCTATGTACTTATGCTAAACTGAATTGTTGGAAATGGAACCGTTTTTGACATTGAAACTGTACTTATGCTTAACTGAATTGTTTGAAATAGAACTGTTTTGACATTTAACTGTATGTAAACAAAAACTATACTTATATTAAACTGAATTGTTTGAATCAGAAATGTTTGATAAAACTGAATAACTTGGAATAGAAATGTTTTTTTACAACTGAATTGTGTACTTATGCAAAACTGAATTGTTTGAAATAGAACTGTTAATTTGTATAAAAATGGATTCAACATTAAATAACCTACAACTTTTGATATGCCGTAAAACCCAAAGGAACAAACATCTTCTGTGTGGCTAGACATGCGAGATTCTCAAAGCTGGGATCGAAACCTGGCTGTCTGTTACTCCATCTGGAAATTCTACCACACAGTCTCAACGAAACTCAGCATAAGCAAAGGGATTTTTAACACATTGTTTTGTTTACATATATATGCTTAATGGCTACTGAAAGCTCAATTCACTCAAAGAGCCTTGCATTACGCAAGTGGTAACAGTTAATTCCTTCACTCGAGATTTTTTGTCAGTGTTCACAATTTTTTTTTTTTTTTTTTTTTGTGTGAGGTCTGATAAATGAGCAGAATGTTTTGTTTTTTTTTGCATTGCCAGTAATTTAACAAAAAAAGTTCATTTTTCTTAAAACCCTGTTATCAGAAAAAAAAAATTTCATTTACCACAACAAAGAAATAAGTGGCCTAGTGGGTAGAGTGTTCGCCAATGGCCCAGGAGACCTGGGTTCAATCCCAGGTCACGTCATACCAAAGACTTTAAAAATGGTACTTAATACCTCGTTGCTAACACTCAGCAATATAAGGTACATATTAAGGGTAAAGTGGAGCAATCCCGGGAAAGGAGTAGCACCCTCGCCTACATCTTGGTGTAGTAGCTATTGAAAAGGGAGCCTTCAGGTTGCCCACTTTACTTTATTTATTAATAATGGTAAATGATAATTTTCATGCAGAGGTTTCCTGAAACTTTAAAACTATTTTAAGGGTTACACAAGAGTGAAAACATTTAAAAACATTGATCTCTAGTCTGTTCATGTACCACATTGAGAATTTTTCTTGGTTGGGTAGAGGAAGTACTCTCATACTTAATATATATTTATTCTTTTGCTAGACTCTGGGGTTAATGAGCTAAACTTGATGACACTCTGCATATAAACTCCCTTGACCTCAAGGAGTTTTTTTAAGGGCATTTGGAGACACATGGAATATTTGGGCTTATCATGAAGGTCTAATTTGTTTTAAAAAGCAAGTAAAATTATTGTTCCCATTTGTATATGATACAAAAATATATCTTCACAATTATTTTAAACTAGTAAACACCTAATCCTTAGTTGAAATATCAATGTTTTAAGAGTCGGTGTATTATTTTGATAAAAATTAATTCCTAAACATTATCTCAAAAATACTGTTTGATCTACAGATAGGATCCTAACATATCCTACTGCTCCATGTCAAGAGTGGAACTGGGATTAATGACAAACCAGTAGTTTAGAATCATATTCAATGCAGGATACTCATTTTTGAGTGAACTTATCCCTCTGCATTGGATACAGTCAGCATTTTCTAGGCTGTGACAAAATGATCGAAGAAACTGAAAAAAAAACAACAAAAAATTTAAGTGAAAGAAAAACCTGATAAAAATTAGTGGTTGACAATGCTTCATCAAAAAATAAGTATTTAGTAAGTTAGCCAACTGTAGTAGAGTGCAACCTAAAGGCTCCCTTTTCAATAGCTACTACACTGAGGTGTAGGGGAGGACGCTACTCCTTTCCTGGATTGCTCAACTTATCCTTGATCCATGCCTAATAATGCTGAGTGTTAAGCAAGGAAGCATCAAGTACCATTTTATGAGTTTTTGGTATGATTCGACTTGAGATTGAACCTCGGTCTCCCGGATCATTGGTAAATACTCTAACAAAAGATCCTAATGGTGTGAAGAAAAAATCGAAAATAAATAAAAATAGCAAATGTGGCACCGACGGAGATCAGGAATAGAATAAAGGATTAGTTTAAAAGTTTTGAGTTGGGATTTGGTGAAGATATAACTTTTGTCAGCTTGAGCAGCTTGTGCTTTTAGCCAGGTTTTCCTGAGGCAAAAAGGGATGTGAGTTTGAGTCTCACCGAGTGCTTATCTTTAATTATTTTTTAACTTGATACTATTTACCAACCCCTACGCTCGGGCAGGATATGACACAAGGTCAGTTTTTAAGCGGAGTTTAACAGGTTTGAATTCAGAGTTTTCCTTTTCCTAGACTAGTTGCCTAACCAAGGCTGAAGAACCTAGTCTGTCCTACTATTTACCCATAGCTGGAGGGAGAATAATTGGATTCATACCTTTCCCAAGGGTATTAGTGCTATGTGAAATGCAATCAGTCTCGTCCAGGATTTGAACTCGTGTCGCCGTGTCCAATTCCTACGACGATAACGACTAACTTGATAGCCTTTTTGTTATTGCAAAGAAATAACTCAGGTGAATTGCAATTTAAAAGATTCTAGTGAAAATTGATTATTGATAAACATGTTCATTTCTCTGTGTAGGATAAAAATAATATTGTCCAATATTTTGTATTTTTAATGTTACTAAATACCAGTTACACTTTACTGTTTGGTGCTGGGGAGGACAATTAGTCATCTCCCTACTCTCCGGGTTCCAATATTAGCATTAATGCGTATCCAGCAATATACTAACAGAAAGGAAAGACGTGATAAACTCGTATACATTTAATAGGTACATACGAGGATCATTAAATAAGTTTCCAGACTTTTTTTCATATGGGCACTTTTATTAATAGTACACACATGAAACTCTAGTCCCCTTCAAAGTAATCTCCTCCGGCTGCAATGCACTTGTACCGTTCCAACAGCTTCTGGAAGGCTCCATGGAAGTCCTCTTGTGTGAGCATATCAATGAACTTCATCACAGCCTCTTTCATCTTCTCAATTGTCTCATAACGACAGCCTCTGGGCTTAGGGAATAACCAAAAGTCACAGGGAGCAAGGTGTGGACTATAAGGGTGGTGAGGAACTGTCTTGATGCCAATCTTGGTCAAATAGTCTATGACAAGGATGGAGTTATGGACTGGTGCATTGTCCTAGTGGAAATGCCACTGACCTGATTTGAAGAGTGCTTGCCTCTTCCCAAGGAATCTCTTCCTGAACTCCCTTAAAACCTCAACATAGTAACCCTAACCCCTTCCCTAGCCCTTTGGCCAATCAACTCTGGTGTTCTGACTTACTTACTCCTACCACACCTCTCATCATCCCTCACAGACTCCCTGCCTTCCTTGAATCTCTTATACCACTCAAAAACTGATGCTCGATTCATGCAAGATGGTCGAAAAGCAGTCTGAAGCATTTCATACATTTCTGTAGCATTTTTTCCAAGTTTAAAACACAATTTTATTGCATATCATTCTTCTAAGTGTCCTCATTGCATTTTTGAAATTCACCAGCTCTGACAATCAAGCTTTAGTAGGGTGTATTACAATTTCTGCTGTAGGTGTTCATTTGAAGCTGAAATCATAAAAATTGGTCAGTCATCTTATAAGATGTATAGCAATAAGATAGTGAATTCTCAAGAGTCTACGACAATTTTAAATGCCTTTTTAAAAAAAAAAAAAAAAAAAAAAGGTCTGGAAACCTATTGAATGCACCACGTATAACAAACATGTGAAAAAGGATACAATATTTTTTTTAAAAGTGTTCCAACAGATGAAATGTACACATTGTTCTATGGACAAGCCATGTATAAAAGGATAATACAAAAAATGCTGAATGAAACAAATCTTACTTTTCTGGGTGGATTTTGTTGGCAAGGTGAAATAAAATACCTCACTGGAGTTGGAGACTAAAGTCTCTATTCAGTTCAATGAACATCAGTGAAAAAGCATGTTCACTTAGATCAAAGAACAAGGACTAAGAGAGTGGCCTTATCCATACAAAGAATGGGAACTAAAGAAAAAGAACAATGTGTCTCAATTCTCACATGACTTATGGATACATGATGTGAGAAACCGCAACCACAATCCAAGAGAAGACAATTATTTCTGTCTCCCTACAGTACAAAGTTTATGAAAATTGAATTGAATTTTGTTTCTAGGTTTAATTAATTTTTGGCAATAAATATCAATCAACCAACTTAATGAGGATACCTTATAGTGATTAGGCAAATTTTATTAAATATAAGACACCTTATAGATATAATGCTGTTTTCATATTTGTAATTTCGGAGTCAGATAAAAATAATATTGATAAATGCCTGATCAATAATCCAAGAATATTTTCCTTTCTTGATATTGACTGATTGAACCGTTGAAATTAATAAAAATTTTACATGTAAAAATGTTATGAGGTTTAGATAGTTCTTAGAAAATACCAATACTACATTGAAACACCAAACTATCGACAAATATCATAGATAATGTTTAATTAACTATAAAAATAGGATTGAATTGAGATTTGAGGGGAAATGAATAAAATAGAATAAAATGGGAAGCCACAATGTGAGGTGAATGTACGTATGTTTATGTGGAAAGGTAACTGAATAAATGGGCACGAATATAAATTTTGAATTTAATTTAAGGTAAGTATTACTGTAATCTTTGTGTTAGGTTAATAAGAAATGTAATTCCCTAAATTATTGTTAAATCTGAAGATTTACGTTGAAATGTATTTAGAATTTAAGATTTGAAAATTAAAATTTAATTTACTGTAGAAAGTGAGTTTGAACATACGTCTAGTTACTTTATTGTGATTCCAACCGGTAACAAAAGAAAAACCGGAAGTGGGGAGGAAACTCTTCATCCCTCTTCAACATCTTCCCGCTCTTCCCTCCTGTGTCCATTCTGGCTGCATTAATTATATCCATTGGATCTGAAGAAGTCCTGTTATTTTTGGTGTTATTGATTCATATCAATACCCATAACAGGATGGAAATAAATTCATAATCCTAATGTGACCGGTTTTTGTTTTTCTTAAAGGAATTATTGCTCTGTGATGTCAGTTACATTGAACTCTTTACCAGGAAAATTTAAATGTTCATAGTTGAATGATTTTATTGTCCTGACGGAATTATTCCCGACTCCAGTTTAACTGGACTGAATAATACATATATATATGCTGCTGCACGGCTCTCCTGAAGTCTCTTTTGGTTGAATGAATCAGTACTCCAAAATACATCCTCATTTTCAAATGCAGACAGATGTTATGAAAGAAAACAGATTGTTATTGTAGTAGAAAATAATGTTTGCTGAATGTGTGTGTGTGTGTGTAGTCATATGAACTAAGTACCTCAGGTTGACAGCATTTTGATAAGTAAATAAAGATTGACATTCATGAAACTTGGATTGTAGGAAAATTAGTGAGTTTTTATCTTTAATATTTGTGTATTGCTCTTCTTATCAAAGCCCAAGTCAGCTTGGGCTGTAGAATATACCAACTGCAGAAGGGTGAGATTCCTCCCCCACCCACTGAACTAGTGTTTTTGTTCAACAATCTGATGGTAAGACTCTAGTAATGCTGGAGCTTTAAAGAGTGCAGAGTACCCCTTCATTGCCATCACTCCCAGGCCCAGTCTGGTTTGGAGTGGTAGCCCTTGAAAGGTTCTTTCTATGGGTCAAATAGAACTGTTTGTCATTTAAACTGAGTGCATACAAATGAGTTATACTAAATTGAATTGTAAGAAATAGAACTGTTTGATCATTTAACTGTGTATAAACAAATGATTGATTGTTAATTAAATTGTTAGTGATACATAGCAAATACTTAGGACCATTGAACTTTGTTGACATGCTAAACTGAATTGTTTGAAATCGAACTGTTTGATCATTTAACTATGTGTATCTATAAAATATGTTTACAAATCATATATTTTATATATATATATATATATATATATATATATATATAGGAACAGGATTTGGCATTAAATAACCAACAATGGTTGATATGCCACCAAACCAAACTACTTATTAAGTATTGGGCACCTTTTAGCTTTTATTTTCATTGTATTATTATTTTTTGATGAATATGAATAATAATATTTTTTGTTCTATCTATCTCTCTCTCTCTCTCTCTCTCTCTCTCTCTCTCTATATATATATATATATATATATATATATATATATATATGATTTATTTTCTTATATATATATATATATATATACACACACACACACATTTCCTACATTGTCATTTTTAGTGTCTGATAATTGTAGCTTCTCAATGTATAAAACCTTTAGCAACAACACTTAATTTTATTCGCAATTTTTTAAAATCATCTGTTTTCATTTCAGAGCAATGATCACTTTCCTTAAAATTGTTAAATTTACTCGTGTGTGTAATATATATATATATATATATATATATATATATATACGCTTTTATCACAAATAGTATATGCTTTAATTTATCCATTAAACTGCAATAGTTAGGTCATGTTTCTAACATTAGTCCCCTTACAAAATATTAACTGAAAGAAAAGCCTTCCAACATGGATGAAGAAACAGAAGCCCAGAGTAATTTTTGTCAGCAAGTCTTTATCGAAGTATATGACATTGGTGAGAGAACAATTATTGTAAACATCTGCAGTGACAAGATGGCTACAGGGCAAGTGTAGTGATAGACAGCCAGATGAAGGAATGAAGATACAGAATGGGCAAGTAGGGGATGACATGGTGGAGTACTGACTGGAAGTGGGACACTATGACTTTCACAACACAACTGAAAGTCTTATGCAGATTATTGATCATGGAGACCCTTAAAATTTGTTTGCACTGTTGGGCTGGGACCACCCGTGGGTATATCATTTAGGAAAATGAAGTGAGATAAAAGAAGCAAAGTGGGACGGCGGGGTCACGGGGTGGAGCCAGTAAAGGCAATGGGAGTGTAAGGGAAATAAAAAGAGTAGTAAGTTGAAGGAAGAAGTAGGAGGAGAAAGAAAGAGAGATTGGTGGAAAGTGGGATGAGAAGAGAAAAGGAAGATACAAGAAATGGAAAAAAGAAAAAAAATGAGAGAAATTGAAATTCTTCCCGAGAAATCGCAACCAACATAAAATAAGCAGGGGGGGGACAATGATTTTTGCTTTTTCACAAGGAAGTTAATTGCTGTTATGTCATAATGAACAGATCATCAGACACTTTACCCTCACCTCACTCCTAACCTCTTGACCCCGCTCCATTACTTTTCCAAAATGCAATCATCATCAAGATAAGCCGACAGCATGGATTCCCTTGACTCTCTCTCAGAATCAATCCCTATTGATCATCACTCCTGGCAAGTCCTCTAGATGGCACCCTGTGTCTGCACAGAGCTGATGAATGTATGCTTTTGCTGGTTGGCTGTCATTGGTGTGTCAGTTTGTTGGAGTCCATTGGAAAATATGATATAATTGATTGATAAAAAAATGGAAATAGGAATATTTAGCAGTCCAAAAATAAGACCACCACTTTAGGCTGTATAATTTGGTAATAAATAATACCAAATAATATCTGGAGTATTTTCTTCATTATTTCATAAACTCCCACAAGAAATAATGAAAGCTTCCTATCTTTTGATTGGTTGTTTTTTATGGCATATCAACCTTTGTAGGTTATTTAACACCAAATTAGGGGGGTGTCCTCGTGGTGTAATGGTTAAAGTAATGGACTGCGGAATCGTAGTACGCGATTTTGTACTCCAGTCGCGCTATTACGTTCACTTTCGGGCAAATACCCTTGGGAAAGGTATGAACCCCCTTATCCTCCCAGGTTAAATAGTACAACTGCTGTTCTTCTAGGAGAATAGCTTTGGCATTAAATAACCTAAAAAGAGTTGATATGCCATTAAACAAAGAAACCAAACTTAACACCAAATTCTGTCTATATGTATATACATTCAACCAAAGATTTCTAAACGAATACTTAGGAGGTAAAATTTTCTGTAAGCAATATTTCATTTGTTTGCACATGATTAACCAGATTTAATTTGTCATATTTTTTGGTACAATCCAGTCTCTCTCAAGAAGGATAGAACATCATCTATTTGGATGTTTTCGAACAGATCGGTTAAACTATTCACTTTGAAAAATCGCTTTCTTTGGTTTATTAGAAAATGAACTCATAAAGAAATGTTATGGGTGTACTTGTGGTCTATACTGTATCTGTCTATTTATTTATATGCAAAGATATACATCACAGGTAAAAAGTTTGGGACCACCTTAGATTTCTTTTAAAAAAAAAACACCTTTAAAGTAGATATTTTCGCATTGTTTTGATAAAAAATAACCACACAACATCATATTTTGTTTTCATCAAGTGTACCACTACCTATCTTAATTACTGCTTTTTAAATAGCAGACCTTCCCAAGCACTGAAAAAACTCACTCTCACTCTTTGCATATTCTCTTTTAACCCTCTTATCCAATTCATTCTATACAAATTCAGTGGGAGACAGTGTGACACTATCAATGGTAGTATACAGGCCTAGCTTATGTGAGTACATGTATGTGTATATGTATGTACGTGCTGTGAGTTGATCATAGGTATATATATACCTTGAAACTGGATCATTGGCCAATGGTCTGAGAGACCTGAGTTCAATCCCAGGTTGCATCATACCAGACTTTAAAAATGGTACTTGATACTTCCTTGCTTAACACTCAGCAATATAAGGTATGTATCAAGGGTAAAGTGGAGCAATCCAGAGAAAGGAGTAGTGCCCACCCCTACAACTCGATGGAGTAGCTATTGAAAAGGGAGCCTTCTGGTCACCAACTTTACTTATATATATATGTCTGTGTCTGTACAGGTGTCAAGACATATTTGCATAGAATCCACTAATTCAGTCCTACCAGTATAAAGTGCACATGTCAAAGTGGATCTATGATTTAAAAAATTTTATCATCACAGCTTTTGGATTCTCCTGGAGTCATGTTGTCTACCTGTATTTTTATGTCCAGTATATGAGTGGGCAATCTGGAAATAGGAATGTTCACCCTAGGACATATACAAATTAGAGTCAGTCTGCACACAGATACAGACACTGAAGGGACACAGAGAACAGATGTAAAAGATCAGACAGAAGAAAGAGAATCAGAGAGACATGGGGTGTGAGTGATGTCAAGTCCGAAAATCAAGCAGTCAGCCTTAGTTCTGAGTTAAAAGAACCCCGTAGCCAAAGTGAGAACATCCAGGCCATCACATCTCAAAGTGTCACACGTTAACTGCTTTATTGAAAAAGATTGATTCATCTTTTTGTTTTCACCTTGTTCTTTCCTTTTGGTTGTCCAGTCAGCTGGGGCAGTAGAATACACCAAGTGCTTCTCTGCAGAGGAGTAAGACCCCCACCAAATTTGTGTGCTGGATATGACACTAAACAATATGATGGTGAGGTTCCAGTAATGCTGGAGCTATGGGGAATGCAGAGTATCCCTTCATTGCCATTTCTCCCAGGTCCACTCTGGCCTGGAATGATAACACCTGATAGGGTCCTATCTATGGGTAAAATAAACTAAACTGTGTACTTATGTTAAGCTGAATTGCTTGAAATAGGACTGTTTTGACATTTAAACTACGTACAAATTCCAAACTGAATTTTGCCTAGTCGGCTAGGGCTGTAGAATATACTGACTGCTTCTCTACAGAGGGGTAAGACCCCCCCCCAAACGAGTGTCCTAGATATGACACTAAACAATCTGATGGTGAGGTTCCAGTAATGCTGGAGCTTTGGGGAATGCGGAGTACCCCTTTACTGCCATCACTCCCAGGTCCACTCTGGCCTGGAGTGGTAGCACCTGATAAGGGTCTTATCTGTGGGTTAAATAGAACTAAACAGTGGTTGGCATGTACTGTTTTTATGCATTTAGACTGGATGTTTATGCTGAGCTGGGTTGTTTTGACATTAAAACTGCGTACAAATGCTACACTGAATTGCTCGAGGTGGAACTGTTTTGACATCTTAACTGTGTACTTATACTCAACTGAATTGTCTGAAATAAAACTGTTTTGACATTAACTCTGTGTATTGCCCTGTCGGTTGGAGCTGTAGAATAGACTGACTGCACCTCTACAGAGGGATAAGACCCCCCCACAATAAGTGTCCCGGATGTGACACTGAACAGTCTGATGGTGAGGTCCCAGTAATGCTGGGGCTTCGGAGAATGTGGAGCACCACTTCATTGCCATTGCTCCTAGGTCCACTCTGGCCCAGCATTGTAGTACCTGATAGGGCCCTATCTATGGGTTAAATAGAATTAAAGGCATACTTATGCCAAACTGAATCGTTTGAAATAGAAATGTTTTTGACAATTAAACCATACTTACATTTAAACTGCGTGCTTATGCTAAACTGAATTATTTCAAATAGAACTGTTTTTTGACATTGAAACTGCATTTACACTAAACTGAATTGTTTAACGTAGAACCGTTTTGACATGTAACTGTGTGTAAACAAAATCTGTACTCATACTAACTGAATTAGATGAATTAGAACTGCTTGACTAAACTGAATAGCTCAAAATAGAAATGTTTTTCACAATTAAACGGTACTTACATCTAAACTGCGTGCTTATGCTAAACTGAATTATTTGAAATTGAACTGTTTTTGACATTGAAACTGTACTTACACTAAACTGAATTGTTATATATAACTGCTTGAAATAGAAATGTTTTTGACAATTAAACTATATACTCATGCTAAACTGAATTGTTCTAAATGGAACTGATTATTCACATAAAAATGGATTTGGCATTAGATAACCTACAAAGGTTGATATGCCATAAAACCCACAAACCAAACCAACCAAACTGAATTGCTTAAAATAGAGCTGTTCGTTTGTATAAAAATGGATTTGGCATTAAATAACCTACTAAGGTTGAAATCTCATAAAACCCAAACAAACAAACTTTCTTTTTGGCTCATGGATTTCAATTTGTAGAGAACCTGTAAACAATGTGGGTTCAGATGATTACATGGCTGAAATGCATGGCCGGAGGACCCACGACAGGTCAGAAGATTAAAGCAGCCTATTCCCAATGTAAAAAGTTTTGTTGTTTTTTTTTTGGTCTGAGGTAATTTTGACATAATTTAGAAAAGTGTTTTGGATTGTTATCTTGTTGATAGGTGATTTCCTTCCCCAACTCCAAATCATGCATAAACCAGATGGTATAGCATATCTTTGCAAAATTCCGTGATATTGTTCTTTTTTTCATGATTCCTTTGACCTGAATCGAATCTCCAGCCCTCTCTACACCAAAACACTCCACACCATAACAAACTTACCACCATACTTAACTGATGGAACAACACTTTCAGTCTTTTTTCCTGGCTTTTGTCTCGTATACAACCAAAAAATTCAGATTTTCACTCATCTGTCCACAGTACATTTTGCCACTTTCAGTGTCCAACTCTTATGCTTTTTTTATCATAACAGTTTTTTCTGCTTATTCACTTTCCATAACACAGGTTTCTTCACAGTTGATAGCAATACTGACTGCTGTCAATTGAAATTAAATTCAGCTGTCAATTCTGGAGCAGTTTTCCTTCTATGTATTTTGATCTCAATAATCAAGAGTTTACCTTCAGCAGCAGTTGTCACTATTTTGGCCAAAATAATTGGTCCTTGTAAATAGCAATCAGTGTTACAACATTAGTCAATGCTGAGTGAACATTTAGAACCTGTATTAACATATAACTTAGTTGAAAATTCTAGTAATCTCAAAAAGTCTTCTTAGGAGTTAATGGTGAAAATTGAGTATAATATTTCTCATTTAGAATATTCGTAATTCAATAGAATGTATTGGGGACAAATGAGTCCAAATTTGAATTTTTGGATTGTAAGAGGAGAGTGTACGTAAGAAGAAAAGTTAGAGAATGACTTCTCCATGGCATAGAGGTTAACATGATTGACAGTTACGTTGTAGTTGGTTGTTCTGTTTTGTTTTACAGCGTATTAATCTTTTTCGGGTCATTTAACACCAAATTGAATTTCAAACAATTCAGTTTAGGATATGAATAGTTTTTGCTTACAAACAGTTAAATGTCAAAACAGTTCTATTTCAAACAATTCAATTTAGTATAAGTACACAGTTTAGTTTTATTTGACCCATAGATAGGATCCTATCAGGTGCTACCATTCCGGGCCAGAGTGGAGCTAGGAGTGATGGCAATGAAGGAGTACTTCACATTCCCCAAAGCTTCAGCATTACTGGAACCTCACCATCAGATTGTTTAGTGTCATATCCTGGATACTTGTTGGTGGGGTCTTAACCTTCTACAGAGAAGCAGTCAGTGTATTCTACAGCCCCAGCTGACTGGGCAAACAGACATTGTAGTAAAGAAACCCAGAGAAAAACTGAATAATAAAAGCAATTTCCCTGTTGTTTTGGAAATTTCATCAGTTTCTTTAAAAAATACAAAAATATCTCATTTTAAAGTGATTTTTAAAGAAATACCTGTTGTATGTATACGTATATATAAAAATATGGTTAGCAAGCTAGACTGGCAGACTATTACTAATATTTGTCTCTGCTTCCCACCAATTATGGTGGTGATTTAGAGGAGGGGAAGGTTTGGCATGAGCCGAGGCTTGAGCCCTGCTGGACTATGCTAGTCATTGGCCCACTAAGTGCAATGTGGGCCTGATGAGCCTAGCTGGACATGGACGTCTGAGTTGCAGCTATTAAGCTTGATCCCTATACATCCAGCTTTGTGCTACATTTAAACTTAGTCATGCAGCTAGCACAAATTTCTCTGACTCTCTCTTGCCATTCATCCCAATCATCTATCACTCCTAGCAGGTCTTCTAGACTACATCCTGTATCCGTACAGAGCTGTTGTAGGTATGTTCTTCTTGGTTGGCCCACACTGCCACATCCATATGTAGGAGTCCTTTGGAGAATGTGAATTCCTCCTTGCTTCTCCAGCAGTGTCCCACATGCCTTGTTCATCTTTTTTGGATAGTTTTAGAGATAGGAGATAGGTGGCCGTACAACTGTTGTTTCATGGGATGTTGCTTCCAGGATTTGAGAAGTAAGCTTAGTAAATATATATATATATATATTCGTGTGTGTGTATATATATATATATATATATATATATATTTGGTTTTTCTTAAAGAAATTATTGCTCTATGTCTGTTACATTGTGCTCTTTATCAGGAAAATTTAAACGTTCACTGTCGAATGTTTTATTTTTGTCCTGATGGAATTACTCCCAACTCCGGTTTAACTGGACTGAATAATACTATATATATGTGTGTGTATATATATATATATATATATATATATATATATATAGATAGATAGATAGATGTGTGAATATGTGGTTTGGTAATAAAGCTGCATAATAGAAGCCACATAATTATAGAGACAGGAATTCGGATCCTATGACAGCAAAATGAGAGTGAAGACTAACACGTGCTTCAAATTGATAAAAACTCAGGGGATGTTGTTTCTTTTTTAAGACCTGATGAAGTATCAAAAAAAGATGTATCTAATTTTATCCGAGGATAGAGATAGTTGGAAGAAATAATGTACTTTTAGCTTTGTGTAAAATTTTTCCAATGTGTATAATATCATGAAAACTTCTTGGAGAATAAATTTATGATTCATGACAACTGCAAAAATCAAGCAGTAATACTAATAATAGCCTATAAGTTCTGCAAGAATACTAATATGGAATTGGGAGGATTGGATTCATGCCTTTATTACACGGTATGGAAGCAAAATATGAAATAAATTTTAAAAGTTTTTTTTAGTCTGATTTTTGAAAAAAATATGATAAATTTAAATTTTCATGATTTGCACAATTATTCAAACACTTTTTAAAATTAAAATTCGGCCCAATATGAGTGAGCAAGAAAAGAAACAACAAAAAATCTATGATTTGCTTAATGCCTAAACCAAGTCAAAGTTTCTTTGTCTACCACATAAGAAACAAAGAAAAAATTTTTACAGAAAAAGAGCTTTTTAAGGAAAAGGGGGAGTTGAAGATTGAACAAAAAAAACGAAAAGAAGGCTTTTTAACTGCTCTCGCTATGGGGATTGAGGACCTCACAACATCAATAACAAAGTATGGGAATGAATTTGAAAGTCCACGAGAAAACTGTGAGGACAGCAATTAGACAAGATTTAAGCCCAGACCTTAACCCACTTGATTCCACTATATGGGGCGTTTTAGAAAACAAAACAAATGCAACTTCCCTTTCAAATATTGGTTCGCTTAAGACTGCTATTGAGGAGGAATGGAATAAAATGTGTGAAGAATCTATTCTGAAGGCATGCAAATTGTTTCAAAGGCGTGTTGATACAATAACTGAAAAAATGGTGGTCATATTGAGTAAATTTACTGTTTTGTGTCTATCTTCTTATTTTGTTGTTTATTTTTAAAAATTAAAATTAATCTTGTTTTATAATAGTCATTTATTATTACACTAGAATATTCCTAATTTTTCTTCCACATCCTGTACTCAGTGATACCTATAACACATCTTGAATAAAAATGCAAATGTATGAAATATATAATAATAACAATACTTATCATGGTTACCATGGAGTTGCTCTTGCTGGTCTTCTAGGTGTCACCTGGGATTAACACCAGGTGGGTAGTGTTGTGCTGATCATCTCGTCTTAGAAGACAGTCTCCCAGGCAATATCTGTAAAGTTTATCACTTGGCACCTGATGCCCTAAAAAGGGAATACTAATGGGACCAAATAGTTTTAGTAATATACCTGCATGAGTCTCAATTTTTGCATAGCTCCCCATTATAAAAACCTAGTGTCAAATCCTGACTTAGTAGGAAGTTGGGGCTTCGAACTGACGAAGAAAAGAAGCAGAAGGTACCCCGCAACAACAATTACCGACACCGACTACGCCGATGACATAGCGATACTGACAAATACACCTGACCAAGCCGAAACACTACTGCATAGTTTGGAACGAGCAGCAGCAAACATAGGCCTCTATGTTAATGCACACAAAACGTAATATATGTGCTATAATCAAACGGGGGACATCTCCACTCTAGAAGGAACCCCTCTTAAACTAGTAGACAAATTCACTTACCTAGGAAGCAGCGTCGAATCAACCAAAAAGGACATCAACACGAGGTTAGCGAAAGCATGGACAGCTATCAATAGGCTATCGACTATTTGGAAGTCAGACCTAACCGATAAAATAAAGCGCAGTTTCTTCCAGGCAGCGGTCACATCGATACTGCTATATGGCTGCACTACATGGACGCTAACAAAACAGCTGGAGAAGAAGCTAGACGGCAATTACAGAAGAATGCTACGTGCAATCTTAAACAAGTCCTGGCGGCAACACCCTACAAGACACCAACTGTACGGCCACCTGCCCCCATCACGAAAACTATTCAAGTTAGACGAGCCAGACATGCAGGACACTGCTGGAGAAGCAGGGACGAACTCATAAGAGATGTACTCTTGTGGACCCCCACACATGGCCGTGCAAAAGCAGGACGACCAGCACGAACATACATTCAGCAGCTATGTGAGGATACGGGATGTTGTCCTGAAGACCTACCTAGGGCGATGAACGATAGGGAGGAGTGGCGAGAGAGGGTCAGGGATATCCGTGCTACGAGCGTGATATGATGATGATGATATATATATATATGTATATATATATGTGTGTGTGTGTGTGTGTGTTAGAGGATTTACTCATTGAGCATTGTGGGGGGTTCTTAGTCAGGAGAGATATATATGAGAGTATTGGTCATCAGTAAATCACTTTGTGGTCAAGTGTCAAACCAAGTGCAATATAATATGGAGAGTGCTCAATATCTAGGATAGAGCTATTATATAAAGGTTGATATGCCATAAAACCCAACAAATAAACAGTTCTATTTCAAATAATTCAGTTTAGCATAAGTAAGCAGTTTAATTCTATTTGACCAATCGATAGGAGACTATCAGGTACCACCACTTCAGTCTAGAGTGGACCTGGGAGCAATGGTAATGAAGGGGTATTGCACATTCCCCAAAGCTCCACCATTACTGGAACCTTACCATCAGATTGTTTAGTGTTCATATCCAGGACACTTGTTGGGGGACAGTCTTACCCTTCTGTAGAGATGCAGTTGGTGTATTCTACAGCCCCAGCGCCCAAGCCAACACAGGGATATGTTCAATTTTGTAATTGCTATATATATATTATAGGAATATGCCCTTTTAAAGATTAACCAGTGAATTTCGGGTTCTTTCCCATTATTCCTTTTGAAATCCTAAATTTATTTCGATAAGTTTGTGCTATTAGCATACTTAACCAACTGTCAGTATTTTTGTATACACTGGCTATTTTTGTTTATAGTGATTGTTAAAGCATGCAAGTTATCTCCCCTGATAAGCTCGAGAAGAGAAGGCGTTATTCGAGGACCGAGAGTAAACAAACGGCCATATTGGTTTATGTGAGAGTGTAAGAAGAAGGGTGTAATAAAGGCATCGCCATATGCACAGTGTTATAGTCTGAGTTCTTTGTTTTTAACAGTGATGAAGGTTTGTGTAGGTACATTCAATCTTTTTCAATGAGCTGATTACTATAGATGTAGTAGACTACCACTGGATCTTGATAAACGTTGAAGAACATGTATGTATAAAAAATATAATCTTATATTTTTGTTCTTTGACGTTGATACTTGTATGGAGTAGGAGAACAGTTGGAGAGAGCTCACATATATGAAGGAGCTGTTGGGAGTCAGAACAGCCAGTGGAAACTGACTTCAACCAAAATTTTAGATTTATATAGTTTTAAAACTCCCACATGGCCACGCCTCTTTACCCACACAAAGCTTGTTTTTCATTGGCCATGGTTTATAACCACACAAGGCTTGTTCTTCATTGGTCACTGCCTAAATCCATGTATTACTTGTTTTCTAATAATCACTGTTGATTTTATTTACTGCTAGATGTATCTGTCAACTACATCTGTCAGGTTCATCACAGGTCAAGGCAGTATATTACAAAGGATGCTGTCTTAATATGTCTGTCTCAGATTCTTTGATTAACACTTTTCAGTTTTTGAATTCAAGTTTTTCCTTCAATTTTTAGATTCAAGAATCTAAAAATTCAATTGATAATCTTGAATGTTGAGCATTGTTATATAGAAAAGACTGTTAGGCAACAGTAACTTGTCTTTCATATTTTCCAATATTATATATATATATATATATATATATATATATACACACACCAGTCCAGTGCTTAATGGTTACAGTGTTAGCCAATAGTCCGGGAGACCTGAATTTAATCCCAGGTCGAGTTGTAACAAAGACTTCAAAAATGGTACTTGATGCTTCCTTGCTTAACACAGTATTATAAGGTATGGATCAAAGGTAAGTGGAACTGTCCTGGGAAAGGAACCCCCCTACCCTACATGTTGGTGTAGTAGCTATTGAAAAGGGAGCCTTCAGGTCACCCTTGACTATGGTTGACTAATTTACTTAACTCAATATGTGTGTGTATTAGTTTTATTATTACTACTACTACTACTACTACTACTACTATTGTAAGAGCTCAAGAAATTATTTCTGAGATAAAATACAATTTGCTGCACTTATATATTATATGGTTGAGAATTTCATCATTGTCGTCCTTATTGGGCTTGTGTTATTATTTTTATCAGGCTAGTGTTATTAGTGCTATTATCAAATCTTTTTATCTTTGTTATTGAATTAGTGTTATTTTGATTATTATTATTATGGACTCGTATTGTGCTATCATTGGGCTAGTGTTGTTGCTGTTATTATTTTTATCAGAGTAGTATTATTAGTGCTATTATCAAATAGTGTTGTTATTATTATCATTGAATTAGTGTTGTTTTGATCATTATTATTATTATTATGGACTCGTATTGCGCTATTATTGGGCTAGTGTTGTTGCTGTAATTATTTTTATCAGGCTAGTATTATTAGTGCTATTATCAAATAGTGTTTTTGCCCAGTCAGCTGGGGCTGTAGAATACACTGACTGCACCTCTGCAGAGGGGTAAGACCCCTCTAATGAGTGTCCTGTATATGACACTAAACAATCTGATGGTGAGGTTCCAGCAGTGGAGCTTTGGGGAATGCGGAGTACCTCTTTATTGCCATCGCTCCCAGGTCCACTCTGGCCCGGAGTGGTAGCACCTGATAGGGCCCTCTCTATATGTTAAATAGAACTAACAGCTTACTTATGCTAAAATGAATTGAGTAAACTGAATAGCTTGAAATAGAAATGTCTTTGACAATTAAACCGTATTTACACTTAAACTGCGTGCTTATGCTTAACTGAATTATTTCAAATAGAACTGTTTTTCGACATTAAAACTGTATTTACACTTAACTGAATTATTACATATAACTGCTTGAATAGTTTGAAATGGAAATGTTTTTGACAATTAAACTGTGCTTATGCTAAACTGAATTGTTTTAAAAAGAACAGATTTTTTACATAAAAATGGATTAGGCGTTAAATAACCTACAAAGGTTGATATGCCATAAAACCAAACAAACCAAACCATCAAATAGTGTTGTTATAATTATCATTGAATTAGTGTTGTTGTGATCATTATTATTATTATTATTATGGACTCGTATTGCGCTATTATTGGGCTAGTGTTGTTGCTGTTATTATTTTTATCAGGCTAGTATTATTAGTGCTATTATCAAATAGTGTTGTTATAATTACTGTTGAATTAGTGTTGTTATTGCTATGGTGCTATTATTGGGCTAGTGTTGTAATTATTATTATTATTGAGCTATGTTATCATTGTTATTGAACTAGTGTTGTTGTTTTTGTTATTACTATTGGGCAAATGTTATTATCATTTTACTCCTTGTGAGTTTTTCACACGAGAGTTAACGGGAGGAGATGCCAGGAGCAATGGAGGATAGGGACGGATGTTGACAGAGAATCAGAGAACTCTATTGTCTGCACGACTTGATGATGATGTGTGTGTGTGTGTATGTGTGTGATTAGTAATCATCCTATAGGAAAGCATTGTAAATCAATTTCCTATGGAAATGCATTAGAAATTATTTCACTCAATAGATACACTAAAAATAAGGAAGAAATGAATTGTCAGCGTTAGAGATGTCTAGTAGAATAGATGCTCAACGAACAAGGCATGACTGTTGAAAAGAGGATGTATTTATTTATGTATTTTAGGAGAAGATATGTGATTTGTTTTAGTAGGAGTCATGAGTCAGCAGTCTCTTCGTGTAATATTTGTCAATGAGTGAAAGGGTTTGTGGCATAAGAAAAGTAAGAAATCAAGTTGTGAGAACAAGACTGGTCATGATGGCTCATTGTGAGGTTGTGGAAAACTCCGTCTTATATCAGCCTTAAGTGGATCAAGTTTGTGTGGAAAATAAGTGGCAAGTATTTTGATGGATTGATTGATTTTAATGACAGGTCAACCCATCTGTGGTTATTCTATGCTTAGAGGTTAGGAAATTGCATACACTGTACATTTATATTTTTTATGTATCATATTTGTCAGCATATAAGACGCCTCCCCCCCCAATTTTTGCCGGAAATCAAGAAAAAACAAAATACTAATATTAAATGTGATGAAATTAATATAATGAATATTATCAATGATAACACTTTTAATCAGCATAATAGCCTTTTTGGGTCAGTAAAATGGTAATTCCTGTGTATGGAGTGAGTGAGTGAGAGGCTCTCTAAGATTGGATATACTGATCATGTGATGAGCCCAGAAGTCTTGGCACAAAAATCCCAAATCCAGCCAGACAGATTCCACCGGATGTTTTGTGAGGCAGGGGTGTTAAAAGCTCTCAGAAAGACAACCCTCAGATACCATATATCTTCTTCAGCGCGCCAGTAAATCCCTCGAATTCAACTTTATACACAGCGAGAACTGTATATTGTTATTAATTGTTTCGTGTGTTGATTAATAAATTGTTAGAATTAAACGAAGTATTAATTCAATTATTTATTGCTGTTAGCCTTAAAATAGACGCTATACACACATAATAATTTTGGTGATGTCATGAATATGCGGGATTTGGTACCCATTGGGTCTAGTGATAGCATTAAGCGCATGGTAATCACCACAAGCACACCATGCGCCATTGCCTTTTGAAGCTAAATGCAATGGTGATGCCCAATTACTGCTAAAGGGACGAATGATACCTTGCTGCTGTAGAATATTGGTTAACTCCATCGAGTGGTGTCCAAAACTAAAATAATAAGTAGATGAATGGACACCACTTATGCAAATGTGTTGGGTAGGTCCATTCTTGTAAAGTGAACCAATCCACATGCTGCTCATACACTCTTCAATAAAAGAGGTGAGCTTTAGCTGGATAGCTTTTCGAAGGAGGTAGCCATGTTACTTTTGGCTTGTAAAGGTGAGTGCTGTTTATTATTATTCTATAGCTGCATCATCTGGTTGAACTCCTCTCTCACATATTTAAATTTTTCATGGGCAAACGCCTGGGTTTTGCATGTACAGGGAAGCCATTTGCAATTAGGAGATGAGTTGCCAGGTAGCTAATTTCAGCCGACTATTGCAAATTTTAAACTGACTTATGGTATATAAGACACAGGGAAATTTTAAAAGATATTTTGAGTAAAAAAAAGTATGCCTTCTATACTGTCAAATACCAAACACTTTAAAAATGGTACTTGATACCTCCTTGTTTAACACTCAGGTGGACCATTGGTGAACACTCTACCCACTAGGCATTTTTTCTTTTTTTTTTTTCTTTTTTTTTTTTGAGTGGAGAGGTTTTACCTTTCTGCTGAGGAAACATTAAGTGTATTCTAAGCCTCACTTGCATGGCAGTAGGAGGTGTTTTGATTGTTTGGCAAATTATATCTTGTTCGGTTTGACCAAAGGGAAATGGCTGCACTTAACCTATGAGCAGAAAGTATATTTTAGTTATTTTTATCCAAGCTTTTGATGTGTTAGCATCTGGTTAAGTTTGGATAAGAGCGTTAGCATGAGGTAAATGTGGGAAGTACAACAGTATTTTAATGATATATTGCATTGCATTATCATTATCCTTGTTGATGATTTTCATTTTGTCAGATCTGGCAACAGATCTGGAAAGATATGTATAATTTTTTTGGTTCGTGAAAATTGCAAATACTTTCTTTAACTTTAGAATAAAAAGACAGTTATTAAAAAAAAAATAAAAGTGTTATGTATTTGTCCCCTTGTTTTCATTCCCTGGATAGGAATGACAATTGATGGCTTTTGTGTCCCATCAAGTTGTGATCTAATAATAGTTGTTGTCATTCAGGGTTTTTGGACTATTATCTTCATCTTTATTGTTATATTCTCAATGTATCGGCCGATATGTCCTTCAGCCTTCTTCAGGTGTTTGTCAAAATTCAGAAGCCGACATGGAACTTTGAACCACATCCTTTATTTAATCCACAAGGGTCACTTGTTCTGATTCCATTAACCATAACCTGGTACAAGTCTCAAGTATTCCTGTATCGTTACTCATCTGCAGTCAGGATTGAACCAGTAACTTCCAGATGATTGTCTCTTTAAAATATTAGGGAACTAATACATTATATATCCTGCTGGACACCTCAGAAATTCAGACAACCTGTAGTTTTTGCTCGTTCATAACTTCTTTCAATAATGTAAATGGAATTGTTCTCCTCAACAGCCACTACTTATATGGCAAAAACAAGTTGAAATTCAACTATTTCCAGGATGTTCATGTGAAAAAAAATAAAGGGTCATAAGAATATCTTCCAACCAATAAGAAATTGAGCTATGCAACTCTCAGCAAGTTGATCTGAGCCACCTGTGTGGTATATAAAATCGCTAATTTGATCCAGCTGGTAGGAAGTTAAGGGTTTAATAGTATCACTTTTGTGTTTCTATACCAGTGTCTTTTGCATTAAATAACCCCTGAAGGTTGATATGCCAAAGAAACTAAACTACTTAAGCTGACTATATCCATCCAAAGCCCCTCCTCATTTGTTGGTACTATAACTCCCACTTTAGCCCACTTGCCTGAACCTGAAAAAGATCTTTGCTCCACTCAAATGAAAAATGTCGTGCATTGTCGAGTTTCAAGTGACATAAAAAAACTAAAAAATGGGAGAGTGTTGTTAAGATTAGTTATTGAATTGGAAGTGACGTTAAGTTGGCCAAAAAAAATACAATTTTATTGACCAAATTGACGGAACCATTGTTTTGTTTTTTAATCGTCAGTGAATCAATTAGCAATAATGATTGATAAGAATTTCTTGTGCTTATTGAAAAAATACCTTTGTATCTGTGTGTATATGATTAAATACATAATGAGTAAATAATTGACTGTATTAAATAAAATTTAGCTTCTTTTTTTTTTTTCTTTTAAAAATAGACATGAACTCCATTTTTCTCTGTCTCCATCTTTTTTTTTTTCTCTAGTGAAAAACTTTATAATAATGAAATGTTTTTCACATCATTTTTTTTTTTTTTTTAGAATTTTTTTAATTTTTTTTATATATATTGTAAATTTTTTAATGTTTATTTTGCATTATGTTATTAGTTTGTAAATCTCTTTCTATCGAAATGAAAATTGATTATCTTGAGGTCAAAAAACAAACAAATGAAAAAAAAACTAGAAAAAAAATTGAGAAAGTTAAAAAATAAAGCCAAAAACAAATACTTGCAGGACCGTAGATTTCAATTCTGCAAATTATGAATGAATTCTCAATATAAAGGGGGTGTCCTCATGGTGTAATGGTTAAAGCGATGGACTGTGGAATCGTAGAACACGAGTTCGTACTCCAGTCGTGCTATTACATTCACTTTCGGGCAAATAACCTTGGGAAAGGCATGAACCCCCTTATCCTCCCAGCTATGGGTTAAATAGTACCATTACTGTTCTTCTAGGAGAATGGATTTGGCATTAAGTAACCTACAAAGGTTGATATGCCATCAAATAAAAGAAACCAAACCATCAATATAAAGTTTCTCTCTTATTTCTAAACATAAAAAGATTTAAGGTTTTTCAGAGTATCCCCCAAGGTTGAATGGTTAAAGTGCTCAACTGTGTGATCATAGTAAGTAAGAATACTAATTGTTGAATTACATTTACTTTCCGACTAATACCCATGAATCCCAGTCAACTGGGGCTCTAGAATACACCAACTGTATCTCTGCTTAGGGGTAATAATCCAGCCCCCAATGAGTGTCCTGGATTTGACACTAAACCATTTGACGGCAAGGGGAGATTTGAGGAATGTGGAGTACTCCTTCATTGCCATCGTTCCCAGGTCCACTCTGGCCCGGAGTGGTAGCACCTGATAGGGTCCTATGTATGGGACAAATGGAACTGTTTGGCATTCAAACTGAGTGTCAATAAATGATATGCTAAAATGAATTGTTTGAAATAGAACTGTTTGATCATTTAATTGTGTGTAAACAAATGACTGATGTTTAATTGAATTGTTAGAGTTAAACTGAAACACTTAGAACCATTTAACTGTGTGAAAACAAGTGAATAATAGTAAATAAAATTATTTGTATTAGATAGAAATAAGTGAAACCATTTAACTGTGCGTAAAAAAAATGAGCTCAGGCTTGTTTAAAAATATTATCTACAAAATGTTTAGAAATCATATATTTAATATATATGTATAAAAAGGGTTTGACATTAAATAACCTACAAAGGTTGATATGCCATAAAACACAACCAAACCAAGTCATATATTTAATATATATGTATAAAAAGGATTTGGCATTAAATAACCTACAATGGTTGATATGCCATAAAACCTAACTAAACCCAATCATATATATTTAATATATATGTATAAAAAAGATTTAGCATCAAATATCCTACAATAGTTGATATGCTATAAAACGCAACCAATCACCTATTTCCACATTTTTTTAAAAATAAGAGTTTATATAAGATGGAAATTATATCAAGAGAGGATTTACCATATATACCTATGTGCGTATTTATCTTACACCTCCACCACAGGCAGGATGCTACACAAAGTCAATTTTTAAACTGAGTACAACTGGTTTGAATTTATAGTCTCCCTTCTCCTAGACTGGTTACCTTACCAAGACTGAAGAATACAGTCTACCCTATGATTTAATTTGGTTTGGTTTTCTTTGTTGAATGGTATATCAGCCTTCATAGGTTGCTCAATTCCAAAATCATCTTTCTCAGACAATAGTGGTACTATTTTATCCATAGCTGAGAGGATAAGAGGGTTTATACCTTTCCCAAGGATTTTAGTATGAAAGTGAACCTAATTTTTTAACTGAAATTCAAACTTGCCGACTATGATGACACAGTCCAGAATGTTAGCCACTACGCCATGGAGACTGTCCACTTACTATTTCAGCCCAATCAGATGGGGCCGTAGAATACACCAATTGAATCTCAGAAGAAGAGTAAAACTTCCTCAACGTGATATGACACTAAACCACAAGATGGTGAGGTTCCTATCCTGGAACTTAGGGGAATATAGAGTACCCTTTCATTGCCATTTCTCCCAAGTCCATTTTGACTTGGATTGATAATACCTGTTAGGGTCTCTTCCATGTGTCAAATAGAACTGTTTAACTATTTAACTATGTGCAAAAAAATGACTGATGTTAAATTGAATTGTTAGTGTTACATACCAATACTTGAAATCATTTAACTGTGTGCCGACAAATGATTAATATTAGATAGAATTACTTGTGTTTGATAGCAATACTTGAAACCATTTAACTGTGTTCAAACAAATGAGCTTTGGCTTGTTTAAAATGTTACCCACAAATTATTTGTTGACAAATCATAGATATTTAACATTAAATAACCTACAAGGGTTGATATATTATAAAACCCGACCAACTATCTATTATTTATTCTTAGCTAGAGGTAGAGAACAGATAGATAGATGCCTTTCCTTTGGGCATTAGTCAAAAGGGAAATGCAGCCTGGTGTAAGATTTTAACTGAGGTTATTAATTTCATTTTCTCTGATTCCATCTCCCATATATACTCATGTATAGATTAGATTTTAAAAAACATAACTTTTTGGTAAAAATTACCATTAGTAATTATTTTCTAAGGTTCAATTTCAAGCATAAGAGATGCCATAATGTAAAAGTTTTGTGAACATAAAACAAGGGGGCGGGGTCATCATGGAATAATGGTTAAAGCAATGGACTGCAGAATCATTGTAAACAAGTTCAAACTCCAGTTACACTGTTATGTTCATTTTCAGACAGTACTCTTGGAAAAGGTATGAACCCTCTCATCCCCCAAGCTATGGGTTAAATAGTACCACTACTGTTCTTCAAAAAGGATGGTTTTGGCATTAAATAACCTAAAAGGTTGATATGCCATTAAACAAAGAAACCAAACTATAAGGGTTGACCTTTACACAAAATCAACTTATTGATAAGTATATATAAGATTAAACTATAAGTACATACAGTATTAAACATAAGCATATATAATATTAAACAATTAGTATATACAGTATTCAACATAAGTTTATATAATATTAAATAATAAGTACATACAGTATTAACCGAGCCATTGGCCTTATGAGTAGAGTTTTTATCAATGGTCTGGGAGACCTCCAGTTCAATCCTATGTCAAGTCATACCCAAGACTCCAAAAATGGTACTTGATGCTGCTTTGCTTAACACTCAGCATTATACGGTAAGGATCAAGTGTAAAGTGGAGCAATCCAGGGAAGGAGTAGTGCCCTCACCTACACCTTAGTGTAGTAACTATTGAAAAGGGAGCCTTCAGGTCACCTTCAACTAAAGTTGCTGACTTTACTTTTTTTTACATACAGTATTAAACAATTATAATCGCTTGCAAATTATTGGTAAAAGATGGGAGTACATATCTGTTTGCAAACAAACGGTTATTATTAAATAAGATTAGTCATTTTAATCATATAATAGTGAATAAAATATTCATCTTAAATAGGAATACTTGATGCCACAAAACTGAAATTATTTTTATTAGATCCTATTTACCAACCCCTCCGTTCAGGTAGGATATGACACAAGGTCAATTTTTAAGCAGAGTTTGACAGATTTGAATTCAAAGTTGTCCTTCTCCTAGACTAGTTGCCTCACTGAAGAACCCAGTCTGTCCTACTATTTACCCATAGCTGGAGGGAGAATAATTAGATTCATACCATTCCCATGGGTATTAGTGCTATGTGAAATGCAATCAGTTTCATCCAGGATTTGAACTCAAGTCGTCATGTCCATTTCCTACGACAATAAACAATACACTATGGGCGCCTCCAATTATTTTGATTAGATGATAATACTTGATATCATATAACTGTGTGCAAATAAATGATTATTGACAAATAAAAGTAATTTTTTTTTAAATGCAATGGAATATGGAAAATATTATGATGATTACTATCAAACTCATTGAAATAAATAAAATTTCAGCATCAAATAACTCATAAGAAATTTATGTCATTAAATAAACTCTCTCTCTCTCATATGACAATAACTATTATAGTAGTTACGCCTTCTGTAATTGAAAGTTATTAATGTTAGATGGGAGTGTTTAATGCTACTTAACTATGTGCAAGATTGTTTTTTGTGTTGGAACTATTTGGTTGAGGCTGTAATTGTTTAATAAGGGCAGTTATTGTTTGCTAATTGAAACTGTATCAATGGTTGCAAGTTGTTGGTATTAGTGAAAGCTGTAATTGTTTTCTAAGGACTGTTATTGTTAACTAATTGAAACCGTATCAATGGTTGCAAGTTGTTGGTATTAGTGAAAGTTGTAATTGTTTACTAAGGACTGTTATTGTTTGCTAATTGAGACCGTGTACTAGCTTGCAAGTTATTGGTTTAAAGTAGGAGTTCTTGAAACCATGTAGCTTTGTGTGAGCCAATGACTTTTTCTAAATGGGAATAGTTGCTTTGGACCATAAATTTGTGCATAAGTTGTTGACATTAGATTAGAATACTTGAAACCATATGACTATAGGTGAACAAATTTTTATAGACTAAAGTGCATTTAAAAATATATAATAAAACATTGAAAATATAGTTATGATTACAAGCATTTAGAATAGAATCAAATTTTAGCATTGAATAACTCATAAAGAATTGATATGCCATTAAACAAATACACCAAACCAAACTAAATCAGAAAGGGGGTGTCCTCGTGGTGTAATGGTTAAAGCAATGGACTGCGGAATCGTCGTACGCAAGTTCGTACTCCAGTCATGCTATTACATTCACTTTCAGGCAAATACCCTTGGGAAAGGTATGAACCCTCTTATCTTCCCAGCTATGGGTTAAATAGTACCACTACTGTTCTTCTATGAGAATGGCTTTGGTATTAAATAACCTACAAAGGTTGATATGCCATTAAACAAAGAAACCAAAACCGAACCAAATCAGAAAGAATATATTAGAGAGTGAAGGACTCATTAATTTTGTATCAGAATACTAGTAATCTTAAGTGAGATCATATCTGAGATAATCACCTTATTTGTTCTTAAGTTTAATAAATATTCATACAGTTGTAACTCCCTACCTACCTTCATTTTGGGGATTTAGCAGGCTCTTACTTAAAGGGAAAGAGATTAGATGTGAAACCTAACACTCACCCTCACGTACCCATCGGCTTTTACTTGATTGGTCGTCAGATTGAGTGTAGCCAAAATTCATCCTTAGCACACCAACTATTCAGTGGAGGAGACCCCATAAGCTAGTGGTTAACGTGCTGGTCTGCAGCATTGTACCAGATAAGTTCAAACTCCAGTTGTGCTATTACGTTCACTTTCAAACTAATACCCTTGAGAAAAGTTTGAATTCATTTAATGCCAGATTCTATTTATGCACATATCCCGCCCTGTCAGCTGGGGCTGTAGAATACACAGACTGCACCTCTGCAGAGAAGTAAGACCCCCCACCCAACAAGTCTCCTGAATATGACACTAAACAATCTGATGGTGAGGTTCCCGTGATGCTGGAGCTTTGAAGAATGTGGAGCACCCCATCATTGCCATTGCTCTCAGGTCAACTCAGGCCTGGAATGGTAACACCCAATAGGGCCCTATCTATGTGTTAGATAGAAATAACTGCATACTTATGCTAAACTAAATTGTTTGAAATAGAACTGTTTGACTAAACTGAATAGCTTCAAATAGAAATATTTTTGACAATTAAACTGTGTACTCATGCTAAACTGAGTAGAACTGACTATTTGCATAAAAATGGATTTGGCATGAAATAACCTACAAAGGTTGATATACCATAAAACCCAATCAACCAAAAATTATACGCATATCCTATATGATTTGTAAGGGAATAGTTTATTGGTAACATTATTTGAATTAGCCTGAGTTTATTTATTTGTACACAGTTAAATGGTTTCAAGTATGGCTAATAATATTAATATTAATTATTTGTTTACAGGCAGTTAAACAGTTTCAATTATTGCTAACTAAGAGATTTTATTTAATATTAATCATTTGCTTGCATACTGATAATATTTCAATTATTGCTATTTATTGTTTGCACACAGTTAAATGGTTTCAAGAATTATTATTTGACACTAATAATTCCATTTAATACTTACAATAATCTCTAATAGAAAATCCAAGTATTGCTATCTAACACTGATAATTCTTTTTATCATTAAGGGTTTTCAGACTATTGTCTTCATCTTTCTTGTTATTTCCACAATGCTTCGGCCAATATGTCCTCCAGCCTTCTTCAGGTGTTTGTCAAACACGGGAACCTTCACGGAATTTCGAACTACATCCTTTATTGAAGCTGTAGTTGTAAGTGAAAGTATTTATGGTCCCCGATAATTTAACATTGAAGTTTTGTATATAGAGTGTTTAGAAAAAAGGTAGAATAGGCATAATATAGACATAATATAGGCGCATGGAAAAAAGTAGTAAATGAAGGAAGCCAATGAGTGAAGGATATGCAACAAATGAGTAAAAGATATGAAACGAGTAAAGGTTGTAAAACGGCGCGGACAAAAAGAACATTTAAAACAAGGCGACGAACAAAAACAAATTTATATTCCACAACAATAAAACTTACATTGATACGTAAAAAATATTTCTAATTCTACTAACAAAATAATAGTGTGTATATGTGTGAGCTTGTGTGTGTGTGTGTGTGTGTGTCTAACACAACTAAGCTACAAAAGGATTACATATTTAAAATGTCCTTTTTTTATGATTAGAAACGGACAGTTTCTCTGAGACTGGAAAGCGTCTCATAGTCAATGTATATTTTGAATGTTTGCAAGGCCCATCCATGTTGTTGCTTTTCTCTCCTGTTGATTCACACTGGAGGGAGTGTGTTGCTGCTGTGAAGAATTTGTGTAGAAGAGAGAAAGGGTGTTTGAAGACGACGTATTTATAGAAAATACACGTCTTGTAATAGGCTCCAAACGCAGGATGAGAATTTACACGCGGACGTAGTTTTAAGCATGTCACATGGTTCTCCTGGCCAATGGTTTCCCGAGACTGAATATGTGAGCGTCCACTATCTTTGTGGGAACAAGTGGCACACCGCCCAAAATAATTTTATAGGAGTGTAAAGTCCTATAAAACCACGGGGGTCGCCTGTTCTGATTCCATTAGCCATAACCGGGTACAAGTGTTAAGTATTCCTGTATTGTTACTCGTCTGTAGTGAGAATTGAACCTGCAACCTCCAGATTATTGTCTCCTTAGAAGCTTAGGGAACCGTTATGCCATGTGTCCTGCTGGACAATTCAGAATGAATTTTTGGGACTTATAAACTTAATGTTCTTACTTGACTAGAATTACTACTATTATGTATGATTTTTTACCAGTGCTCATTCAGATTTTTTTTTTTCTCATCTAGCCTTCTTAATTATCAGTTCCCATATTGTATTCAACTCTATACTTGGTCTACTCAGCAAAACAGTTTTTGGATATTATCCTCCATCCTCCTATCTAGGTTTCTTGGAGCCGATGTTATGCACTCTGGGTAGTTGTTATGATGGAGGTTGTGTCTCAGACTAATCATTTCTTCTTGATATGCATCAGTCTAAATATGTGCACTGGTAAAAAATCATTATGGCTAACGGAATCAGAATAGGTGACCCCTGTGGTTTCAATAAAGGATGTAGTTCGAAGTTCCATGAAGGTTCCCGAGTTCAACAAACATCTGAAGAAGGCCAGAGGACATATCGGCCGAAACATTGTGGAAATAACAATAAAGATGAAGACAATAGTTCGAAAACCCTTAATGATGAAAATCAACAAGCTTCGTCTCAGAAATTTAGACAACTAACTGATAATTCTATTCAATAATGTTAATTTGTTTCCAAACAGTTTAATGGTTTCAAGCACTATTATGGAATATTAATAATTCAATTTAATGTTAACAGGTACTACCACTCTGGGTCAGAGTGGACCTGGGAGTAATGGCAATGAATGAGTACTCTGCATTTCCTTAAGCTCCTGGACTGAAGTCTCAACATCAAATGCAATTTAGTTTCATATCCTGGAAACTCATTGGGTGGGGAGTCCAACCTCTCTGCAGAAATGCAATTGGTGTATTTTGTAGTTCCAGTCACGTGGGCTTAATTAATTAACCCATGAAGGTTGATGTGCCATTAACGCAAATATTATCATCATCAAGATGTGCTGATTAAAACCCATGTAATAAAAAAAAAAAAAAAAAAACATACATGCAGCTTTTTTTTTTAATTTTATATTGTCTGACCCCCACCCCCACCCCCACCCAATATTTCCTAGGAATAAGAGATTTGGACACTTATTGTCATGAGATGTACGCTTATTGTTGAACAGGTTAAATGTTAAGAATTACTAAAAGCTGGATCAATAAGTTCATCACATGACACACAATGTATTTGATGGCCTATAAAATCCCCCATTTGATGGTAAGGCTCCAGGCCTGGAGATTTAAGAAATGGGGAATACCCTTTTATTGCCATTACTACTAGGTCCACTTTAACCTGGAGTGGTAGTACTTTTTACAGTTTCAACTATGGGTCAAATAGAACTATTTAATCATTTACTGTACTTGAAACTATTTAACTGTGTGCAGACAAATTGAATTATTAGTGTTTGATAGCAATACTTGAAACTATTTAACTGACTGCAAACAAATGATTATTATCAAATTGAATTATTAGTGTTGGATAGAAATACTTGAAACTATTTAACTATGTGCAAATAAATGAGCTCTGGATCATTTAAAAACTATATCAGTTGATGAGACACTGCTTCCTAGGTAGATGAACTTGTCAACTAGTTTCAGAGAGCTAAATTTAAAAATACCTCAATTTAACTACTGGCTCAAAGTTGAGTCTTCTTGTGAGCAAATCTTTACCTGGATGTCATAGACTTTTTCAATGATTGTCAATGGGGGCCCAAGAAATATTTTAAATGGACCTGGAGTTGGCCCGAGAAAATGTAATTTATGGCAGACTGAAAAGAGAGAAGACTTACAACTGAGGCGAAATCAAAGTTCAGAAGATCGACTTGATAACAAGCTGATAGATAGACACCAGGAGTCGTGTCCTTGTTTGTCAGGATTTATATTGTCTTCTACATTTTGCTTTTGTAAATGCATTGCCTGTTCAATGGATTTTTCTATTTGTGCTTATCTGGGACTGAAAATTTTTTGACACCAAAAATGGGTGATGAGGAGGAAAAGGTTGAAACATTGGACTATAAGTACTTGTATCTAATTGTCCTAGTGGGTAGACTGGGGTTCGATCCCAGGTTGAGTCATACCAAGGACTAAAAAAATGGTAGTTGATACCTCCTTGCTTAACACTCAGTATTATAAGGTACGCATCAAGGGTAAAGTGGAACAATCCCAGGAAAGGAGTACTGCTCTCCCCTACACCTCAGTTTGATTTTGTTTGGTTTCTTTGTTTAATGACATATCAACCTTCATGGGTTATTTAATGCCAAAGCCAGCCTTCTAGAAGAACAGCAGTAATGCTTGTCTTTAATTGGAATCATTTTGAGATGAGGCTTTTAATCTGAGAATTAATTTTTATTTATTGCGGACTTTTTCCCCTCATCTTGGTAGTTTTTGTGTTGTTTCTTCTTTCACTACGTTTCGGCCACATTTCACCTCTGGCCTTCTTCAGGTGTCGCAGTAAAATCACCTGAAGAAGGCCAGAGGTGAAATGTGGCCGAAACGTAGTGAAAGAAGAAATAACACAAAAACTACCAAGATGAGGGGAAAAAGTCCGCAATTAATAAAAATTAATTCTCAGCAGTGATGCTATTTAACCCATAGCTGGGAGGATTACAGGGTTCATACCTTTCTTAAGGGTATTAGTCTGAAAGTGAACGTAATAGCGCAACTGGAGTTTGAACTTGCTTGCTACGATCCTGCAGTCCAGTGCTGTAGCCATTACACCATAAGAACACCCTTCCCTACACCTCACTGTAGTAGCTATTGAAAAGAAAGCCTTCCAGTTGCCCTCAACTATGGTCACCGACTTTATAACTTTAGTATTTAATGTAAATGATGAAATTTTATTAACCATAAAATTCAATAGTTGTGTGTTGAAAAATTTTATCATTAGGTTACAGACCTATTGATTTATCTGTGAACATCTGAAGAAAGGCCAAGAATATATCGGCTGAAACACTATGATAAGAATAACAAAGGCGAATAGACTGTAGGATATATATTTAGAATAGCTACAAACAGTCCTGGTCTGCTTTCTTTTTCCTATTCTCTCAATTTTCCCTCTCCTTCTTTTTCTTTCTTTTCACTTTTTCTTTTACTATTCTCTCTTTTTTCTTCTTCCTTTTCTTCCTTCACTCTTTCATTTTTTCTTTTTTTGCTATATTCAGAAACAAAAAAATAACCAAATTTATGCAAACTTTCTTTTATCCCTCACTGTTCTTTATTAACTATGAGTTGTCAATAGACGAAAGCTTTTTTTTTTGTTGTTTTTCTGGAGATATTCTAAATTATTTACTGAAATTTCATATTTTTTATTTACTAAAATTTCACATTTGATATTATTTACTGAAATTTCACATTTGATATTATGTACTTAAATTTGACATTTGATATTATGTACTGAAATTTGACATTTGATATTATGTACTGAAATTTCATATTTTTTATTATGTACAAAGATTTCATATTTTTTGTTATGTACTGAAATTTCATATTTTTTATTATTTACTGAAAATTCATATTTTTTATTATTTACTGAAATTTCATATTTTTTATTATTTACTGAAAATTCATATTTTTTATCATGTACTAAAATTTCACATTTGATATTATGTACAGAACTTTCATATTCTATATTACGTATAGAAATTTCTTGTTTTTTATCATTTACTAAAATTTCCCATTTGATATTATGTACAGAAATTTTATAGGTGCCAATAATAGTGACCAGAACTGTATCTCTAAACAGTTCAAATTTTACTAGTTACTAATTTGGTGATATAATAACTTTGACAAACAAATAAACTGATATGCTACATTTTATCCAAACGGGCATTTTTTTGAGAGATCTGGGTATCTTTATTGTTTTTTGTTTTTTTTATGTTTTTCAGAGTTGACAATGGTCAAATAACTTTTCAAATTGATCCTGACGTTGACGGAGTTACTGCTTCAACTGTGGCCAAGCAATTTGGTAAGTTCTTTCTGAGGATTCTCGTTTTGATTTTTTTTCCATATTTGCCATAAAATTATTTTCTTAGTCCATTAAAAAATTTACCCCCCAACAACTCAAAAAACATAATTCTTATTTCAGTCCTGCTTAATTATTCTTCTTCCTTTATTCCTTTCCCTTTTCTCTCCTCTCTTTTGTTTTTCTTATTCTCTCTTTTTTCTTCTCTTTCCTTTATTCCTTTTCTTTCTTCTCTCTTTTCCTCTTTTCTCTTTCCTCCTCTCTTTTCTCATTTCTTCTTTTCTTTTTTTTTTCCTCTCTTTTCATTCTTTCCTTTTATTTCTTCATCTCCCGTATCTGATGGTTTGTGCACCAGTCTTGGAGTTTGGGAAATGTGAAGTATCTCTTTATTATCATTACTCCCAGATCCACTTTGACCTGGTATTAGGTCCCATCTATGAATCGAATAGAACTGTTTAATCTTTTATAAAGGATTATTATTATTATTATTATTATCAGTTATTTAAAACCATACAATTATGCAAGTTATTTGTATTAGATACAAATAGTTAATAAATAAAATGTATAATGTGGAATAACAATACTTGAAATCCTTTAACTGTGTGCAAACAATAAATAGCAATGCTTGAAACCATTTAACTGTGTGCAAACAAATAAGCTCTAACTTATTCTGATATAAAGGTAATTACAAACTATTCACTTACTAATCATATATATGTATGAACAGGATTTGGCATTAAATAACCATCAAGGATTGATATGCCATTAAACCAAATAACTTGACTGTACCTCATTTCTTCTTCCTCTCTTCTCCTTTTTTCTTTGTTTTTCTTTTCATTGCTTTTCTTTAGATTTTTTTTGCTTTCCATAATTTTTTTATATGATACGGATATGATACTAAACAATCTGATGGTGAGGTTCCAGTAATGCTGGAGCTTTGGGGAATGCAGAGTCCCCCTTAGTTGTCATCACTCGTAGCACCTGATATTTGTGGGTCAAATAGAATTAAACTGAGTACTTATACTAAACTGAATTACTTGAAATAGGACTATTTTGACATATAAACTGTGTACTTATGCTTAACAGAATTGTTTGAAATAGAACTGTTTTTGATATTGAAACTGTACTTATGCTAAACTGAATTGTTTGAAATAGAAATGTTTTTGACAATTAAACTGTGTGCTTATGCTAAACTGAATTGTTTGAAATAGAACTGTTTATTTCTATGAAAATGGTTTTGACATTAAATAACCTACAAAGGTTGATATGCCATAAAACCCAAACAAACAAAAATAACATTATTTTTGACAATCAGAGATTTTACTGTTTCATTTTGAGACAGGAAGATAATCTTTTATTTTGTTCTTGTTTCCCTTTTTATACTTCCAGAATATTACACCCACACTCTTCACTGCCACCTCCACCTGACAGGCAAAAGCTGCTAAGACTTGCCTTGGTTTGGTTTTATGGCATATCAACCATTGTTGGTTACTTAATGTATATATATATATATATACTAAATATATACGATTTGTAAACACATTTTGTTGATACATGCAATTAAATGATCAAACAGTTCTATTTCTAACAATACAATTTAGCATAAGTCAACAAGTTTAAATGGTTCCAAGTATTGCAATGTATCACTAACAATTCAATTAAACATCAATCATTTATTTACTCACAGTTAAATGATCAAACAGTTCTATTTCAAGCAATTCAGTTTAGCATAAGTCATTTGTTTCCACTCAGTTTAAATGTCTAACATTTCTATTTGACTCATAGATTGGACCCTTTCAGGTGCGAGCCCAGTCAGCTAGGGATCTAGAATAGACTGACTGCATCTCTGCAAATGGGTAAGACTCCCTCATTGAGTGTTCTGGATATAATACTAAACAATCTGATGGTGAAGCATCAGTAATGCTGGAACTTTGGGGAATGAGGAGTATGCCTTTATTACCATCACTCCCAGTTCCACTCTGGCTCAGAGTGGTAGCACCTGATAAGGTCCTATCTATGGGTCAAATAGAACTAAACAGTGTGCTTATGCTGAACTTGATTTTATATATATAAAATCAAGTTCAGCATAATATATGTGTGTATATATATATATATATATATATAGCAAATGCTACACACTCCAACGGTAAAGACGCTCTTACATAGTAGTAATGCAAAAACAAAAGTTACATCACTTTTGTAATAGATCCTCCCCTGATGATGGCCCAAAGTTGGGCAGAAAACACTTGGGATATATACAATTATGGAATACATCAATCAATTCCCGCTGAATACAATAAAAGCAATACGGCAATATGAACAGATCAAAAAGAAAATATGTAGACAGAAAATGTCTATTATGTTCAACGAAATTTGTATTAATAAATATATAGATATCATCATCATCATCATGTCGTGCTGGTAGCACGGATATCCCTGATCCTCTCTCGTCACTTTTCCCCTATCGTTCATTGCCTCAGGCAGGTCTTCTGGACAACATCCCGTATCCTCACATAGTTGCTGAATGCATGTTCGTGCTGGTCGTCCTGCTTTTGCACGGCCATGTGTGGAGGTCCACAAGAGTACATCACTTATGAGTTCGTCCCTGCTTCTCCAGTTCGTCTAACTTGAATAGTTTTCATGATAGGAGGCAGGTGGCTGTACAGTTGGTTTCTTGTGGGGTGTTGCTGCCAGGACTTGTTCAAGATTGCTCGCAGCATTCTTGTGTAATTGCCGTCTAGCTTCTTCTCCAGCTGTTTTGTTAGTCCATGTAGTGCATCCATATAGCAGTATCGATGCGACTGCTGCCTGGAAGAAACTGCGTTTCATTTTATTGGTTAGGTCTGATTTCCATATAATCGATAGCCTATTGATAGCTGTCCATGCTTTCATTAACCTCGTGTTGATGTCCTTTTCAGTTGATGAGACGCTGCTTCCTAGGTAAGTGAATTTGTCTACTAGTTTAAGAGGGGTTCCGTCTAGAGTGGAGATGTCACCCGTTTGATTATAGCACACATATTCCGTTTTATGTGCATTGATATAGAGGCCTATTCCAAACTATGCGGTAGTGTTTCAGCTTGGTTGGGTGTATTTGCCAGTATCGCTATGTCATTGGCGTAGTCGGCGTCGGTAATTGTTTTTGCGGGGTACTTTCTGCTTCTTTTCTTTGTCAGCTCGAAGCCGTTCTCTCTGATTTTGTCAATCGATGTTCTAAGTACGTAGTCTAGACAAATGATAACAAGGTATGGAGCTAGCGTGTCCCCTTGTAGTACTCCTGCTACAATGTCGAAGTATTCTGTGTCTCCATCTGGTGATCGTACTTTTACTTTGGTGTTTCTATAGAGAATTGTTATTGCTGCTACAGTTTCTTTAGGTATGCCGTATGCTAGTAGGATTTGTTCCATCTTTCCTCTGTGAATGGAATCGAAGGCCTTGGTAAAGTCGACAAATATTAATGTCGCTTGTAGGTTTTTTGCCCGTACACCTTCAAGGATTCTACGGATGTTTAATATTTGTGAGGTCGTGGATCTATTTCTTCGGAAGCCGTTTTGGTTTTTCCTAAGTATGTTGTTGATTTTGGGTTCTATGCAGTTTCGTAGTAGGGCATTGTAGATTTTGGCTGCTATGGAAATCATGAGTCGAATTTTTCCTACTAAAGTTTCGCCTCACTGGCTCATCAGGGAATTTCATACCGACTTTTTCTTTTTTCTTTTTCCTGGTAACTGTGAATGCTGGTAGATAGTAGGTTAGTAAATATATATATATATATATATATATATATATATATGAGAAAAGAAAGACAATATAGAAAATTCAATTAAAATGTTTAGATATGAGAAATATGTTGATTTAGTTATCTGCATTGCTTTCTTTTTCTCATACTGCTGGATTTTACTCTAAATTTTACCCCTATATATATATATATATATATATAACGGACATATCATTAATGATGACCAGTCATTATTTGTTGAATTTTGATTTTAAAATTTTCACTGAATAATATTTTTATCTTTTTGATTAATATCAATAACTGAACTGACAAAAGGAAATTATGTTGAAAAATAAATACCTTTTTTTTTTTTTTTTAATAATTAGGCTACATACTTATTGAAGTATCTAACTGATCTGAAATTTTCACAGTATAATATTTTTATTTCTGTGATTAATAAAGGACCATTAAATTTTGTGTATTGACAAGAAAGGTGATTATATTCTAGTGTTACATAGCAAGGATTCTCCACACCCAGGGCCAAAGCTACTATTGGCACCACCATTATTCACTTAATGAAAATAACCTCAAGAACAAAAATAGGCACTCAATGAGCAAATACCTCTGCCATTTTTGTTAAAGCTACCTGCTGGCCTAATTGTTTTTTTTTTGTTTGTTTGTTTTTTTTGGGGTTTTTTTTTTTAATCACCCAAAGCATGGCTTTCCACCAAATTTCATAGAAATCCATTAAGAACTTTTAAAGATATTTTGTTGCTGACATCTAACTTCATCCATAGGGGGGTGGAGGTACTTGAACAATGATTGGTGTGAAAATGTGATCACTTCTTTCATAGCCGATGGCTAACTGTTTAATGAAATTTTTTTTTCAAACTTATTTGAGAACTTTTTGAGATATCTGTATTAAATACCTCAAGAAATGTTGCAAGCATGCAGAAGAAAATTTTTTTAGGGCTTTTGGTTGGGAGACAGATTTACCTGCACCCATTATCTAAAAAGGGTTATTGGTTGGGCTTACTACTTGCTGTCAAAGGCAGCCCCCACCTCTGAAGGGAAAATGGGGATGAAATTAGGATAATTTTTGTACCTGCTGTACTGGAAGTTTGCTTTCAGGGTTCCCTACAATAAAGCTGTTTTGTTTCAGATCTTCTCACTGAAAGATTTGTGATGGTAGATTCTATCCTTAGTTTTGAAACTCATGTTGTTCTGTCTGTCTGAATAACTGAGGTGAGCAATTATTATTTACTTATGTTATGGGAGAGACGACCCTCTTAACAGGGACAGTGAAATAACTATAGTCTAACCTTGTAGATTAAATAAAAAAATTTAAATTCCCAGAAGGTTACTCAGACAGATATCTGAAGAAGACCAGAGGGTCTGGTTTAAAACAAGTACCTGGCTTTTTAGCAGGGCCATCTGGCATTCAAAGTCAAGGATAGATTCGTGACCGAATGACCCCCAGCTTCAGCTGGACAAACAATCATTAACCACACAGCATAGCACTAGACCTTAGGGTCTGGTTCAAGCTCTGAGTAGGCATTCATGCCAGACTCACATTGCTCTTAGCGAATCCAAATCTATCAGGGTCACTTGGCTCACATTGCACTCGGTGAACCGAGGACCAGCATAGTCCAGCAGGGCATGTATCAGCTAGCACCTGACTTTCCCCTCCCTTAAGACCCCTGCTATAAAAAAGACCTTGTGTCAAATCCTGTCTGGAGGCAGATATAATTGTACACATGAGGGAATAATAATCATTTTTATCAAGTTTAGATTCTTATATAATATAAAGACTTTTCTTTATTTTTTAATTGTTAAACCATCTTATATAACAGTGATATGCATAGTGATATGCCCGTGGTATAATGGTTATCATCATAGGAAATGGACACGGCGACACGAGTTCAAATCCTAGATGAGACTAATTGCATTTCACATAGCACTAATACCCTTGGGAAAGGTATGAATCCAATAACTCTCCCTCCAGCTATGGGTAAATAGTAGGGCAGACCAGGTTCTTCAGCCTTGGTGAGGCAACTAGTCTAGGAGAAGGAAAACTCTGAATTCAAACCTGTTAAACTCTGCTTAAAAATTGACATTGTGTCATATCTTGCCCAAGTGGAAGGGTTGGTAAATAGGATATGCATAGTTTCTACATTCGCAACATTTCTAAGATGACAGATATGGAGACAAAATAGATTTTTTCTCCATCTTCAGTTAGTAAAAACTGCTTCTTGTTTTTTATTTATTTATATCTGTATTTTTCAAACTCTGTCTTTTCTTTTTAAGGAAGGTGGATTAAATCTCCAAGCATTTCTGACCTTACCTATACAAAATGGATTCTCTCTCTCTCTCTTGAAGGTTTTTATTTCATTTTTAAACAGCAAATTAGAAAGTAATTGTAATTACTGACTTCTTTCTGTTTGTGTTGATACCAAGCCTATTCCCAGTAATGGCCTGGCAAGCATGCTGCTAGAGTCTTTAATTTGAGGCAGGCATGTGGTGACCTATATTACTACTAACCTACAAATATAAAGAAAATATTTTGAAAGAGACTGGTTAGTTATTTTCAATATTTAGCTAAGTATCAGCTATTATTATTAGGAGGAAATGCATCTTATTTTTTATTGATCAGAGAGTTGAAAAATCAATCAAAAAGAGATTTCAACTTTTCCAAAAATACTCATCAACAAAACATAAAAATAATTTAGGAAAAATAAAAAAAAGAAAGAACAGCAATAAATCTGATAATATTTAAAAGTTTTATCCCATAATTTGTTTAACATATTTATAGTTCTAATTTCTCTACATATTATTTGCCTTAACTTTATTGAACATAAAGAAAATACTTACCATGCTAAAATTTCAAGATAACTTCAATGTCTAGGGTTGATTCTTAAGTTGCCTTGAAAAACTAAACTAAACAGTAATTCTTGAAATATATATTTTGGGTTGCTCATGATATAAAGAA
The DNA here is from genome assembly GCA_963585895.1 of Sepioteuthis lessoniana. Lineage (NCBI taxonomy): Eukaryota > Metazoa > Mollusca > Cephalopoda > Myopsida > Loliginidae > Sepioteuthis > Sepioteuthis lessoniana. The sequence goes on from OY757919.1 coordinate 15,641,275, forward strand.
TGCACCTGCTAATATTTTCGTTGGTTGGATTTTATGGCATATCAACCTTTGTAGGTTATTTAATGCCAAATCCATTTTGTACAAATAATCAGTTCTATTTCAAACAATTCAGTTAAGCATGAGTACACAGTTTAATTGTCAAAAACATTTCTATTTCAAGCTATTCAGTTTAGTCAAACAGTTCTAATTCAGCCAATTCTGTTTAATATAAGTATGGATTTTGTTTACACACAGTTAAATGTCAAAACAATTCTATGTTAAACAATTCAGTTTAGTGTAAGTAGAGTTTCAATGTCAAAAGCAGTTTCATTTCAAACAATTCAGCTTAGCATAAGTATGCAGTTTAAACGTAAGTACACAGTTTAATTGTCAAAAACATTTCTATTTCAAGCTATTCAGTTTAGTCAAACAGTTCTAATTCAAACAATTCAGTTTAGCATAAATATGCAGTTAGTTCTATTTAGCCTATAGATAGGGCCCTATTAGCTGCTACCATTCCAGGCCGGAGTGAACTTGGGAGCGCTAGCAATGAAGGGGTACTTCGCATTCCCCAAAGCTTCAGCTTTACTGGAACCTCACCATCAGATTGTTTAGTGTCATATCCAGGACCCTTGTTGTGTGTGTATCGGGGAAGGTATTACTGCTCTGCAAAGGTGCAGTCGGTGTATTCTACAGCCCTAGCCAACCGGGCAAGCTAATAGTTTGGGCAGCACTGAAAAACCATTTAACAAGGTAATAATTAATGCATTGGTTCTTTAAACATTGATATTCCAATTAATTTGGGAGTGTTTACCTCTTTTAAAATGACTCTGAACTTTATTGATGTATAGTTCTTTAAACATTGATAGTGCAAATAAATATAAAGTGTTTACCTTTTTAAAATAAGTGTGGATTTTATTAATACATTAGCTCTTGCAGCAGTCGTATCGATACTGCTATATGGATGCACTACTTGGACACTAAATGGCTGAAGAAGAAGCTAGACAGCTATTACACTAGAATGTTGAAAGCAATATTGAACAAGTCCTAGTGACAACACCCCACAAGGCACCAACTATACGGCCACCTGCACAAAAACTATCCAAGCTAGACCAACCAGAAACACAGGACATTGCTGGAGAAGCAAGGACGAGCTCATAAGTGATGTACTCCTATGAACCCCCACATATGGCCAAGCAAAAGCAGGATGACCAGATCGAACATACATACAGCAGCTATGTGAGGATAGGGGATGTAGCCCTGAAGACCTGCCAGAGGCGAGGAATGATAAAGAGAAGTGGTGAGAGAGGGTCAGGGATATCCGGGCTAGTGGCACGACATGATGATGATGATAGTCAACTTTATTCATAAATTAGCGATTAAAATATTGATATTACAATTAAATATGAAGTGTTAAAATTAAATCAATTGATACATTAAAATGAAGATTCTTTTCATTTCCCTAGATCTTATTCCATAACTTTCTGACTTCTTCACTTAATAGTGTTTTTTTTTTTGTTTTGTTTTTTTCCTGCAGGTTTTAATCTTTTTTCTTATTACTTATTCTGAGTATTCACATCAGTAGTAACTGGTAGCCTTCGATTAAGTTTGTATGGCAGTAAGTCTCCTCAGCTCTTCATATTTACCCAACCTCTCCGCTCGGGCAGGATATGACACAAGGTCAATTTTTAAGCGGAGTTTAACAGGTTTGAATTCAGAGTTTTCCTTCTCCTAGACTAGTTGCCTCACCAAGGCTGAAGAACCTAGTCTGCCCTACTATTTGCCCATAGCTGGAGGAAGAATAATTGGATTCATACCTTTCCCAAGGGTATTAGTGCTATGTGAAATGCAATCAGTCTTGTCCAGGATTTGAACTCGTGTCGCCGTGTACATTTCCTACGCCGATAACCATTACACCACGGGCACCTCCTCAGCTCTTGTGCAGTATTTTGACCAATCTCAACAGTACTGTGTCCAGGATGGTCTCAATTCTTTGGATCTCCAGTTCTCTCATTCTCTTTTCCAGGTTCTTCATGATTGTTCCAAGAACTATGATTGAAATTAATATCTGTCACTTTCAGGTTTTACAGAAAATTATTTATATCATTGATAGGAATACTAGATATTATATAACTGTGTGCAAGAACCTACACAAAGAAATTAAATATAAACATACAGTGTATACAATTGCCTAACTTCTAGGCATAAAATATCTCTAGAAAGGTTGACATGCCTTTAAAACCAATCAGTCTGATACTCTTGAAGAGACAACATCTCCAGGATGGATCATTCTCTCATCATGAGAAGTGAGGGTAATCTAGGCTAGTAGACTATTGTAAATTCAGGTATTACAGGAGGTCCCATACTTCTAGCCTTGTACCAAACTAAACGATTAACTATGTACAGAGTTATGAGAACTATCTACATCATGGATTGAATAAAGAGTTTGGTTTAAAATTCCCAAAAAGTTACTATGACAGACTCCTGAGGAAGGTTTGTGGGTATATAATGGCCAAAACGTTGTGACTACAACGACAACCAAGATGAAAACACTCATCAGTATAATAATAATAATTCTGTAACATTTCTTCTTGATTTGGTAGGAAAGGTTTTTTTTTCACATCCTATTGACTTAGACATTACTCTACCACTTCCCCTATTTGACTTTAGTTATCATCCAACTCTAGAAAGTAAATAATTCCAGCAAAATATATTAATTGCAAAAAGAAAATGTGATGAGTGTTGAATTTGACAATTTATGACTAAAAGTTTTTTTTTTGCTATTTTGTCTGTGAAACTGTTCGTTATGCATCGAAAAATCATTAAAAAAAAAGATTATCTGCAATTCGTTGCTGATAGAATAGAGCTATTTGATGTATATGTAGCCCCCTCTTGGACAAATAAATGAATGAATAGAAACAGACCATGAAAAAAAATAGAAAATTTTTTATAATTGACACATATTTTGATGAAACTTCAATGGCTTAGACACACATAGGAAGTGATTATTTTCCTTGATTAGTATTTGCCAATGGCTCAGGAGACTGGGATTCAATCTCAGGTCAAGTCATACCAAACACTCAAAAAATGGTAGTTGATATCTCCTTGCTTAACACTCAGCATTATAAGGTACGTTTCAACGTTAAGGTGGAGCAATCCAGGGAAAGGAATAGCACCCTCCCCTACACCTCGGTGTAGTAGCTATTAAAAAGGGAGCTTTCGGGTAGCTCTTGACTTCGGTTGCCAACTTTACTTTTATTGTTGTCAAAGTTCGCTTAGTTGTTGCGAAAAGTATTAACTTCTAGGCATAAAATAACACTCAGTGAATTGACATGCCGTTAAAATCACTCACTGAACCAAATGCTTATTTTGGGGGAGGATACTTTTTCGTTATTTATCAATCTAACCTTAGTAGTAGTGGGTTACTTTCAGTGCTCCATAATTATGACCTTGTGCCATATTTACGTTTAAGGGCACTTTGCAATGTTTAATAAAGGTGAGTTGTAAAGAATTATATTGAACTAAATGAGTCTCGTTGTTCTATAATAATCGGAGGAAAAAGTGACGTCTTAAACTGTATAAAAACCTTTTTTTGTTTTGTCCAATACTACAAGTTTGGCACTACGCCATATTCCTGGAGCGCTCTGTTCATAATCGAAATCTCAAAATGAAAATTGTGTCTTCTTCCGAGGCTTCATTTTTTTTTTTTTTTTTTTCTCATTTTAATTTTTTCTCTAATTTAGAGTTTTTCTGGTTTTTCTTTCATTTTTGGCTTAAAAAATGTAATTCATTTATTTTAAGTTCTTTAGTTCGCCTCTGTTATTTTCCGTTCTTCTCCACCCGACCTTCCATGTCTTTTTCCGAGTAGCTTTTCGCTCTGCCCCTAGGCCAAAAAAAAAAAAAAGGACAAAATGAAGCAGCAGAAGCCAGTTGCTTGCTACTATCGCAGAAACAGCAACAACAACAACAACAACAGAAGTAGGCAATGCACTGAATTGTATGTGGCCTTTTCCTCTGCAATTACTATCCATTACAGCAGTAGTGTGTCATTTGAGACGACGAGAACACTACCCAGCCCATTGCTCTATGCAATGACTTGTCATTAACATCACATTTCCTTTTCTGGCCGCGGCACAGCTCGTAGTTTTTGTCACGATAAAGAGATTTTTCCACCAAGCTATCAAATAACACCTTGTTCAGAAAGTACCAATTGTCTTCTGGACAAAAAAAAAATAAGGATAAATAAATTTCTTAACACCATTTTCGCTCCCCCCACCACACTTTTTTTAAAAATCTGTACCGGAGTGTATAAAACTTTTCCTCCTTTCCTTTCATTCAATTTATCTTATAATCCTTCTTTCTACTTTCATTTTCACTTTTGACATTTTTTTTTTCATATTTTTTCCCATTCTTTTTCTCCTAAAACTTTTCCCACCTTTTTTTTTTAATTCACTTCACTTTTTAAAAAAAATATCTTTTTTTTAACTTTGTTTTTTTTTCTTTTTCTTTCTTCCTTTATTCGTCGTATCTTTTTATCTATCTCTTTTTCTTCCTCTTGTTTCATTGACTTTTCCTAACTGTACTTTCCCTCCCCCTTTTGTTCTAACTATATTCTCCTCTTCCCATTATATTTCCTTATTTAGTTTTCTGAATTTTTGAATTGTCCTTTCGTTGCACTTATTATCTGCTGATCTTTTATCATTTCATTTGCTTGTTTCCTCAAACTTGTTCTCATTATCACCACCACCACCAATTGTTTTTCTTTTTTGGTGGGGGAGATGTTTAAAAAAAAAAACCTTTCCCGTTTTTTTTTTTTTTTTTTTTTTTTGGCGCTGAGCTTATTTACTAATGTTTGTCTATCGACGAGGACAATTAAACTAAACCAAAGCTTAGTAAATAACGACACTGGTGATTTGTTTCGAGTGGTGAAAGATAGTGTAGAACCAACCACGCTTTTTGTATGAGCTGATAACAGAAGAATGGTGCACCAATGTTCCACAGATTCTCCGAATAACTCTCTTCGTGTTTTAAAATCAGTCTTTCCTTCTCCTAAAGCGATTGCTCAGTCTGATCTACTATTTTAAGCATAGTTGATGAGAGAAGAGATGGGTTTTTATTTTTCGTAAGAGCATTATCACAAAATGAAATACAAACCACCTTTTCCAGAATTTGAACTCTGGCTGCCGTCTTCATTTTCTTCGACAATAAACATTTTACGTCATCCACGTCATCGGTTCTTCTATTACCACTTCTAATTCGCTAGATGGCACGAATCTGCGTTATGAATAAAATGCTTAGAAATAACGCCTTCAATAGTTTAAAAGAAGCACTTGATTTTCTCTTTAAAGTCTATCACATTCATAAATTCTCTTTCTTCCCTCGTTCGCTCTTTAATAAACTTAAAATTTTCCTCCTGGGATTTTTTTAAACAATTTTATTTATCAAACTTTAAAAAAAAAATCTTTTATCTCTTTTTAAATTAGCTGTGAATTTCTCTATCTATCTCTCTCTCTCTCTCTCTCTCTCTCTCTCTCTCTCTCACATTGATGTAAATTCTCTCCCTCCTCATCTATCAATCAATCAGAATCTGCTTCTATCTATTTCACTTCTTATTGAACTTGAAAATATAATCTATCAAACTTTTTAAATATCTTTCATCTCTTTTTAAATTACCTGTGAAATTTCTCCTCTTTCTGTTACTCATTGATGTAAATTCTCCCTCTCCCCTTGTTTTTATCCTCTCATGCACTTATTCTAACACACACACACACACACACACACACATATATATATATATATATATATATATATATTCTCTCCATCTCCCCTTGTTTTTATCCTCTCATGCACTTATTCTAACACACACACACACACACACATATATATATATATATATATATATATATTCTCTCCATCTCCCCTTGTTTTTATCCTCTCATGCACTTATTCTAACACACACACACACACACATATATATATATATATATATATATTCTCTCCCTCTCCCCTTGTTTTTATCCTCTCATGCACTTATTCTAACACACACACACACACACACACACACACATATATATATATATATATATATATATATATATTCTCTCCCTCTCCCCTTGTTTTTATCCTCTCATGCACTTATTCTAACACACACACACACACACACACACACACACATATATATATATATATATATATATATTCTCTCCATCTCCTTTCCTACCGTTTTATCTCTTTTTCCTCTTTCCAGTTTTTCTCTTTCTTCCCTCATTCATTTCTTTCGACCTTCAACGATTCCAAAAAACCTTCCTTCTTTCTATCTCCACTAACTTCCTTCTCTCACTTTACATTACAGTACTTTTTTTTTTTTTACTCCTTCTTTCTTTTATAACGCCTCATGAAAGAATTTGAGAAAGAAAAGTAAAGCGAGCAGAAGCCAATAAGAATAACTAAGGTAAAAATGACCATAAAATGGACTTGATATCATTATAATATATCCCAAAGCAACAACATTTGTTAACGTTTAATGCTTAATTGCTTATCTTGTTTCAGTTCTTGTAAACAATAACCCCTACCCTAACGATCTTCAATTTCTTTGCCACCACCCCAATGCTGATCATATCTCATCCTCGCTAATCTGTTTTCCTTTGACTGCAAACTATGAAAAAAAAAAAAAAAAAATTCATGACCAACATATTTATTCCAGACATTTTCTTCTCTTTCTCAGTCTCTACTTTTAAACTTATTTTCTTTTATTGTTCATATATAAATTATTTCCGAAGAACTGACTATGAAATATTTAAAAGTATGTTACAAATTTTATCTATTTCTTAGTTATGTGTCGACCAATATTTTGTCAGAGGAAGTTTCGTAGCTGATTATTATGGTCTGAAACAGTTTAACATTTACTGAGTTTGAAAATAATGTGGGGAACAATAACATGAAGGCCCCAGTCGGCTGAAGCTGAAGAATGCACCATTCTGATTGAATCTACCAACCTAGCCCATATAAGAAAAACCCTCTATAGTGCAAACAATATGAAGGAACTGTTCCAAAACACTGAAATAAATAATGTGATATCATTTCTAAAAACAGTGAAGTTATACACAAAAATCTAAAGAAATTTACAATAAGACCAAATTACTTCTATAAACCCTTTCTTTACTAGATATATTCTAAGAAACTGATCCCTTCCCCAACCTGTTTCACAGTTTTTTTTGTTTTTTTTTAATGATGACAATTCCCTACAAATAAACACATAATAATCTAAAGTTTATCATTAATTCCTAAGACCGCTCCTTTGAATTTCTTTTCACACTTATTTTCCTTAACTTGATTTGGCATTAAATGACCAATGAGGTTGATATGCCGTAAAAAGAAACAAACAAAATTCTCTCTTTTAGAAAGTACTTCTGTACCAAAGTCCAAAGAAAGAGAAAAGGTCTTATAATGTTAATATTTGTTGTATGGAACATAAGAAGTGGTTTTATTTATTCGTGGTGTAGGTTGTCGATCGTCGGCGAATTGTTGGGTTCTCTTAGGATAATTCTAAGTTTCGTATCTGACTCCTTTTTCTTCTTACCCCATTCACTTGTTGTTGCTTTTGTCTGTGGAAAGTTGCAAGAGAATTAAGGATGGAAAGAAAGAGACTAGGATACCTTTTAACTCAAACTTTATTTTAGGGTTTAATGACTATTCTGCGGTGAATTTTTTCTTGAACCAGTAGAAATAGTCACGTCTCCTAGACAAGGCATTGAAATATATTAGTCATTTTCTGTGACCTATAAGTTTGAAGTTCGTCGGGTATAGGTGTTTTCAGTGAGGTATGTTTAGCAGAGGTGGCTACTAACAGGAGACACGGCTGGTGCCAAGCCTGGGATTTGGTGAGCATGTGTGCTACCTTGCTTGAGAAAAGGTCCTTTCAATAGGCTTTAATAAGAGAGAGTTTCTCTTTTTAGGCATGTATCGATTTCACTCCCTGTTAGAGGCCTCCTGGGGAAACTGCCTTTTTTTTTTAAATCCCCGCTGTTGGGCGATAAAAATGTATGTACCTGTGGGAGCTGAACATGGAAGTAATTGTTACTTTTTGTAGGCCTTTGAAGTTTTTGCATGTTGTTTTGGCTGTGACTGATGATTGTGCATCAGCAAAAAAGTTTTTTTTTGTTGTTCTTTTTTGTTTAATGGTATATCAACCTTCGTGGGTTATTTAAAGCCAAAGGGATCCTCATAGAAGATACTATGATATTATTTTAGCTGGAGAGATGAGGGGATTCCATATCTTTCCCAGTGGTATTTGTCCAAAAGTGAATGCAATAGGACAACTGGAATTTGACCTCACTTCCTTTGAGGCTGCAATCCAGCACTTTAGCTGTTACACCACAGGGACTCCCCTTCGGTGGGTAGAAAGAGAAATACTGAACTTAAGGCTGTGTCACCACTTTCTTTCTTTACTGACATCTCCGTGACCACTTGACTTTTGGTTCCTGTTCCTTTTTTATGGCTGGAGATAATGGAAAAAGAACTGGTGAATTGTAATTGGCTCTTTAATCAATTTAGTTGTCATTTGACCTGCTTTCAATTACATTCTAACTTTTTTAATAGCAGCCATATAAACATTGGTTCCTGACAGTTCCTTTTGTTCAAAATTTGTAACCAACTTTGATTTGTTCACTTATCAATTAATTTCTATTTGTAACTGGTTTTGTAATTTATCCTGGTGTAGTTGTCATTTCTTATTTCCGTTTTCTTAACTTTCTTTAAATGATGATGTGTACTACAGCCATAAACAACCACAGGATTCTTTTATTACTTTCTGTTAAGTTTGACAAAATAATGATACAAATAAAAAAGAAAAGAAAAAAATGCAGTCATTTCTGATCTACAATCCTGCTCAAAAGAATTGAAGATATCCTGCTCTGAAGAATCGCAAAGGAAACTTTTTGAAACAGTCTTTTAACTTCTCATGGTTTGTTCCTAAGGTCAGAAGTTTTTAGTGAAATAGGGAGACTGTTTTATCATATCATATTTACCAACCCTTCCGCTTGGGCAGGATATGACACAAGGTCAATTTTTAAGTGGAGTTTAACACGTTTGAATTCAGAGTTTTCCTTCTCCTAGACTAGTTGTCTCACCAAGGCTGAGGAACCCAGTCTGCCTTACTATTTACCCATAGCTGGAGGGAGAATAATTAGATTCATACCTTTCCTAAGGGTATTAGTGCTATGTGAAGTGCAATCAATCTCGTCCTGGATTTGAACTCATGTCGCCGTGTCCATTTCCTACGACGATAACCATTACACCATGGGCACCTCCTTAACAGACTGTTTTATGGCCTAAGATACTGGACATTTCAACCACAGTAATCACTTTCTTTAAAATAAAAAGGTTTAAAGTGTATTTATTTTCTATTATCATTATCATTATCATTGATTTTTTTCCCACCTTCTTCTCCACTCTGGCCTGGAATGGTAGCCCCTGATAGGGTCAAATAGAACTAAACTGTGTCCTTGTGCTGAACTGAATTGTTTGAAATAGAACTGTTTTGACATTTAACTGTGTGTAAATAAATAACTGATGTTTAATTGAATTGTTCGTGATACTAGTAATACTTGGAACCATTTAACTTTGTTGACTCAACTGAATAGCTTGAAATAGAACTGTTTTTGACATTTAAACTATGTACTTATACTAAACTGGATTGTTTGAAATATAACTGTTTATATGTATAAAAATGGATTTGGCATTAAATAACCTACAATGGTTGATATGCCATAAAACCAAACCAAAACAAACTCCACCTTCTTTAAAATACTCACAGTTTGGAGAACTTAGAGATTACTTACACAGTTAAAAGTCAAATAAATGAATAATGATTATTAAAAAAATGTTTCTACTCTTTTTTTTAACTGATATTTCAGTTTATATCAGAGCTACTCTATTTGCCTCACTCTGATGTTTGGATTAAAATTCTAGTTTCAGAGACCATTAATATTTTGTGGTGATATTTCTTTTAGCTGAAAACCAATACCTGTAGCCTTGTACCTTACTTATTCAAGCAATTTCAGAGCTGTTATATGGTACTGTTTTCCATGAGATATTTATCTAAAATTTTGAAGTAAGGCAGGTTTCCCTTTCTTCAGTCATTTATCTAATTTTTTATTTTAATCTAATAGAAATTCTTATATTTGTAAAACGCCTAATAATACCCAAGATTCCAGATATCTCTGGATATTTTGGGAAAATCAGTTTTACTTCTTTTATTTTAATGAAATAAAAAAAAGTAACAACAGATGTCTCTTTATAACTATAAAGATATCCAGCATTTTGTTTTCTATGCTTGAAAGAGGTGACAAAAGAACAGTTGTGATTGCAGGAAATGATGATTCTGAGTGCTGCATATACCCTCTAGTTATTTACTATGGTTTGTTTAATTGTGGCACAAGGCCAGAGGCATAGAGCCTTCTGTCATATTCAAACTGACCATTAAGAATTTACTTGTTAAGCTTGAGAGCCATTGCATAAAATACTAAGTGTAGCATAGATTTGACACAAGGCCACAAGTATGAGGTACCTAGTCAGGATTGAACTCAGTTAGAATTGGTCAGTGAAACCATCTTGCTAACCATTACACCATGATATGCAACTATATTTAAACAGCATATTGGATGGATATATAGATCTATATATATATATATATATTATGAAAAAAATTATTTGGCCAAATCCCCAACCGTCCTTCAATTTCCACCACCTTTTGCTACACATCACTATACTTATATTCATGAGACAACCTCAAATCTGCCATATGTATCATCATAGACACACACATACAACTACACACAATAATTTACAAATATAATCTACACACACATACAAAAAAATGACTCATACACAATCCTAACATAAAAATGTTATGACTATCTTTTGGATTTCTCCAAAATCTTTCTTTTTCTGCCTGATGATTTGCGTGTAAAGACAGCATGAAACCAGTGGTTGCAGATAAGCATCCATGCTATTAATTATATATAAAAACTAATATATATTTCTTATCATATTATATATTAGCTCTATCACAGATATTGAGTACTCTCCAAATTAACCTGTATTTGGTTTCCCACAAACCCACCAAGTGACATAGTGACAACCCTGAACTGTTGTAGTATATATAATATAAATTAAGTCTGTTGATAGACTTAAAAGCAACAATCCATAGAGAATATATAGTATTAATATATTCAAATAGAAGTGCTCAATGCACAGCTATTATTATATAAGAATATAGAAATATATTTAAAATATATGTAAAAAAATATACCTCACTTGCAGAGTAAATATATCAATATTAGGTAAAATTCAACAGATATGATCCATTATAAATTGGTTTCAACAGTCCTTTTTAATGAAACAATCTTTTATTAAAAAGATTGTTGAAATAAATTTATAGGGGTTCATATCTGTTGAATTTTGACCTGATATTATTTTTGTATATGTGTATATATATTTATGCTCCTCCCAGTGGGTTGAGCACTTCAGTGGAGAATTTCCAGGTGTCACATATGCGTAAATGCAAAAGCTCTTCTAATGAATTGAGGACTCCAGAAGCCAATAACGTATATGAAAATACATATATAAAAAATTCCTTCACTTATGCTAAGAATGATGATAGTTTGGGGTAAGATATCCAACTGATGTAAAGTCAGCCAGGTTTAGATACCAGCTTAAAGCATCTCTTATTTCTAGCCATACTAAACAGTTGTGAGACAACAAAACAGTATGTGTATGAGATATATATATATTTCCATAAGCTATTATATTTTATTTATAAAGACAGACAGAGAGATTATCCTTTGCTAAGCTTAGCTTACTTGTGGCACCAAGAAGTTTCTCGTAAATCAAATGTTAACCCAGCTTGTTAAATATTACACTATACAAATTGTCAAAATACATAAAAGAAATGGGCTCCTTGAGATTATTCATTCAGTAAGCTTAGCTTTGTTGTGGCACAGAGATTTGAAGCACCCAGTGAGAAACAAACTTTTAAGTAATAGGTCTGCTAGCCCAGCTTAATAACCATTAAACCATCTGCCTTCACTCATAATCTATATAACTGTCATTGTATCAGGAAATTACTTATAACAATGAACAATTAGTGGAAACTAATATTAGAACTTTTTTTTTTCTTTAGGGATTCAGTGGATGGTAAATTTGAGTGATATTAAGAAAACAAAAAAAATTTAGTTTAAAAAAAAATTACATAAATACAGAATGTATTTATATCTGTTTATATTTTCTTTATGACATCTAATTCCCAAAAACTTAGCTAGCTTAGTAAGCAGATTATTATAACTGAGTTGATTTCTCACTGGTTTCCCTGTACTTCTGGCTTTGTGCTACAACGCAGCGAACTGTAACTGTATGTAAATCATTTGAATTAAGAATAGTTACTTGAAGCTCTAATGCTTTTATTAGGAATTATTAGTTTCATGAAACTCTATCATTTCTTGCAAATTAATGAAATTAGATAGAAATACCTGATAGCATATTATTATCATTAAGGGTTATCAGACTATTGTCTTCATTTTTATTGTTATTTCCACAACAAATACATGATAGCATATTATTATCATTAAGGGTTATCAGACTATTGTCTTCATTTTTATTGTTATTTCCACAACAAATACATGATAGCATATTATTATCATTAAGGGTTATCAGACTATTGTCTTCATTTTTATTGTTATTTCCACTACAAATACATGATAGCATATTATTATCATTAAGGGTTATCAGACTATTGTCTTCATTTTTATTGTTATTTCCACAACAAATACATGATAGCATATTATTATCATTAAGGGTTATCAGACTATTGTCTTCATTTTTATTGTTATTTCCACAACAAATACATGATAGCTTATTAACTGTGTGTAAATCCTTTGAGTTTAGAATAGTTACTTGAATCAATAATTTTTCTCTAAGGATTACATTAGTTACTTGAAGCTTTTTCTCCATACGTTTAGTTAGCGTCCATGTAGTGCCTTCATATAGCAGTATTAACACAACCATTGCTTGGAAAAAAACTGCATTTTATTTGATCAGTCAGGTCTAACTTCCATATGACTGAAAGCCTATTGATAGCTATCCATGCCTTTGCTAACCAGGTGTCGATGTCTGTCTCGGTTGATGAGACTGCTTCCTAGGTAGGTGAACTTGTCCACTAGTTTCAGAGAACTACCATTTGGTGTGGAGATCTCGCCTCTTTGATTAAAGCACACGTATTCTGTCTTGTCTGCATTGACATAGAGGTCTATGCCAGCAGCTGCTCATTTCAGATTATATAGCAGGGTTTCGGCAGGTAGCTGGCTGTAAATCTTTGTAATTCAGATTTGCTCTCCTTATTTGTCATATATACACAAGGTTCATTAAATAAGTTTCCAGACTTTTTTTTCGTAAGGGCACTTTTATTGATAGTACACACATGAAACTCTAGTCCCCTTCAAAGTAATCTCCTCTGGCTGCAAAGCACTTGTTGTACCGTTCCAACAATTTCTGGAAGGCCCCATTGAAGTCCTCTTGTGTGAGCATGTCAATGACCTTCATCACAGCCTCTTTCATCTCCTCAATTATCTCATAATGACAGCCTCTGAGCTTAGGGAATAACCAAAAGTCACAGGGAGCAAGGTCTGGACTATAGGGAGGGTGAAGAACTGTCTTGATGCCCATCTTGGTCAAATAGTTTGTGACAAGGATGGAGTTGGGGATTGGTGTATTGTCCTGCTGGAAATGCCACTGAGCCGATTTGAAGAGTGCTGGCCTCTTCTGAAGGAATCTCTTCCTGAACTCCCTTAAAACCTCAACATAGTAACCCTAAGCCTAATTCTTTGGCAAATCAACTCTGGTGTATTGACTTCCTTACTCCTCTCATCATCGCTCACAGACTCCTCTCATCATCCCTCACAGACTCCCTGCCCTCCATGAATCTCTTATGCCACTCAAAAAACTGATGCTCGATTCATGCAAGATGGTTGAAAAGCAGTCTGAAGCATTCCATACGTTTCTGTGGCATTTTTTCCAAGTTTAAAACACAATTTTATTGCATATCGTTCTTTTAAAGTGTCCTCACGTCCAGATTGCATTTTTGAAATTTCCCAGCTGTGACAATCAGGCTTTAGTAGGGTGTGTTCCAATTGCTGCTGTAGCTGTTCATTTGAACCTGAAATCATAAAAATCGGTCAGTCATCTCATAAGATGTATAGCAATAACATAGTGAATATTCAAGAGTCTACAACAATTTTAAATGCCTGTACAAAAAAGTCTGGAAACTTATTGAGTGCACGGGGGTGTCCTCGTGGTGTAATGGTTAAAGCGATGGACTGCGGAATCGTAGTACGCGAGTTCATATTCCAGTCGTGCTATTACGTTCACTTTCGGGCAAATACCCTTGGGAAAGGTATGAACCCCCTTATCCTCCCAGCTATGGGTTAAATAGTACCACTACTGTTCTTCTAGGAGAATGGCTTTGGCGTTAAATAACCTACAAAGGTTGATATGCCATTAAACAAAGAAACCAATTATTGAATGCACCCTGTAACTGTGTGCAAACATAATTATCAAAGATAGTAAATCAAAGTTATTGGTTTGATTTCCTTGTTTAATGGCATATCAATCTCAGTTGTCTAAATTTCTGAGATGAAGCTTGATGATTTTTGTCATTAAGGGTTTTCAGACTATTGTGTTCATCTTTATTGTTATTTCCACAACGTTTCGGCCGATATGTCCTGAAGAAGGCCGGAGGACATATCGGCTGAAACGTTGTGGAAATAACAATAAAGATGAAGACAATAGTCCAAAAATCCCTAATCATATCAATCTCTGTCAGTTATTTGATGCTGAAGTTATCCTTGTTGAAGATTAATAGTGGAATGACTTAATCCATTGGGAGGATATGGGAGTTCATACCTTTTCCAAGAGTATTAATCCAAAGTGAATATAATAACCTGACTGGAGTTGGAACTCACTTTCTAGGATATTGCAGTTCAGCACTTCAGACGTTATACTACAGGGACCCACCTATGTAATTGTATGTAAGTTATTGATATTGGTTTGGAATACTTTATACCATATATCTGCATGCAAATTATTTCTATTTGATGGAAATATCTGAAATATAACGATGTGCAAACAAATGATTATAGATAAAAAAAAGGTTAAATTGAAAATATAGATGTGGATGTGATTAAACAATACAAAGAAACAAACTATATAATCATATGTAATTTTTTTTTCTTGTACTAATAAATATTCATCTGAAAAATAATAACATATATATCGCCAGTTCTCAGGAAGGCATTTCACATTTTTAGGATGCTAACATGAAATAAATAGGATACTGGAAAATGATACAGAGTGAATTACGAGGCAGCGAAAAAAAAAAAAAGGTTGAGAACTCCAAAGGTGTATATAAACACACACACACACACACACACACACACACACACTGATTACATTTGACACACACATGCACACATAGATTATATTTGACACATACACACACACATACACACAGTACATTTCCCACATGCATACAGATTACATTTGACACACATGCACATAGAGATTATATTTGACACACACACACACACACACACAGAGTACATTTCACACACACACACACACACACACAGAGTACATTTCACATAGGCATACAGATTACATTTGACACACACACACACACACAGAGATTACATTTCACACACACACACAGAGTACATTTCACACACGCACACATAGATTATATTTCACACACACACACACACAGAGATTACATTTCACACATACACACACAGAGTACATTTCACACACATGCATACATAGATTACATTTGACACTTACACACACACAGTACATTTCACACACACACACACAGAGTACATTTCACACACAAACAGATTACATTTGACACACGCACACATAGATTATATTTCACACTCATGCACACATAGATTACATTTGACACACACACACACACACAGAGTACATTTGACACACATGCACACATAGATTATATTTGACATATACACACACAGAGTACATTTCACACACATACACACAGAGTACATTTCACATAAACACACACACACACACACACACAGAGTACATTTCACATACACACACACACACACGCACAAAGTACATTTCACACACACGCACACATACACACAGAGTACATTTCACACACACACACAGATTACATTTCACACACACACACACGCACACACACACACACACAGATTACATTTGCAAAAAAGTATTATTTCAATAATCATTGCAATTTTTATTTTATATATGTATTACTTGTATTACAAATGCTACATTAAAACAGAAAAAAAAAACTCTATCACAAATGATTTCTTCTAGTCTGTAATGAATATTATTTGATCAAAATTCTTAATGAGAAAAATCGTTCACACCCACTCACCTATCCATCCAATCAGGTTTAAGGGGAGGAGAGACTGTATGGTCACATGATATGCACCTGAAGAGGAACATTGCTATTTTTAACTTAACAGATCTTGTATGAGAATTTATACATCCTAACCTTAAAAGGAATATGCAACACACCCACCACAAGTGCCCACCTCCATAAGAGAAAGAAGCACCAGTGGCTAAAATATTTCTTTCTTCTCCCTTCACTCTAAGTTAAAGTTGCTAATCTAGCCAAATACCTATACCTGTTTGTTGATAGATTTTGATAAAAGCATTGTTCGTATGTTGATAAATATGATTCACTTATTAAAAAGTGATGAATTTTGACTGTAAACTATTTTCTGTTTACTGAAGTTATCTAAAAAATAACGAAGAACTAATTCTAAAAAATAAATTTGCATATCTAGAATATATTGACTTTTCATGAAAATTAACAGCTTACTGTAGACATGTTTTTAATTATGAACAAGGTTTAATGGCATATCAACTTTAGTGGGTTATTCAAGGCCAAAGATATTCTCGTAAAACTGTAGTGATACTATTTAACACATAGCTGGGAGGGAGTTTATACTTTTCCCAAAGGTTTTAGTTCAAAAGTGAATGTTATAGCATGACTAGAGTTTGAACTTGCTTCCTCTGTTGTCACAATCCAGCTCTTTAACCTCTGCACCACAGAGTCTCACCCTTCATTACAAACAAGTTTGTTTGTACTCATGAATTTAAATGAAATACATGAGTTATACATGCTCAGTATTTTACCTAATAAAATACTAAGTATTTAAA
Organism: Sepioteuthis lessoniana; assembly: GCA_963585895.1. Classification (NCBI taxonomy): domain Eukaryota; kingdom Metazoa; phylum Mollusca; class Cephalopoda; order Myopsida; family Loliginidae; genus Sepioteuthis; species Sepioteuthis lessoniana. The sequence continues at coordinate 15,658,519 of OY757919.1, forward strand.
ATCAGGGAATTCACTATTTGTCGTTAAAATACTAAACCTGTTGGTTGAGCTTAGAATATACCAACAACTTCCTTCACAGAGGAGTAAGATGCCCCCTCCCCCCCAATGGGCTATCCTGGGTGAACTGCATTTGTTTAAGAGCTTGGGGAGAGTTGAGTACTCCTTTGTTGCCATTACTCTCGGGTCCACTCTGATCTGGAGTGGTAGTACCTGTTAGGATCCTATCTATGGCTCAAATAGATCAGTTTGAAAATTATTTCTATTAGAAAGGAATACGAAATAGCATATTAACTGAATGTAAATTATTTTGTATAAAGAATAGTTACTTGAAACTATGAATTTTTTTTTACTAAAGATTATTATTATGAATTACTGGAAACCATATAATTGTGTGTAGATTATTAGTATTAGATAGGAATACTTGAAAGCATACAACATGTGCAAATTATTTGTATTAGATAGGAATACTTGAAAGCATACAACTGTGTACATTTTTTTGTATTAGATAAGAATACTTGATATCATATAACTGTGAGCAAATTATTTGTATTTGATAGGAATACTTGAAACCATATAACTGTGTACAAATTTTGTATTAGATAGGAATACTTGAAACCATACAACTGTGTGCAAATTATTTTTATTAGATAGGAATACTTGAAACCATACAACCATGTGCAAATAATTTGTATTAGATTGGAATACTTGAAACCATACAACTGTGTGCAAATTATTTGTATTAGATTGGAATACATGAAACCATACAATTGTGTGAAAAGAGAAGTGCAATTTTAAAAATGGAACATTGAAAATATAGTTATGATTGTATTTAACATTTACTAATTAATCAAATTTTGGCATTAAATGACCCATGAGGAATTGATATGCCAATAATATTAGATATTGAGTATTAAGACTTTGTTTTGTCTATTTGTTTAAATAGACAAAACAGTCTTAAAATACTCAGTATCTAATATTATAAAATAATTTGAAAAGTACTTTATACTAAATTTTTAAATCCTGAAATACTCTGCTTTCAAAATAAAGTTATTAACTAGACAACATGAAAACCTATTGGTTTCTCAATCTAACAGATGATCTATGATGATATTGCTGCTTCTGTTCAGGAAGGTGAGAAATATTCTAATCATCATTTCATTTATCTGTTACATAAAGATTTTGGATGTTTAGAAAATGATATTTCATATTTGTAAGTGTATTGAGTATAAATCATGCTATGATGAAGTATTTTTACTTAGTTTTACACACAAACATGCATATATATATATATATATATATATATATATATATCCTATTTACCCAACCCCTCCGTTCGGGCAGGATATGACACAAGGTCAATTTTTTAAGCAGAGTTTAGCAGGTTTGAATTCAGAGTTTTCCTTCTCCTAGACTAGTTGCCTCACCAAGGCTGAAGAACCTAGTCTGCCCTACTATTTACCCATAGCTGGAGGGAGAATAATTAGATTCATACCTTTCCCAAGGGTATTAGTGCTATGTGAAATACAATCAGTCTTGTCCAGGAATTTAACTCGTATCGCCGTGTCCATATCCTGTGACGATAACCATCACACCACGGGCACCTCCAAAATAACTATCACACCACGGGATATATATATATCAAATCCTGGCGGCAACACCCGAAAAGACACCAGCTGTACGGCCACTTGCCTCCCATGACGAAAACTATACAAGTTAGACGACCCAGACATGCAGGACACTGCTGGAGAAGCAAGGACGAACTCATCAGTGATGTACTCCTATGGACCCCCGCATATGAAGACCTGCCAAAAGCGATGAATGATAGGGAGGGGTGGCGAGAGAGGGTCAGGGATATCCGTGCTAGTGGCACGACATGATGATGATGATATATATATTCACACACACACAGATATATTGAGAAATTTACTAATATATACATATTAATCGTGTTGCCATTAGCGTTTATGCAAGGCTCTTCATATATGAATTGAGCTCTCGGCAGCCGTTAAGCGGATGTATGTAAACAATAGTAATTGTGATTCATAACCGTTTAAAATTTACTCGCGGCTGCTGGTTCCCTCGTGGCTGAGGGGTAGAGTCTTGGATTGGCGTTTGAGTCAATCGGGTTTCGATCCCAGCTACGGGAAGCTAGTATTTTTAGCCACACTGATAAGTTCTGATAGAACGAATCAGATCTGTCTTTGGATGACTATATATATATATATATATATACACATTATGTAGATATGCTGCTGCAAAAATAAATGTTGCACAGATGTTGCCTTTATCAGATGAGTAATTTTAGTAATAAAAGTTGGCTGACTATACTCCAGGGCAACCTGAAGGCTCACTTTTCAATAGCTATGACACGGATGTGTACAGGAGGGTGCAACTCCTTTCCTTAGATTGCTCCACTTACTCTTGATCCATACCTTATAATGTAGAGTATTAAGCAAGGAGACATCAAGTACCATTTTTTAAATCTTTGGCATGACTCAACTTAGAATTGAACCCTGGTCTCCCTGGTCATTAGCAAACACTCTGAACATTATTCCAATGGGTTGGTTAGTAATATATTATTATATATTATATTGATATATTATATATAGTTATTATATAATCAGAGATAGTCTTTTCGTTGAAAATTGACTGTAAATTAATGAGGTTGATTAATTTAAAACAACTATGGTCAGCCAACTTATTTACTATATATATATACATATATCTCTGTGTGTGAGCACATACATATATATATATATATATATATATATATATATATATATATATATATATATATATATAAGTGGAATTTTACCTAAGGAGTTTGCAGTAGTAAGCACTGTTTGCAGTTGCACCTTTTTCAAGGAAACTAATAATCATAGGTCCTTTCATGTCCTAGAAAACTGTCAGCATGACCTTCTTTACTGACGACTGACCCCAGAACATTTTCTTTACTGGGGAGTCAGTGTTTCCACTTCATCAATTTTTTTGTCTCAACTTGTTTAGCTGTTTTGTTAATATTTTTTGACTAAAACATGATTCTCCATGAGCATCACTCTTTCTTCCACAATTTCATATGGTTTTCACGTCTCAGCCAACAAAACTTTGGTGACAAACTTCTGTTTATTTATTATTATTTTTTATCATCTCAAATAACACCAAAATTTCATAGAATAACAATTAATATGGTATTTATTGTCTGTGAAAAATTATAGAATCTAAAACAACTTAGATAAAAAGTTATACCTACTTTTTCTGACGAAACTATGCCGTTATGAACATTATGGCCACCACTGTATATACAGGATTTGGCATTAAAAAACCAGTAATAGTTGATATGCCATAAAACCCAACCAAATTAAAGAAAGAGAATTTAAAATCAAAATAAAAACGAATATAAAAGAGGTTAACATTTGATTTGGACAAAGAACAATGCAAACAATATAGAAAAAATGATAATGTACCTATTTCTATTAATATGCCATCTAATCAATCGCAAATGATATTTAAACAAGTCTCTAACTTAGTGAGCCATAGGTTGTCTGTTAACTCAAGTAACAATAGTGTTTTTTAATTAGACAAAGAGTGCATACGAAACAGCGTTGAACACTAGTGGTTACAAGGAAGCTAAGAAGGCCTTTAAATTCTAGCTTGTTGAATACAGTGGTTCCGTTGAGTTCAGCCAAAAGTTGATCTGTGGTGCAACATCACTGACGACCTCTTTGATTGCATTTCAATAATGTTTACTAAAAGAACCTAAAAATTGTTGTTCTTTTTTCTTTTTTATTTATCTGATTTTGACTTAGTGTTTCTGCAAACGCTAGAGTGATACACCTTCTGCGAACAAATTCTGCTGTGTACTTCTTTTACTAGGCAGTCGTTTCTATTGTGGGATGGGAATTGTCTGCAACGTTTGTATTTCTTGGTTAATGGTTTCGATTTCGTTCGAGGCTTATTGAAATTATTTCTAAAGTCCATCTTCTTTGTCAACCGTTTATACGTCCTGTTAGCTCTCCCTATTTGTTCGTACTTGTCTAGAGTATGTTGTTTATCTAACAGCAACTTTTTCTTAACAGTGTCATTTCTAACTCCTACTATGATTTGGTCCTGAATTAAATTGCTGGTTTTTTTTATGTTGTTGCAAAGCAACTCAGTTTTTTTTTTATGCTACTGATTTCCAGAGGTGGAATTTGTAAGATTCGTAGGCTTTGTGCGTTTCACATTTTTTTTCACGGTATCAAGTTTCATTTTGTCTTCATCATCGAACTTTAACCTGTCAACAATGTCGCGGGCCTCTTATCTGGTAGTTGCCAAGAACACCGAAGTCTGGTATACAGTGTCTGATTCCAGAGACAGTCTACTGGCAATGGAATAAATTAGAAAGTCCCATTGAAATTTTCACCAGCTGTTAGCAACATTTCCAAGAAGAATTTTTTTTTTCTTTTTTTCTTTTTTTCTTTCGGGTGCTGGAATATTGACAGAAAATTGTTTCCTTTTCGTAAAGGCCTTTTTCGAAAAAAAAATGTTCAATAAATAACTATATAGAAAATTTTTCAAAAAAATATTGTACTCACAATTTGTTGTGTGTGTATAACCGCACGACATAAAATAATCCTCAACGGGTTGACATGCCGTTAAAATTAATCCATCAACCTAATAATGTATACAATTGTACATTTAGTCAATGTGTGCCCAAAATATTTATGTTGAGCAAACATTTTTTTTTCCTGTGGCAAAATGTGCGCGAATCTGGTTCGCAACTTAAAAATTCATAAAGTAATAATTACAGAAATGATATGATCGTGTATTATTGCATCTTCGTGTTTGCCAATGACCCAGGAAACTGGAGTTCAATCCCAGGTCCTGTCATACCAAAGACTCAAAAAATGGTACTTGATGCTTCCAAACTTAACGCTCTACATTATAAGGTACGGTTCATGAGTAAGTAAAATTGGCGACCTTCTTCAAGGGTGACCCGAAGGTTCCCTTTTCAATAGCTACTCCACCGAGGTGTAGGGGAGGGTGCTACTCCATTCCCTGGATCGCTCCACTTTACCCTTGATACGAACCTTATAATGCTGAGTGTTAAGCAAGGCGGCACCAAGTACCATTTTTTGAGTCTTTGGTGTGACTCGACCTGGGATTGAACTCCTGTCTCCTGGACCATTGGCGATCACTACTCATTAGGCCAATGGCCTGGTTCATGAGTAAGTGGAGCAATCTAGAGAAAGGAGTACGCCTTCTCCTATATTTCAGTGTAGTAGCTTTTGAAAAAGAGCCGTTGGGTCGTCTTCGATTACGGTCGGGTAATATATTAATTAACAAACAATGGTAGGGCTATGATCAATCGCACCACGCTTTTGCAAATTTGTGGAGGAATAGGATTTCCCAAGGTTCAGCGAAAAGTAAAACTTTGGATGTTGGTTTCACAATAATACAACAATTTGTACAAACAACGTAGACATCAGAAATTTGACTAAAATAAGAATATTAAAAAAACAAATTTACTTTTTTTTTACATCAATTCGATAATGGCGAGGAAATTATTATACAAAAGATGTTCGTGTGTGTGTAAAATACAAATATTGTCTGTCAAATTGAATGTGTGTATATGTGTGAGCATGTCCGAACTTAAGAGAGAAGATAGACTTGTACTTATATGTGTATGTATGTGTCTTTCGGTCTGCTCTCCTAACCGTTGTGTGTATTAGCAGGTCATCTGGCGTCAATCTATAGTGCTGTGCTGTGCCTGTCTGCTGCTCTGTCGGTCTCTACTTTGAACTAAAAACCTCATTACTTATACTTTTTGGTTAGATTTAAGTGAATCAAAGTAAAATTTTTAAGTTTATTACAGGTCAAATAAAGTTCAAACGCGCGGACGTCGGCGAAAACACAACCCGTGACCTGTTTTAACCAATCAGATTCACAGAAATTACTTATCTATTTTGAAACCTCACTATTTTTGTTTCTATGATAAATTTTTCTACAAGTTACTTTTTGATTCGATTTTTCTAGAATATTCTATTCTATGTGTCCTTCGATGATTGGTTTTAAAATATACGATTATAAATTCTATGTGAGTGAGATTTTGATCCTTTTTTTTTTCTTAAATATTATTATCTACGTGTTCTTAGTTTGATTTATCTAGAACTCTTTGATGTTTTTATTATTTTAATTATATGAAAAAATTCATCGGATTTTTAAAAGATCCCTTTCCATGTATTTACTTAAGTTAATAAGTAAAGTTGGCGACCGTAGTCAAGAGCTACTACACCGAGGTGTAGGGGAGGGTACTACTCATTTCCCTGAATTGCTCCACTTTACCCTTGATACCTTTTATTGCTGAGTGTTAAGCAAGGAGATATCAAGTACTATTTTTAAAGCCTTTGGTATGACTCGACCTGTGATTGAACCCAGGTCTCCCGGACCATTGGCGAACACTCTACCTACTACGAATTTTGTGCTGTAATTTTTAAGTTTAAAAATCAGTCGTAAAGCGAAAGAATCAATGAAAATATTGGATAATGAAACTAAAATTGTTTTAATGAGTTATCAATTTTCAGTATAGATAAAAAGGAGGCTCCTACATTTCCCCTTGAGCATAGAAACTTATTCGTGACTTTACGGCAGCAACAACTTATACAAGTCTACTTTATGAGCTGTTTCGTTTTCTATACATAAACACTTCCCTATTGTGATATTCAGTTTATATATATATATATATATATATATATATATATATATATATATAAAAACACACACCTCTTTTCATTTGCTGCCACCCATATTGTTTAGGACCCAGACGGCTGGGGCTGTAGAATACACCGACTGCTTCTCTGCAGAGAGGTAAGACCCACCCACCTCAGCGACTGTCCTGGATATGACACTAAACAATATGATAGTGAGGTTCCAGTGATGCTGGGGCTTTGGGGAATGTGGAGTATCCCTTTATTGCCATCGCTCCCCGGTCCACTATGGCCCGGAGTGGTAGCACCTGATAAGGGTCCTATATCTATGGGTTAAATAGAAATAAGCCATGCTTCCTTCACTATACTGATTTTTTCATTTAAACTGCGTACTTAGGCTAAGCTGAATTGCTCGAAATAGAACTGTTTTGACATCTTGAAATAGAATTGTTTTTCACAATTAAACTGTACTTACATTTAAACTGCGTACTTATCCTCAACTGAATTGTTTGAAATAGAACTATTTTCATAAAATGTACTTACATTTAAACTGCGTGCTCAATTGAATTGTTTGAAATGAAACTGTTTTTGACATTGAAACTGTACTTAGACTAAACTGAGTTGTTTGATATAGAAATGTTTTTACATTTAACTGTGTAAAAAAAATTTGTACTTATACTAAACCGAATTAGTTCTGTTTGAATAAATTGAATAGCTTGAAATAGAAATGTTTTTGGCAAACTGTGTACTCATGCTAAATTGAATTTTTTGAAGTAGAACTGATTATTTGTATAAAAATGAATTTGATATTAAATGAGCTACAACGGTTGATATGCCATAAAACCCAACCAACCATATTATTTAGGTATGGATTTGGTCATCTCCTGTTCGCTTATAGTGTTTATTTATTCTTTCTTTCGTTTTTTTGTTTTGTTTTGTGTGTTTTTTTTTTTTTGTTTTGTTTTTTTCTTTTCAATCCATTGATGTAAAATATCTTGGTGACTTCTTTTTATCTGAACTTTTTTTTTTAATTTCATAAAATTAAATAAGGGCCAGGAATGACTTTTGTAGTGTGTGTGTGTGTGTGTGTGTTTATATATATAATAATTCGGTTTATTGAGAAAGATAGATGAACAGATAGTCGAATTAAACTGAGAATGATCAACAACAATAAAGACGGATACATATATCATGGAATGTTGATAATAAATAGATATGAACTAAATAATAAAAACATATATAGATAGATATAAATCTTTTTTATTAAAAAATTTTTGGAACGCTATTTGCATCACACAAATTCGAAAATGAGCGCTATCAGCAGAAGTGGAATATTTTAAAATTTTCTCATCTTTTTTTTCTTACTCGCCCTGATGAACGTCTAAGAACCGGAACATTTAACGTTGGCAAATATTTCGACAAATAAAATCATCCCTTGAATACCTTGTGTTTTTTTTTTTTTTGTTTTTTTTTTTGTTGTTTTTTTTTCATCCATACATTTTCGGACATATATATATATATAAGCTGGCCATTGTATCCGATGATGACTCTCTGCTGATTTTTCTCCTCCTGTTTTGTCGATTTGGGGGCAGGTATTACCAATTGTCTAAAGAGATGTTCATGACCCCACCCCAAGAGCTTTCTTTTGATAATGTCCTTCTTCCTGAGTTTTTGTCTATCTGTTTTACGTCACCTTTCTAATTTGAGAGTACAGTATCTCTTTTGGCAGTCTGCAGTCCTCGAAGTGACCAGCCTCATCTTAGATTATGTTGGGCAAGTATATCGGACATGTCTGGAAGTTAAGGTTGTCGGAAATATATTCTCTTGCTAACAAATTCGACTGAAACAAAATGGGGAAGGGAAAAATTGGATGACAATACAAATGGTCTTGTCTGGTTACAACACGAAAAATTTTATTTACAGCAAAGTTTCATATATTTTAAAAAAAAAAAAAAAAGAAGCTATGCGCCTTTTAACAAAATAAAACAATTGCTCCAAGACGGGTTTCCACAAACAAGATTAACCCACCAAAATATTAGAACAACAGAGAAAGAAGGAAAGAAATACGCTTACTCAAACAGGGTTTTTACAAACAAAATTAACCCACGGGAATTTGTACAAAGTAAAATAAATAGCCCACTTGCAGAGTCACTGTAGTTCTTGAAAAGACTTCAAGCCTTTGTCCTGTTTTTTTTTTTTTTTCTCCCCGAAATTTCAATTTCTGTTTCTTTCATTAGTCTGCAATGCAGGTGGTAATATTTTCTTTCTTCCTGTTACAATCCAGGCTGGAGAACTAATGTAAAGAGTTGCTTGTTTCTCGCAGGCATATGTCGTATATACTGGGATTAAGGCGAATACGCGAATTCAACTTATCGAAGTTGAACGACAAAGTCCCAAAGTCAGTCAATTTAAGTTCCAGGTACATTAGGCACGTCATCGCTTCTCGGCCTTTTAGCCGCAAAAGCGGTCATTGACGAGCAAGTATAGCACTGGACCTCGTTGTCTAGTTCAAGCTATAATCAGGCATCTGTGCCTGGGTCCAGATTTAGGTCCATGTCCAGCTAGGCTCATCAGGTTCACATTGCTCTAAGTGAGCCGATGACCACCAAAGTCCGGCAGGGTTCGAACCCAACCTTCCCCTCCCCTAATCCCCACTTTAATCTGACTTTCGTGTCAAGTCCTGTCTGGTTGGGGCAGAGACAAATACAGCTACATTAGGCACGTCCGCTCTCTATCCTGCCGAGAAGCCACAAAGGGAATTCAACTTTTCAAAGTTGAATTATAACATCCAAAGCATATACCTTACAGCCAGAGCCTTCATAGCAAGCAGCCACTCTCAGTGGCTGTTGAGAAGTAGAAAAAACGAATTCAACCTTTCGAAGTTATAATTCAAAGTGCTAAAGTCTATCAACTTTAGTCAGAATCTGTAGTAGGCATGACTGCTCTCTATCATGGCAAGGATCCAAAAGAGGAAGCAGGTCTTTGCCCCACGTGGTCGACCCGCATACGGAATCAACCACCGAACCTTTTCCTTCCGCGTATTTTCGGACCAAAGTACGAAGCAAGGGCTTTATGCCAGAGATTAAAAGGGCATTCAACTCAAAGGGAGGATGCGAACAAAATAATAATAATAATAATAATAATAATAATAATAATAATAATAATAATAATAAAGGGACACGCAATGTACCATCCTGAAAAGCAATAAATCTCCAATAAGGTTTCTCCAGGATGACTTTGTTTGGAATTTGCTGCCACAATCTGACATT
>OY757919.1:15674898-15697398 GCA_963585895.1 Sepioteuthis lessoniana
AAGATATTCGGCGGGAATTGGTCGATAAACCTTCCATGATTAGTTATTTCCCAAGTACTTTCTGCCCAACGTTGGGCCATCATCAGTGGGGGGATGTATTACAAAATGTGATGTTAAATTTGTATGTACTACGTTTATGCTAGTTTATTGTGTAACGTTTACTTTTCAAATTTGTTTCTATAAATAGCATCATTAGATAATATATATATATGTGTGTGTGTGTGTGTATTTACGAATATGTGTGTGTGTGTGTGTGTGTGTGTGTGTGTATATTTAAGAATATGTGTGTGTGTGTATTTACGAATATATATATATATGTGTGCGTATTTACGAATATATATATATATATGTCTGTGTGTGTGTATTTACGAATATATATATATGTGTGTGTGTGTGTGCATTTACGAATATATATATATGTCTGTGTGTGTGTGTATTTACGAATATATATGTGTGTGTGTGTATTTACGAATATATGTGTGTGTGTGTGTATTTACGAATATATGTGTGTGTGTGTTTACGAATATATGTGTGTGTGTGTGTGTGTATTTACGAATATATATATATATGTGTGTGTGTGTTTGTGTGTATTTACGAATATATATATGTGTGTGTGTGTATTTACGAATATATATATATATATGTGTGTGTGTGTGTGTGTATGTGTTTACGAATATGTATATATATGTGTGTTTATGAATATGTATATAGGTGTGTGTGTGTTTACGTATATATATGTGTGTGTGTGTGTTTACGAATATATATATATATGTGTGTGTGTGTGTGTGCATGTACATATATATATGTATGTCTATACAAATATATATAAAGACGTGTGTTTACGTATATATATATATATATATATATATATGTATTCGTAGATGCCCTGAGAGACTGAGGTTTAAACCCAGGTCAAGTCATTCCAACGATTCCGAAAACGGTACTTTACACTCAATGTTATAATGTATGGATCAAGGGTAAGTGGAACGATCCAGGAAAAGGAGTAGCAACTTCACTTACACTTTGGTGAAGTAACTATTGAACAGGGAGCCATCAGGTCTCACTCGACTACAGTGTGACATAATACCTACCTATATGTTTACAAATATATATATATATATATATTTCTGTGTGTTTACATACATATATATGTATATACATACATGTAAACAATTGTTAAAACATACACATATAAATTTCTATTGTGTTTGTGTAATAATAATAATCAGTGATCTTCAAAAATAGACCATGAAAATGACTGTCTTACCTGTAGTAGTTGGAGCCCTTGGAACAGGCCTCAAAAACTTGGAAACATGACTGTTTTAACTGGAGATCAGAGGAAAAAGCTAGGCTACCCAGAACACAGCTCTGTTACAAAATGCTTGAGTACTTAGAGGCGTAGTGGAGACCTGAGTTGCTGTCACACTGATTTCAGCGAAAAACCACCTCTTAGAACTGGTATGAAAAACCTATAAAGTGTATATGAAACATTAAGGACAATAATAATAATCAGTGATACCAAATGTAATTTGTGTGCTTGGAAAGATCCCCAAAATCTTGATAAGAATGGTACAAGATTTGAAAACTGACAGAGCCCCGCCATCCAAACCACAACATTATTGAGATCAGTCAAAATACTGAGAAGAGACTTGAGATCAAGAGTCTCAGAAGAGTCTTGGGATCAAGAGTCTGAGAAGAGACTTGAGGTCATTAGTCTGAGAAGAGACTTGGGATCAAGAGTCTGAGAAGAGACTTGAGATCAAGAGTCTGAGAAGAGACTTGAGATCAAGAGTCTGAGAAGAGACTTGAGGTCATGAGTCTGAGAAGAGACTTGGGATCAAGAGTCTGAGAAGAGACTTGAGATCATTAGTCTGAGAAGAGACTTGAGATCAAGAGTCTGAGAAGAGTCTTGAGATCATTAGTCTGAGAAGAGACTTGAGATCAAGAGTCTGAGAAGAGACTTGGGATCAAGAGTCTGAGAAGAGTCTTGAGATCATTAGTCTGAGACTTGAGATCATGAGTCTGAGAAGAGTCTTGAGATCATTCAAACTCCATCAAAAGACCATCAGTCAACGATGGTGTGAAAAACTTGCAAGGAACTATAACATACTTTTTAGAAGTTTGTAAATGCTATGGAATATTGGCTTGTTAAAAATGTTTTAAACGCCAACCAGAATTAATGACGGAAGCAAAAGGTACTGTTTTACGAAACTTTGCTCTCCCAGCTGACAGAAAAATAAAAAGCAATAGACCAGATATAGTAATTCAGGATTGAGAAAGAAAAACGTGCCTTCTAAAAGGATTATAAAGTGTGTGTATGTATGGATATATAGTTGTTGGCGACCGCAGTCGAGGGCGACGAGAAGGCTCCCTTTTCAATAGCTACGACACCGAGGTGTAGGGGGGGGCACTACTCCTTTCCCTGGATTGCTCCACTTTACCCTCGATATATACCTTATATTGCTGAGTGTCAAGCAAGGAGGTATCAAGTACCATTTTTAAAGTCTTCAGTATGACACGACCTGGGATTGAACCCAGGTCTCCCGGACCATTGGTGAACACTCTACCCACTAGGCCAATGAGCCGGTTCTTATATATATATATATATATATATATATATATATATATATATATATATATATATATATATATATATATATATATATATATATATATATATATATATATATATATATCTTTGTATGTATGTATGTATACAGTTGGTATCATACAATAACTGATGTTTGTACTACAGCATTGCTTTAAACAAAGCCTTTATCAGATGATGACTCTGAGTTCAGGCATGGTTTCGGAGCCGAAGCATCATATATATATATTTCTATGTATATATATATATATATATATATATACATATCTACATATATTTTTATGTATGTATATATATACACATTTCTACATATATTTTTATGTATGTATATATATATATATATATATATATATATATATACATATATTTTTTGTATATATATATATATATATATATCTACATACATTTTTATGTGTGTATATATATATATATATATATATATATATATATATACGTATCTACATATATTTGTGCATATGTATATATGTGTATATTCTGTACATATATGTATATGTTATACATGTATATATATATATATATATATATATATCTACACACACATATAGATTTGTCTATCCCTATCAGTTTAGGCTTTGTAAATATGGAATGATATTTATTTCAAAGTCCAAGACTAGGAGTGCCCCAGGATTGTCTTTACTGGAATGAAACTTGAACTTAGACACTTAATTTTAACATTTGACTTTGCATGTCTTTATTCATAGATTCCTATGTTTGTTTGTTTCTTTGTGTTTTCAATATGTTCTTTAGTTGACGGATTAGTGCAAAAAGTTATGAATTTTTTTGAAGAATTAATTTTTTAACATTTCAATTATTCTTTTAGGAAACGGTAGGAGGGAGTTTATAGCTAACTTCATTTTAGGAAAGGATTTATAGGATTCTTGAATTGATGTGGTGTTTTGAAATATATACGGAATATACGATGTTAAGGCTATCATAATACTATATATATATATATATATAATATAGTAGCAGTATATACATGCTACATTCTTTATATATACAAAATTGACTATATATATATATATGAATATCATTAAACATACACAAATTTACTAATCTTTTCGCTTAGACGTAGCAAAAGGCCATATTAATGGGGTACACAATGAGGCTCGAACTCATTTTTATAGGTTTGCTAGTCTAGCTTGCTAGCCATTACGCTACCCGAGGCGCCCGTATATATATATATAGACACATTTTGTCTATATAAATTTAATTAAGATCCTTTCAAGTTTTCTGATGAGTCTCTTGGTTTCAGGTTAGAATTGGTTGATGAATTTACCAAAATTGTTCCTAGCGCTTTCGGACCTTTCATAAACCATTATCAAGAGTTGCTTGGACGTATAAAAAATGTTTTTTTAAGGGTTTTTTTTTTTTAGGTATTTTATAACATTACAAAATTACGTAAACGCTGTATTGGATAAAACCAAAATGCAGATGTTTTTAAAAACCGAACGCAATCAACAAAAATAGAATATTATCAAAAAAACCATAGGCATTTCAAAACATCGTCTTCATTTTCAAAAATAATAATATTAATTCTAAATTTTTTTTTTATATATATATGTAGAGCTTCTAGGATTTGTAGTTGTAGCTTATTAATTTCGTGTGCTATTATTCTATTTTTTTCACCAAGAATTTTTCGAAATTTGGATTTGGGTGTAGAATAGGTTTTAAGATGTAAGACTATGGAGCTGGAATCATTAAGGTGCATCGTCAGCCGTCTTGAAAGATTTGTAGTGGAAAAACTTTAATATAAAAACCAATTTCATAGTATTTATAAGATCGATGAACATATACTAAAAAACCTTATCAAAATAAATGTTCTCCCTACAGATCCTACCAAAAAAGTGAGACTTGTCATTTACTACAACAAATTTAAAACCTCCACCCTAATTATTTCCAATAACTCTTCCCTCTCCTCGGAACTTCTTCATAGGACAAACTTCTTATCTGTGTTCAAATATCCCTTGGAAGACTCTCTCTCTCTCAAACGTAAGTAATACATATATTGGTCTTACCACTACAACTCTTTCAAGACTGCTATATATATATATATATATATATGTGTGTGTACCTATATATATATATATATATATAGGTGAGTGGATGTATATACATGTGGGTATATGTATTTATGTATGTCCGTGTATATATATATATATATATATATATATATATATATATATATATACGAGGATCATTAAATGAGTTTCCAGACTTTTTCGTAAGGGCACTTTTATTGATAGTACACGCATGAAACTCTAGTCCCCTTCGAAGTAATCTCCTCCGGCTGCAATGCACATGTTGTACCGTTCCAACAACTTCTGGAAGGCCCCATGGAAGTCTTCTTGTATGAACGTGTCAATGACCTTCGTCACAGCCTCATTCATCTCAATTGTCTCATAACGACAGCCTCTGAGCTTAGGGAATAAGCAAAAGTCACAGGGAGCAAGGTCTTGACTATAGGGACGGTGAGCAACTGTCTTGATGCCGATCTTGGTCAAATAGTCTATGACAAGGATGGAGTTGTGGACTGGTGTATTGTCCTGGTGGTAATGCCACTGACCCGATTTGAAGAGTGCTGGCCTCTTCCAACGAAATATCCTCCTGAACTCCCTTAAAACCTCAAAATAGTAACCCTAACCGTTTGGCCAATCAACTCTGGTGTATTAACTTCCTTACTCCTCCCACACCTCTCATCATCCCTCACAGACTCTCTGCTTTCCTTGAATCTCTTATCCCACTCAAAAACTGATGTTCAATTCATGCAAGATGGTCGAAAAGCAGTGTGAAGCATTCCATACGTTTCTGTGGCATTTTTTCCAAGTTTAAAACAGAATTTTATTGCATATCGTTCTTCTAAAGTGTCCTCACGTCCAGATTGCATTTTTAAGATTCACCAGCCGTAACATCAGGTTTTAGTAGTGTGTATTCCAACTGCTGCTGTAGCTGTTCATTTGAACCTGAAATCATAAAAATTGGTCAGTCGTCTCATAAGATGTATAGCAATAAGATACTGAATTTTCAAGAGTCTACGACAATTTTAAATGCCTGTACAAAAAACGTCTAGAAACTTATTGAAGGCACCACGTATGTATATATGTATATCATCATCATGTCGTGCTGCCAGCTCAGATCTTCCTGACCCTCTCTCGCCACCTGTGTCTATCATTCATTTCCCCCGGGAGGTCTTCAAGGCTATATCCTGTATCGGCACAGAGGTGTTGTATATATTTCTAGCTGGTTATCCTGTTTTTGGTCGTCCATGTGAAGGGATCCACCGGAGTATGTCGCTTATGAGTTCACCCTTACTTCTCCAGCAGTGTCATTTAACTTGGATAGTTTTTGTGATGGGTGGTAGGTGGCCGTATAGCTCTTGTTTTGTGAGGTGTTGCCCCCAGGACTTGTTCAATATGGCTCGCAGTATTCTTGTGTAGTTGCCGACAAGCTATTTCTCCATACGTTTAGTTAGCGTCCATGTAGTGCATCCATATAACAGTATCAACCTGACCGCTACTTGGAAAAAAAACTGCATTTTATTTTATCAGTCAAGTCTGACTTCCATATGACCGATAACCAATCGATAGCTGTCCATGCTTTTGCTAGTCACATGTTAATGTCATTCTCAGTTGATGAGACACTTCTTCCTCGGTAAATGAACTTATCCACTTGTTTCAAAGACCCACTCTTTAGCGTGGCAATGTCGCCTCTTTGATTAAATCACATGAATTCCGTCTTGTCTGCATTGACATGGAGGCCTATACGACCAACTGCTCATTCCAGACTTTGTAGCAGGGTTTCAGCTTGGGCAGTTGTATTTGCGTGAAGTTCTATGTCATCGGTATCTTCTGCTTCTTTCTTTAGCCAGTTTGAAACCGTTATCTTTCATAATATCAATAGATGTTCTAAATAAAGTACGTATTCTAGGCATATGATAAAACAGGTATGGGGCTAATGTGTTTCCTTGCAGCACGCCTGCTACAATGTCAAAATAGGTCTATGTCTCCACTCAGTGAGCGGACTTTTACTTTCATGTTTTTATATACTGCAACGATTTCTTTGGGTAGTCCGTAGGCGAGTAGTATTTGCTCCATCTTCCCTCTGTGTATGGAGTCAAAGGCCTTAGAGAAGTCAACAAATGATATTGTTGCGTCAAGTTTTTCTGCGCGTACACCTTCTAGAATTCAACGGATTGTTAAAATTTGTGATGTTGTAGATCGATTTCTCGGAAAGCTATTTTTGTTCTTCCTAAGTATCTTCTCAATTTTGGGTTCTATGCGGTTGCGTAGTAGAGCATTGTAGATCTTGGCTGCTATGGGTGTAAGGGTTATACCACGGTAGTTTTTGACTATTCTGAGGTCACCCTTCTTAGGGGAAGAGAGAATGCATCCCTTTGTCTATCTATTGTGTTTTGATTATATACGGCATTACAGTGTCGGAGCAGTATGTCGTCGAATTGCCTGGTCTTCTATACTTCTGGGGTATTTCATCAAGCCCTGCTGCTTTTCTATTTTAATTTTTTCTTAGTACTGAGCCGAGTTCTTCTTGCATAAACTGTCCTAGTTTGAAGCCTAGTTGATTACTAATAATTTCCGTGATTGGTTCATGCGTAACTTTCTGTGGTTATCCGAATAAATTCTTGAAATGTTGTTTCCTCAGGTGTATTCGTTCTTGTTGGCTGGTAGATTAAAGTTTAACTTTCGCAGTACTTTTCCTTCTGCACACATCGTTTACCGTCTGCCATGCTATCCTAGATTATCTTCAACCGAGTCTCTAATCTTATCGATCTGATTTTGCATGTATTTTGTTCTTTTGATATATATTAGCTTATTCATTTTCTGTCTTTTTAAGTTTCAGGGCATTGATATTGGTTGGGTTCCTCCTATTGCATTTGGAAGCGGTTTTCACATATGTAGGCTTTTTCCTAACCGCTAATGGTTCAAATATATATATATATATATATATATATATATATATATATATTCATGTATGTGTGTATATATATATATATGAATATATATGTATGTATGTATGTAAGTATATGAATATATATATATGTATGTACGTATATGAATATATATATGTATGTGTATATATATATATAAATACATATATATATATTAGATTTTATATATTTAATCCCATGAAAGTCTTTTTGTGACCTTAGGATTCATGAAGTTTTACAAACAACAATTATCAGGCAGATAAGAAAAGGTAATAAAAAAAATCGAAAAATACAGTAAAAAAAAACGTTGGAATTTTGTACAAATCTTTATGTGTGCTTGTGAGTCTGTTTGTCTGGGTTATAGTTGCGTATTATTGTGTGTGGACATATAAGTTATGTTTAGTATATGTATGTGTGAAGATACATACGCGGCGCGATAAACTTGATGTTGTTTACCGGATAGGAGATCGCCGTTATGTGGCGAAGTTTGCTACAGGATGGCTGAGAAAAAATACTTAGTTTCTTTATGTACTTGTGTGCATATTTGTGGAGGGGATTTTAACTAAGGAAAAGAACATTAGCATTGCATTTCAAAGAAAATAAAGTTATGATTTGTAAGCATAAATAGGGGAGTGTAGTATGGTAGGCCAGAATCACAATAAATATCAGGGTGGAGGGATAGGTTATATTGTAATATACTATGGAATAATATACAATATTAGTATTTTATGTTGGGATGTGATTTTGAGTTAGATTACAATGATAATTTGTATTGGTTATAATGTGTTGATGATATATTCATATTAACCCCTCCGCGCGGGCAGGATATGACACAGGGTCAATTTTTAAACGGAGTTTAACAAGTTTGAATTCAGAGTTTTCCTTCTCCTAGTCTAGTTGCCTCACCAAGGCTGAAGAACCTAGTCTGCCCTACTATTTTACCCATAGCTGGAGGGAGAATAATTGGATTCATACCTTTCCCAAGGGTATTAGTGCTATGTGAAATGCAATCAGTCTCGTCCAGAATTTGAACTCGCGTCGCCGTGTCCATTTCCTACGACGATAACCATTACACCACAAGCACCTCCATGTGTTGATGATATATTGTGTATATATCATAGTGATCCATGATGGTATGTACATAAGGAATATAATGTTAAGACTTTGCAATAATTGTCTGTATTAGCTATGTTTTTTTTTGTTTTTTTTTTAAATTTTTTTTATGTGTGTAAGTGTGTACGGTGATGATTATAACTAAAGAACAAAATTTTATCATTACAAAATTAAAGAAATAAATATAGGTATGGTATGACGTATAAGCATGATAGGTTTACCACATATGGATAATAGGTGGGGAGTTGTGATAGTTATTCTTATTAGCTACCTGTATTGTGTTAATGTTATATGACTTATATGTTATTGTAATGAATGTTAGAGTGAACATGGGAGATATGATAAATATACTGTTTTGAGTACTATTACACATGCCCCCTACTAGGAAAATGCCTATATAGAAACGTTATATACAAAGCTACTGTAAAAACTAACAGCTCTGTCAAGCAATACATAGGTGCAACAGAGGGCACCATAAAACAAATATTTTACAATCATAAACTTTCTTTCACAGACGGAAACTACTCATCCAACACCTCCTATCCTCATACATATGGCACCTAAAAAATAGGAACATCTCTCCCACCACCCCCTGAGAGATACTAAAGCTAGTACCTGCCTACAATAAGACATCAAAAAATTCCTTCTTTTGCCTCCATGAAAAATTAGCTATCAGAACCTACTCATCACAAAACACCCTGCCAAACAAAAAAATCAGAAATTCTTTCCGAATACAGGCACGAAAACAAACATCTTCTCTCACACTTCGAACCATACACACAACCCATCTAACACCTCTACAATTAAA
This sequence comes from Sepioteuthis lessoniana, assembly GCA_963585895.1. Taxonomy (NCBI): domain Eukaryota; kingdom Metazoa; phylum Mollusca; class Cephalopoda; order Myopsida; family Loliginidae; genus Sepioteuthis; species Sepioteuthis lessoniana. Next base: position 15,684,394 of record OY757919.1, read on the forward strand.
AAACAAACAAACACAAATGACACCACACCACACCTGAGGCACCGTAAGTATCATTTTCCTCCACCAACACACCCACTGCAACGTATGTACCACCTCCCTCCATTAATCCCCATATCCTTCTTCATACGCCCCCACTATCTGTTGACATTATGTTTCCATGGGCATTAGTAATAGGCCTCAACACAGTACATTCTTCTTATCTATCACGTACACTCCATCATTTATTACAAAAACGTATAAGTCATATAACGTTAACATTACTGATAACTATTAAGAATAACAATCACAACCCCCCACCTATTATCTCCCAAACCTATCATCTTTTTCCTTAATTTTGTCATGATAATATTTTGCTCTTCAGTTATAATCCTCATTGTACATTAAAAAAAATGTAATTAAAAAAAAAAACATAGCTAATACTAACAATTATTGCAACGCCTTGTTATTATATTCCTTACATACATACTATCATGGATCACTATAATATCATCATCATCATCATGTCGCGCTGGTAGCACGGATATCCCTGACCCTCTCTCGCCACTCCTCCCTATCGTTCATCGCCCTAGGCAGGTCTTCAGGACAACATCCCGTATCCTCACATAGCTGCTGAATGTATGTTCGTGCTGGTCGTCCTGCTTTTGCACGGTCATGTGTGGGGGTCCATAAGAGTACATCTCTTATGAGTTCGTCCCTGCCTCTCCAGCGGTGTCCTGCATGACTATAATATACACGCAACATATCATCAACACAATACAAATTATCATTGTAATCAAACTCAGATCTCATCCCAACATAAAATACCAATATTGTATAATATTCTATAGTATATTGCGATACAACATATACCTCCACCAGGATACAGTGATTCTGGCCTACCATACTACACTCACTTGATTACGCTTACAAATCATATCTTATCTTATTTTCTTCGAAATGCAATGATGGTGTTTTGTTCCTTAGTTATAATCAACTACACATATAGAAATAAATAAATATTTTTTTCTCGCCTCTACTGTAGCAATGTTCGATACAAACTGCGTTCTTTCATCCGGTAAACAACGCTAAATTTATCGCGCTGCGCATGTTCGTATCTTCACATACACTAAACACCACTTACACATCCACACTCAATAATACGCAACTATAACCCCCCCCACACACACACACACACGAGCACACGTAAAGATTTCTACATAATCCCAATGCTTTTTGACTGTATTTTTCGACTTTTTCAATTTATTCATTTCCTTTCATTATCTGCTTGACGATTGTTGTTAGTAAAACTTCATGAAACCAAAGGTCACAGACAAACTTCCATGGCATTAAATATATAAATCTAATAATAATAATAATAATAATAATAATAATAATAATATTATTATTATTATTACTATTATAGCTCTATCTCAGATATTGAGCACTCTCTAAATTATATCGCACTTGGTTCACTACAAAACCACAAAGTGAATTAGTGACAACCAACACTGTTGCAATATATATATACTTTGTGGGTTTGTAGTGAACCAAGTGCGATATAATTTGGAGAGTGCTCAATATATATATATATATATATATATATATACTTACATTGGCGAAATGGTTAGAGTGTTTTCTAATGACCTGGTAGACCTGGGTTCAATCCCAGGTCGAGTCTTACCAAAGACTCAAAATAAAAATGGTACTTGATGCCGCCTTGCTTAACACTTAGAAATATAAGGTAGGGATCAAGGATAAATTAGAGCAATCCAGGCAAAGGAGTAGTGCCCTCCCATACACTTCGGTAGCTTTCGGTTCACCCTTGACTAAGGTCGCCAACAACTAATATATATATATATATATATATATATATATATAATTTTTAAATGGAGGAATTGATGTTATATTAGAATTATCATGACTAGAAAATCCGGCAAACACCTACATGGGACATACGGAACACTGAGCATTTAAATATAGTATAATTCTATTTCCTGCCCATGAGGTTAACGTTATGTGGATTCATAACACCGACTTGGGAAGGCGTAGCCCCGAAGGTGGCCGTGTCCTCTGTTGGGAATACGTACCTTCAAGACACATTAGGTCAAGTGGTCGCGCGTTGTCATCATGACTAGTTAATTCATGACATGAACCGGTGGTCCAGTGGTAGAGTTTCGGCTTCTGTTTACTGTGGTTGTTGGTTCGATCTCCAGTGGTGGAGATTACGGTGTGTACTGTTGATGAAACCCAATAACGTCGAAACAACTGTTCAGTGTTCCGTATGTCACATGGAGGTGTTTGCTGGATTTTCTAGTCATGATAATTCTAATATATATATATATATATTGTGGAGAAAAATATGTTTTTAATTGTGACAACAAACGCCATTTCTTTAATTTGCTGATTTATTTTATTTCATTTTTAAAACTCTTTTCAACCCACAACAAAACAAATCCCTTGACTTATATGCTCTTTTGATTTTTATCAAAAAATTTTTGTACCATAGAATTATTGTTTATGAAAATATATCCTTTTGGCCATATCGGATATCCCTGCTAAAAGGAATATTGTATGCATACACTGTTTATATATATATATATATATATACACACTTTGCATAAACTATTTTAAGACCCATACACACATATTTATATATATATATATATATATATATATATATATATATGCGTGTCTATGTGCGTAATGAATGTAGGATGCATATAACATAAGTCATATATATATAATCTCGTAAAATAATATATGGAAAATTTCTTATAAAGAATGAGATGGAAAGTACTTTTCTTTTTTATAAAAATGACGTGAATAAAGAAGCAATTGAAAGAATTTCAAATTTCAAAAGTTTTTTGAAACAAAAAAAAAAAAATGAGAAAATTAATAGAATTCTCTGATCGTTTGTCAAGCTGTTTATAACGTATTTAACGTAACAAGTATATGAAAATTTTACTTTCTATTTTATTCTAATTATTTAATTGCATTTTTTTTTAAATCAATAAATTTTCTGTAAACTTAAAATATTTTTCCCTTATGTTATCGTATCCAACCTGCAGTCGTTAATGAACTCTTCCGTGACTATTAATACCGGGAGCTGGACTTGGCAGTCGGACGGACTTCTAACACTTTGTACAGCTGTTGTATTATACTTCGTTCTACGCAAACCCGAGTTGTGTTATTCTTCCAGGCCCTTTACTGGTCCACAACACCTTATAAGAGACCATTTAATTTGTTAAAAACTACCTTCTCTTTGTATAGTTAAAAATTCTTGTTTTTATTTTATATCAAATAAAGCAATATAATCGCTTACAGTAAAAAATTAATTTGAAAAATCTTGATCCTGAGTGATAGTGTTTGTGGGTGTCTGTGTCCGTCTATCTCTCAGTTTGTCTGTCTCTCTGTCTGTCTTGGGCATGTATAGTTAAGTTCTGTTTAATGTGGGGTGAAATTTTTCTATGAAATGTTTTTCTTTTATTTGGAGTAATGTGTAGTGTGTCAGTTTAATATATTGGCATTGTTCTGAACCACCCACTGCTGCATTTGAATACGTTTTTTGACACACATATTTTTCTAATTTCTGTTAACTTAATATTACTTTTGTGAAGGGATATTCTGGTATCAAGTGCTTGTGTAGACCCTATGTATATTTCTTTACATTTGTTACATTTGATTTTGTAGACTACGTTTTTTGAATTGCAGCTTGATTTTTTATTTAGTATGAAAGTCGTTTTTGGGTTTTCAAAAGTATAAGATTTCCCTTCTATTATTATACTGCATACTCCACTTTATTCTTTCATTATGACTCAATATGTTGTGGGTTCCTCAAATGTAGAAGAGGTGAGTATTTTTTAAAGATTTTTGGGTTGTCTCAGGGTTTTAATGTTGTTGTTTTTTTGTCATGTCTAGTATTTCTTTGATTTCACCATTGTTTTTAAGTTCTTTGAGATTTTTTATCATTTCTGTGAATAGTTCTGGGTTGTTTTTATTGTAAGTTGAGATGTATGCTAAGGGGTCTTCATTGTTATGTAAATTTTTTTGAGTTCATTGTTCTTTTCATGGTATTTTTTCAGCTAATGCAAATCCCTTATTTATTAGGGTTGATGGGTATCTTCTCTGGTTGAGGGTTACATGCAATTCTCTTTTAACATGTATAAATAAGGAATGTAGTATACATATTATGAGATATATATATGTGTGTGTGTGTGTGACCGATTGTTTTTTTTTCTCAAAAAAAAAACATTTTATATATATATATATATATATATATATATATATATATATATATATATACTTGTACTTCTACCAACATTATCATATACATATGCAATTATATAACATATATACAGTGTTTTAGAAAAGCTATCAGCTCTTTATATAATGATAACACACACACACACATACTTTATATATATATATATATATATATATATATAAAGGAATGTAGAGTACATATGATATTATAAGACTTATATATGAATATGCATATTAGTTTATTCATACTTGCACTTTTCATATACATCTGCTATTATATGACATATATAATGTTTCTGAAAAGCTATCAATACATCTTGGTAATGATGATGATAACGTATTTATAAAGAATGTAGTATACATAAAATATTATAAGACATGTATAAGGAATGTTGTATACATATTATTAGACTAATATACATACACACACACACACACACGCACGCACACACACATATATATATATATATTTATATATATATATATATATATATATATATATATATATATATATACTTGTACTTCTATCAGCATTATCATATACATATGCTATTATATGATACATACAATGTTTTAGAAATGCTATCAGCAGAACTTGATGATGATGATAATATATATATATATATATATATATGTATGATATCATTAGAATTATATGTATAAAAAATGCTGTATACATATGAAAAGACTATATATATATATATATATATATATATATATATAAGGACTGTAGTATACATATGAAAAGACTAATATGTATATATATATATGTATTAGTTTATTTATAGTTGTACTTTTATCAGCATCATTATATATATATATATATATATATATAATATATATATATATAGTTTTAGAAATGCATACACATACTCTGTTCCTAAAGCTACATATTGTGCAGAGACAGATCATCAGTGATGTTCCAGGGTTCATTCGGTGTTTCGGTTCTTTCAATATCAGACTCCCTTTGCTCGGGTGACCCAGCTGAGATTGATTCCCTTCCCAGCAGCAACTATCCGTGGTTTCGCCTCCTTTATATTTTATGCCTGGTAGAAATGAAAATTTTTGAATTTTGACAGTAAAGTAAAAAAAAAAAAATTCTTTTTTTTCTTTGCTTTCATACATCTGAATGTTGTTTAAATTGTTTTCAGCAATCAGATTTGAAAAAAAAAAAAAAAAATCTCTGTTTTAAGGAAACAGTGTCTTTTTTTTTTTTTTTGTTTTTTCATAACTTTTCTATGTAATTATTTATATACATTAGTATTTCTACGCATAAATACATTGTACACTAGATATATTTGTGCGTGTGTGTATGTTATGATTTCGGAGATTAATTTTAATTAGAAATAAACACTTGATGATCATAATTGGATAGTTTTTGAAAACTTAAAAGTAATTTTGTTTGAATCAGTTTAAAATATAGATCACCTTTTTTCACAGCAGATTCTTATAATTTTCACTTACCTGTTTTTCAATTTCATTTGATGAAGTAAAATAAGAAAGCTTTTGTGGCCGAAGGATTTTTCCCATTAATGCTACCACGATTGTTTGTGAATAAATATCATATTAACGACTTGTATATTTCAATCTGGGGAATATATACTATTTTAAAACTGGTTATCTTAATCCAAACAAATTAACCTATTATTATTAATTTATTATTAATAATAAATAAATCTATATCAAATAATAAACATATGATAAATAATCTAAAAACAAATAAATAATCTATCTGAAATATTACTTGAATTCTTATTATGTATTTATAGCTTTGCAAAAGTGGCACATCATAGTGAGATTTTGGAGGTGACCGCGGTGTAGTCGTTATCGTCGTAGGAAATGGACACGGCGACACGAGTTCAAATCCTGGACGAGACTGATTGCATTTCACATAGCACTTATACCCTTAGGGAAGGTATGAATCCAATTATTCTCCCTCCAGCTATGGGTAAATAGTAGGACAGACTAGGTTCTTCAGCCTTGGTTAGGCAACTAGTCTAGGAGAAGGAAAACTCTGAATTCAAACCTGTTAAACTCCGCTTAAAAATTGACCTTGTGTCATATCCTGCCCGAGCGGAGGGGTTGGTAAATAGTATCATAGTGAGATTTTTATTACAGCAAAATTCTTAAAATCTGTAGCTTCGTTGTGTTACACACACACACACACACACGAGCTCACACATATATACACACTATTATTTTGTTAGAAGAGTTAGTCATTTCTTTTAGGTATCAATGTAAATTTTATTATTTTAATATATAAATTTGTTTTTGTTCGTCGCCTTGTTTTAAATGTTCATTTTGTCCACGCCATTTTACAACCATTATTTGTTGCATATCTTCACTCATTTATTTCACTGGCTTCCTTCATTTACTATTTTATCCATGTGCTTATTCTACCTTAATTCTAAACTAAAGCATTAAACTTGTGGAGAAGCCTAACTACTAAAACCTTATTCTCAATATACATAAACTCAACGTAAAATAGTCGGGTACCATATAAATACCAAACACAGGTCTCTCCTCCGACAAAAAAATCTTCCAGTCCAGTTTTTAACTGGATGATAATCATGTGTGGTTTGCAATCATATTGAACATGACATTTTTTAATCATTTCCTATATGATAGAGATAAATATGAAATGCTAATTAAGTGCCCGTGGTATAATGGTTATCGTCATAGGAGTTGAACACGACGATACGAGTTCAAATCCTGGACGAGACTGATTGCATTTCACATAGCACTAATACCCTTGGGAAAGGTATGAATCCCATTATTCTCCCTCCAGCTATGGGTAAATAGTAGGGAAGACTAGGTTCTTCAGCCTTGGTGAGGCAACTAGTCTAGGAGAAGGAAAACTCTGAATTCAAACGTGTTAAACTCCGCTGAAAAAAAATTGACCTCGTGTCATATCCTGCCCGAGCGGAGGGGTTGGTAAATATGATATGATTAGGATGCTTTATTTTTTTCATAAATAGAAGTACCCATATCATCATTGACTGGTCTTGCAAGAGGAACCAAGAAGTTTCATGAATTGTCTGGTAAAAAAACATATATTGAATTATAAATAATCTTAAAAAACATATGATATATTTGATATAAATTTATTATTGTATATTTATCTTAAATGATGTTTTTTAAGATTATTTATAATTCAATATATAAAGAAATTGTTAATTTTTGTTTAGATTCATTATTTATTATATATTTAATATTGCTTGGCCTAATGGGTAGAGTGTTTGCCAATGGTCCGGGAGACCTGGATTCAATCCCAGGTCATGTCATACCAAAGACTCAAAAAATGGTACTCGATATTGCCTTGCTTAACACTTAGCAATATAAGGTACGTATCAAGGGTAGAGTTGAGCAATACAGAGAAAGGAGTAGTGCCTTCCCCTACAACTCGGTGTAGTAGCTATTGAAAAGGGAGCCTTATGGTTGCCCTCAACTACGGTCACCAACTTTACTTTTATTCATAATAGATAAATTATTTTGTTAAGTTAGGATATATTTGATATAAATTTATTATTATATATCTATCTTAAATAATATGTTTTTTAAGATTATTTATAATTCCATATATAAAGAAATTGTTAATTTTTGTTTAGATTCATTATTTATCATATATTTAATATTGCTTATTCATAAAAGATAAATTATCTTGTTTAGTTATGATATATTTGATATAAATTTATTATTATATATTTATCTTAAATAATAACTAAACAAAATAATTCATCTATTATGAATAAGCAATATTAAATATATAATAAATAATCAATCTAAACAAAAATTAACAATTTCTTTATTAGAATAAAAAAAAACAGTTGTTACAAGTTTCGAAGTTGTCAAAAATATCTACTTAAAAATTCATCTTGAAAATTTGATAATTATCCTGTTACATTTTCCTTCTTGTCTTCAAAACAACTTATGATAAAGGGTTGTCAACAATCAAACATTTATCTTCCATAAGCAAAATGAATTATAAGTTAAATATGTATTTAACTTATTTTTGTATAGTTTTTTTTTTTTAATCCTTACCGTGAATATTAATTCATGAATTTTTAGTTTTATGTTTTGTTTTTCCAGAAGTCCTTAAATAAAGAAGGGTTAGTCCTGTGATATTGTAGCTAATGTGCTGGATTATGACATCACAGTTAGTGAGTTCAAACTCTAGTCATTCTGTTATGGTAACTTTTACACAAATACTCTTGGGGAAAAGTATGACCCCCCCCCCACCTTAACAATAGTACCATTACTGTTTCTCTACTAGGATGGTTTTGGAATTAAATAATTCATGAAGGTTGATATGACATTAAACTAAGAATATAAAACTGATTTCAAATAAGTGGTCGAGTTAATAATCTTATTTAAAGCAATCATATGATAATTTAATTGGCACCAAAATGTGTGTATATATTTATCTGAGGGTATATAATTACTAATTAGAATTTTATCATTTATATAGTTAGTTTATGATTCATATACCATAATTAGTTTATTACTTATATAGAGTTCTTAGATTACCATTTATATAGTGTAGTTATTTTGCCATTTATATTATATAGAATTTTTACAGACATGATATAAGTAGCTTCCTAACTGCAAAATTTACTCCTAAGAAAGGCACACACACGCACACACACACACACACACACACAGAGAGAGTAGATGTATATTATGAAATCCTCTTGGATTTAAGAATCCATTGTAATGAATTTACACTAATAATAGATGGCTTATATTGAAATGCATTAATTATTTCAACTTATCAGTAATTGATAAAACTTTAAAAGAGAAATTATTTTTAGATTTTTTTGTTACTTTAGGTAGCGTTATTTTAAGGTCTTATTAACAAAGACTTTAATACATTAGCTTTTAAAATAATCCACTGAAATTTTCATATGCTTTTGCTGTAGACTAACCTCTGACAATCATCTTAGGAGAATATAAAAACAACTGTGTCCTCAGAATGTGTATCATTGAATGTGTGTGGTTACATGTTTACTCTGTGTGGGAATAGACACTATTACCCTTATATAAGTATACTCTTGACAATTTATAAAAAGTTATTTTCTTCTAAATAAGAAGGTTTTATTATTTCTAATGAAGCATTATACACTCAAGAGATATGATTATGTATTATTTATGACTAAACTCTAAAAGATTTTCAATCTTTTAGAAAAAATATGAATTTGTGACACTTTAGAAAAAGTGCACCCCTTATATTTATTCATACAATTTTATTTTTTGATTAGACAGATATTGCAATTTTATTTTCAATGCTGTAGAGTTTGGTAATCAATAATACCTAATAATGTCAGTTTTGATTAGATAACATTCCACTAGAAATAGTAAAATGTTGGTATTTTTGTTTTATATGAGAATGAAAATATGAAAAATTGTTTTCAGTGATACTGTATTTACACACACACATACACACACACACACAAGAAAATTAACTTAATATAAAAATTATTTGGGGTGTACTTATTTTTGTTTGATTAAATAAGTCCATAGATTAAACATATTTTTAAAAAACACAAATCTTAAAATAATTACTTGAATACATTGTTGATTATGGAGGCACACTTAGTATAATGGTTATCATGATAGGAAACAGAATTAGTGAGCCAAGTTCAAATCCTATAGAAGGTTGTTTACTATTCACTTTGTACTAAAGGGAAGGCATGAGTCTATCTGTTCTCACTCACCTCTCGTCACAAAATTATTAATGGAAACTCTTGTGTTTGAAATTCAGCCTGAGAAAATTATTGTTCATTTATCAGCTAATACCAATTTTTGCCTAAAAATTATAGGGGGGAGTCCTTGCGGTGTAATGGTTAAAGCGATGGACTGCGGAATCGTAGTAAGCGAGTTCGTACTCCAGTCGCGCTATTACGTTCACATTCGGACAAATACCCTTGGGAAAGGTATGAATCCCCTTATCCTCCCAGCTATGGGTTAAATAGTACCACTACTGTTCTTCTAGGAGAATGGCTTTGGCATTAAAATAACCTTCAAAGGTTGATATACCATTAAACAAAGAAACCTAAAAATTATATTTCTAAAAATTTAATCTATACATGAATTTATATAGAAGGCAAACATAGTGTAACTGTTATCACCAAAGGAAATAGAATTGGAGATTTGAGTTCAAATCCTGGACAAGGCAGCTTGCATTTTCTTTCATACTAATGCTCTTGAGAAAAACATGACTCTATCTGTTTCCCTCACCCAAAGCTATGGTTAAATAGTAGGGCAGACTAAGATCTTTAACTTTGGCATAGCAACCGGTCTCAGAGAAGGAAAACTCTGAACTAAAACCAGCTGTACTCTGCTTACAAATTGACCATGTGTCACATACTGCTTGTGATAGAGGGATTAGGTAAATACTGAGATTGTTGATTCATTTACTTATATATTCTTGCAGGAATTTTGAAAAGTTATAGCCTATTATCATTTAAATTTTTTAGAAGTTAAAAAAAAACATATTAGGAAAATCATTATTATAAGTGTTAAAGTTATTACACATCATTTATCTTGTGTTTTCAAAGGTCATAACATTTTGATTATCGTCGCAGGATATGGACACGGCGACACGAGTTCAAATCCTGGACCTGACTGATTGCATTTCGCATAGCACTAATACCCTTGGGAAAGGTATGAATCCAATTATTCTCCCTCCAGCTATGGGTAAATAGTAGGGCAGACTAGGTTCTTCAGCCTTGGTGAGGTAACTATAGGAGAAGGAAAACTCTGAATTCAAACCTGTTAAACTCCGCTGAAAATAATTGACCTTGTGTCATATCCTGCCCGAGCAGAGGGGTTGGTAAATATGATAACATTTTGATTACCTCTATTTTGAAGATTTCTCTTGGGTATTTTATAGTTTGTTTTTTTTTCTAAAAATAAGAACAAGATTTTAACAAAAAATATAATTTTCTCCCTAAAACTAATAGTAAAATTAGAAGGTCTTGACACAATTAAATAACCTGGATTGGAAGAATTTGAGGGATTTTATTTACTCTTTCTTTTTGTGTGTGTGTGTGTGTGAGAGAGAGAGAAAAGGACATGATATTAATTTCTGTGCACTTGTTAAATATTTATTAAATAAACTGTTAGATAAAAAAAAAAAAATGGAACAATCAAAGAAAATACTTCTATAGATTTTTATGTGTTCATTTTCTGTTTGCATAAAGATGTACAAACATTTACGTACAATACCCACTTACTTATGCATAAAAAAATTAACTTCAAACATACCTCCCAATAAATTTGTATATTAATTTTGCTATTAATACAAGTATGTCTAAATGTATGCAATACTCTGAACACATTGAATTACACATTAAAATATTTGAAATATACCCATACACACTCACTTATATATAAAAAAAATAAATTTCAAACATACCTCCCAATAAATTTGTGTATCAATTTTGCTATTAACACAAGTACGTCTAAATCTGTGCAATACAGTGAGCATATTCTATTACTCTTAAAAAGAGATATATATATATATATATAAATGTGTGTGTGTGTGTTGATTTTGCCTTTTACACAAACCTGTACAAATATATCTAAATGCAATACACTGAACACATTCCATTACACATAGAAAAATTGAAAATAAACTTATCAATAAATTTATGTACAAAGATATAGAATAATTAAAAATATATCTATCTATGCTCCGTAGGCATTTTACTTACACATACGTAAAATTTGTATCAATAAACATTGAAAATTTCTACTTAATCACTAATGCGTATAATGTGTACATGCATAAATAAAACCCGTGTGTATTCATACCTTTGTTAAATACAATGTACTTGTGTTTTTCAATGGGTTTAAAGGCAACATTATTTGGAATGTATAAATTGTCCAAGCCTTGTTCTTATCATCATCCTGGTGTTCTGATAGCACAGATTTCTTTGACTCTCTCTCACCATTCACCCCTATCAGCCATTGCTCTTTGCAAGTCCTATTAATAGTATCCAGTATCAGGGATTTGTATTTTTTCAATAAAGATTTTACCCATAAAAGTATGTAAATGTATTTTTCGGCTGTATTCTACTAAAGGTTTTTTTTTTTTTTTTTCATTGAAATTTCCAAAATGATCAAAGACAGCTTACAATATGTCCATCGCCTGACAAACAGTTATTAGCTGAATTTTGATCTGAATTAATCATTGTATAATGTTTGATCTGAAATATTCATTCTATAATGTTTGATCAATACTGGGACATTGGATTAAGTGCATTGGTAAAGAAGATGATTATGTAAAAAAATAAATATTTCTTGTATAAAATAAACGTTTTTTTTTTTTTCTCTTTCAGTACTTATGGATGTTTGGTCAGGCAATAAAGTTTCTATAAAATGTTGGGTTCTAATTTTCAGTCTTATCTACCATTCCGTTGTTTGGTGTCTTGTTTGATTTTTTTATTATTTTGATATGTACGTATTTTCGAAACTAAAGAATTTTTTAAAGCTATCTTTAACATGGAAAAATTGCTTAGGAGTCATACAATATTTATAAAATCTTTTATATTCATGAAATACCTTTGTGTATGTGTGTGTTTAAAGAATTATTGTTTAATACATAATATAATTAAGTTGATTGGCCTATCTCCATAAATTTTTCTTGAATTTTATTTGTATATAGAAGTTGATAGGAAATTATTTATGAATAAACTCATAAGAAGAATATTTTGAATAATTATAGATCAATATCAAAAAGGTTGATACAAGTATGCTAAA
>OY757919.1:15699898-15717398 GCA_963585895.1 Sepioteuthis lessoniana
ACCGGAAGGCTCCCTTTTCAATAGCTACTAGACCAAGGTGTAGGGGAGGGTGCTACTCCTTTCCCTGGATTGCTCCATTTCACTCTCAATATGCACCTTAGAATGCCGAGTGTTAAGCAAGGAGGTATCAAGTACCATTTTTAAAGTCTTTGGTATGACGCGGCCTGGGATTGAACCCAGGTCTCCCAGACCATTTGCGAATGTAGTAATGTTATTCACTTTGAGCTGTGCATATTATGTGTGTGCATTCTGGTTTTTGTAAGTATTCAAAGACATACATCTACAAATAAAAACATACATGGGTCAACTGATAAATCCACTAGATGAAATTTGATAATTAGTATTTATTATGTAAAATAAATGCCCTTCTTTTTCCTTTTTTTTTTTAATCATTAAGCTCTTTTTTTTATATATCTATATATGTTTACAAAAGGTATCCTCATTCGTTGTTTTTTCTTTGTTTGTTTTTTTTTTTTGTCTTTTGTTTTTGTAATCTAATTCCTTTTGTATATCTTTTAATGCCTCATACTTTATTGTTTTGATATCAATTACCCTACCCCCTTGTGTGGTCCGTGCCATTTCTAAGATCTGCTATGAACACCACATCTTTTTTTTTTTTTAATTTTTACTCATAGATGATATGCAGCATGTTTCCAAAAATTTGACATCATTTGAGATGTATTGGGTGTTTTAGAAAAATTTATATCTTTTTTTTATTCTCATAACTTGAAAAATTCTTATTTACATGATCTCAAATTTTAACAGCATGTGTGGAAACAACTTAAATATTTAATATTTAAATACCTTTTCTTTCCTAGTGGATTTCATATTTATACCGGAAAAGAAAAAGCATAAAACACACATTAAACCAAGAAAGAAGTTTCTGTTTTTTCTACACATGCAGTAAAAAAATTTGAGATCATTACTATAAAAATTGGTCAAATTATTAGTTATAAGATTAAGAAATTATATCAATTTTCTGAAACATCCTGCATATTATTATTATTGCTAATTTTAACAGGTATCATTTTCCTAATTGTAAGTAAAAAGTAAAGTTGGCAACAGTAGTCGAGGGCGACCAGAAGGCTTCTTTTTCAATAGCAACTACACCGAGATGTAGGGGGGTGCTACTCCTTTCCCTGGACTGCTTCTTTTTACCCTTGATACGTACCTTATATGGCTGAGTGTTAAGCAAGGAGGCATCAAATACCATTTTTAAAGTCTTTGGTATGACGCGACCTGGGATTGAACTCAGGTCTCCCTGACCATTGGCAAACACTCTATCCACTACTCTAGTATGCATTTACCTAACCCCTCCACCATGTGTAGGATGTGACTCAAGGTCAATTTTTGGCAGAGTTCAACTGGTTTGAATTCAGAATTTTCTTGACTGGTTACTTAATCAAGGCTAAAAAAAAACAAGTTTGTCTTACTATTTACTTATAGCTAGGGTGGGGCGATTAATGGCTTCATGCTTTTTCCAAGTGAAACAGGGGTGTCCTCATGGTGTAATGGTTAAAGCGATGGACTGCGGAATCGTAGTAAGCGAGTTCATATTCCAGTCGCGCTATTACGTTCACTTTCGGGCAAATACCCTTGGGAAAGGTATGAATCCCCTTATCCTCCCAGCTATGGGTTAAATAGTACCACTTCTGTTCTTCTAGGAGAATGGCTTTGACATTAAATAACTTTCAAAGGTTGATATGCCATTAAATAAAGAAACCAAACCAAACCAAGTAAAACACAGTCTTGTCCAAGATTTAATCTTGAGTTACTGATTTCATTTTCCTACATGTGCCCTCTTTATATACTCTAGTATATAAAATTTTAACAAATTTGGCACTAACAAATTGGAAATGGGTATTGAGTTGTCTTATAACTATTCTTTAAAATTCTGTGACACCATCTATCCTCTTGTAGCTGAGTAAGTATAGCAGCTAGTATATAAAATAAAGCTTCTCTAAAATAGAAGACATGAGTTCCAATCCTACTGGAAGCTTATTCTTTATTCTTGTTTTGGACCTGGGAATTTCCTTGCTTTTATAGACGTGATAAACTGAGTGAGTTGTGATAAAAAGAAACTTGAATTAGGAAGATGGAGGATAATACTAGTTAAAATGATTAATAAAAAGCAACTAAAATTAGGAAGATGGAGGATAATACTAGTTAGAATAATTAATAAAAAGCAACTAGAATTAGGAAGATGGTGCTAGAATTAGGAAGATGGAGGATAATACTAGTTAGAATGATTAATAAAAAGCAACTAGAATTGAGAAGATGCAGCTAGAATTAGGAAGGTGGAGGATAATACTAGTTAAAATGATTAATAAAAAGCTTGTTCATAAAAGTTGATAATAATGATTGACAGAGCTTCTGCTTAAAAAAAGTCTCTAAATTTTTTCCTCTTCTAGTTTCCATGTGGTCATCAGCAACATATCATATTTTCAATTAATTCTTTTAAGAATTTTTTAATTGATAAATCATAAAAATTGTTAATGTTGCTTTTTTTTTAAAATTTAGATATTTCAATGTCAGTATTACACATGGGGCAGCATGCGAATGAGACACTCTTCAAAAGAATTCTTTAATCAATCAATCAATCTCTCTCTCTCTCTCTCTCTCTCTCTGTCTTTCTAGTTCTAGTCACAATAGTTGGTACCCAAGAAATTTTAGTTCTCTTGTCAAAAAATAAATCTCATGAAACAGCTTTGGTCTATTTGATAACTTAGAGTTGATAAAGAACAGTTGATGATAAATTTATATAAATTTGCTTATTTTCCATTTATTTCTAAAGATATGGCAAAAAATGAAAGGGTACCAATAATGGTGTTCAGGACTCTGTGTGTGTATGACTATTCTTTGAAATTCTGTGACACCATCTATCCTCTTGTAGCTGAGAAAGTATAGCAGCTAGTATATAAAATGAAGCTTCTCTAAAATAGGAGACATGAGTTCCAATCCTACTGGAAGCTTATTCTTTATTCTTGTTTTGGACATGTGCATTTCCTCACTGTTGTAGACATGATAGCCTATATATATATATATATATATATATATATATAGTCATCCATAGATAGACTGTTTCATTGTATCA
Source organism: Sepioteuthis lessoniana (assembly GCA_963585895.1). NCBI lineage: Eukaryota > Metazoa > Mollusca > Cephalopoda > Myopsida > Loliginidae > Sepioteuthis > Sepioteuthis lessoniana. Next base: position 15,702,993 of record OY757919.1, read on the forward strand.
CAACTCTTCAGTGTGGATAGACATGCAAGATGCTTCAAACTGGAATTGAAACCAGGATGATTTTTCATCAGTCAGGCATCTTACCCCGATATATACTTTGAAGCATATTTTATTAAAGGTGACGAGCAAAGATTTGAAAGGAGTAGTCGCTATTGTGTTGTGGTTAATGTGCTGGACTGTGACATCATAATAAGCAGGTTTAAACTACAGTCATGCTATTATTTTCACTTATAGACTAATATTCTTGGGAAAGGCATGAACTGCCTTATTCCCCCATCTATGAAGTACTTCTACTATCCTTCTACAAGGATGACTTTGGCATTAAGTAACCTATAAAGGTTTATATGGTGAATGGCCTGTCACGACTGTTGATAAGTATTTAAAAATAATGGTTATCGTCGTAGGAAATGGACAAGGCAACATGAGTTCAAATTCTGGACGAGACTGATTACATTTCACATAGCACTAATACCCTTGGGAAAGGTATGAATCCAATTATTCTCCCTCCAGCTATGGGTAAATAGTAGGACAGACTGGGTTCTTCAGCCTTGGTGAGGCAACTAATCTAGGAGAAGGAAAACTCTGAATTCAAACCTGTTAAACTCCACTTAAAGAAATAGACCTTGTGTCATATCCTGCCCGAGCAGAGGGGTTGGTAAATATGATGAGTAATTAAAAATTGTCCAAAGTCTCTAAAGTCATAATCTGACTATGCATACTTTTGACCATTGTTGGTCCTTGTCAAAGATGTGGGCACAACTTTGTTTTGGAATTAAAGATTTTTTCTATGATTAATGAATTATAAAATCAGAGACTTCAGACAGTTCCGCAGTTCTGACATCTTGCCTGCCAACAAGGAAAAGCCAATAAAAAATTCAACACAAAATCTTTATCGGTCACTTTTGATAGAATATGCTTATAAGAAAATCTGCTGCCCAAATACACACACACACACTATATATATATATATATATATATATATATATATATACACACACATACATACACACTTCTCATAAGTATTTGAACAGACAAGCTGTTTCTAGCTGCTTGGAGCACAAAATGTTATTGCAATCAACTCAACATTACTAGCCATTTAATTATGCTGCTTCTAAATGCTAAATATCAGAAAAATGTTTCTTCTTAATTGAATTATTGAATTAAAAGAAAAGTTGATTTTCTTTTCTATCCTTTTAAAATCTTGTTCAGAATTGATCATGGAGATTGAAAAGGTGAATCTCACATTGCTATTTCAAAGAATTGCCAAACTAGTGAGTCAATTCCCCCCCCCCTATCCTTTTTCTAGAGTCATTTAATGGTCTTTGGAACCCTTAAAAAGTTGTCTTTGTTCAAAAGCTTATAAGAAGTACTTTCTATGATCGTTATGACCAGTAAACGATTACTAAATGCATCCTTATTATATTGGTTGCAATAAAACTTGCTTCTTGTTCTTGTTTTTAACTCTTAAACTCAAGCAATTAGAAGAAAATTGCCTTTTTGTTCAAATAATTATGAGAAGTATGGCGTGTTTGTGCATAATCTACAAAAATCTTCTTTTTTTTTTTTTGCGTTTTTTTAAATAGCAGTCTGGCTTTTTTTAACATGAAAGTTAATCAAGTACTAACATAATCAGAAATAGATGTTGCAATAAGAATCTGAAAGAAAAGCATTAAATATTTGTATTTAAGTGACAATTTATTTTAAGCCTGCAAATTCTATTTTTAAAAGCTGGGAAACTGCATGTAGATATTTTTTTAATTCTAGAGAATTATTGCTCATTTAATAGAGACATTAATTAATCCTGAGAATATCTATATTTTATCATGAAAATTTAATTAACTTCAAAATAATAAAAGGACACTATGTAATTTATATATATATATATATATATATATATATATATATAGTAAATAATGGAAATGAATCTGACAGTAAGAAAATAGAAAAACAAAGTAATCCAAAAGTGATGAAATTATCATATAGTAAAGCCAATGTTAAAACGTTTTGATTTTAGTAAACCTACATCAGGTCTTTCACCATCTTAGAGTCCTGATGAAGGTTTTCTAAAACCGAAATAAATTCACCATTTTTGGATAACTTTGTTTTTCTATTTTCTTCACACCAACACACACACACATGTATATATACATATATATTACATAACTACTTTCCAGACCCTGGTCTCTCTCTCTCTCTCTCTATCTATATATATATATATATATATATATAAATTACATAATTACTTTCCAAATTCTGCTCTTTCTCTCTCTCTGTAGATATGTGTGTGAGTGTATATATATGTATATATATATATATACACACACACGGGGAGCTGGAAAAGTAATTATTTATTTACAGTTCTTATTTAAAAAGAAAAAAATATATACATCTACCTATCCCTCTATACACACGATAACAAAATTATGTAATTATTACAATGTAGTCTAAATTCAAAGTATAGTACGTGTAATTCAAAGCCAAACTTTTTAAAACTTTATTTTTTTTATTTTTATGCCTGTATCATTGGAGAAGGAGAAAAGTTTTAAGGGTTCTTCATATGATATAATGCTTAGAAAGTTTGACTTGCAAGCCATTGTTAGTCACAGATTCTCACTGGGTGATGTATAAGCTTAGTAAATGAGTAGAAACACATATGCACAGACACACTCATATATATCTATATTTGTTATGAAAAGCAATAAACATCTTTTTCTGATAATGTAAAGATGTAGGTTGTTTGTGTGGTTCTGCTAAATATTGTCATATACATGCACATATTTTTTTCAAGTAAAAATAATTATTTTTTAAGATACAAACTAATTGTAAATAAGTTTTTTGCATGATTGATTACGTTCAAATAATTTAAAATTATCTGAAGTACCCAATAGTCGCTCTATCTATTTAAAAAAAAAAACTTTTTCCAGCATGTCAACGTCTTTTTTCTTGTTGACATAAATCAGCCAACATATCCAACATATCCAATGTGCATGTATGTATGTATGTATGTATTTTTATTGAAGCTGATATGCTGAAGAAGGTTTCAAACACACACACACACACACACACACACACACACACATATATATATGTGTATAGAGAGGTGGGAGGGAAACATTAAACGCAAAAACAAGGCAAATTAAAACAATAGGGTTTCATTTCCCACTCAGTGGCAGTATCTCAACACTGAGTTTAAAGCCTTTAATAGTAAGTGTTAATTTTTTAAATGTTTATTATTGTTATAACCTCCCTCTCTAAACATATCTCTTCCTCCTCCTGATCCCCTATTTCTTCATCTCCTCCTTCACTACTGTCTCCTGCCACTGTTGCTATTACTGCCCACCTTTTCTGATAGTGTTGCCATCATCAATTTTAGCAGCAGTAGCAGTCAACTAAATGATGAGATGATAAGGCTGACCAATCATAGGTTGGCTCTCAACTGTGTCTTCCTCCCTCCCCTACCATTTTGGTTTAGCTGCTGTGGTAGAGTCCAGGTAATAAATACCAGGTGAATAAATAAATCTCCTCTCTTGCCTGATTGTTCTGTTCATTATGACTTGTCTTCAACTCTGTATGTTTACTATGGTTTTTGATCAACATTATACAAACATGTGTCTGCTGACTTATGACTTAGATGTTCTTAGTGGACATGAGAGAGTCAAACCACAGAAGGTAAACGACAGGGGAAAGAAAATCAGAAAGGTAGTTGTGAAGAGCTATATTACTAGCAGTTTGTACTTTACTAGATTTACAGTGACAATGTTGGTAGAGCTGGAAGACAGATACTGAAGTGGGAAAATATAGAGAAGGGAGACACTTCAAGAATGAGTGTGGTGAACTGCAAATGAGAGAGAGAGTGGGAGAGAGAGAGAGAGAGAAAGAGAGAGAATGTGTGGATGGTAGTTGTCCAAGGCTCTCAACAAAAGTTCTAACTCTTATCTGTGTCTGTCTGTCTTTCTTTCTTTTCCAATATTATTGGCATCATTTATTGCTCACTGAGATATCTCTATCTGGATTTTGCCTATCAACCACAGCTCCTCTCTCTTTATTTCTCTGTTGTTCCCTCTATCTCTCTCTTATTCTCATTTTTCTTCTATCATATATTTCTCTCTCTCTCTCTCTCTCTCTCTCTCTCATTACTTGTTCTTTATTTTGTCTCTCTTCCTCTCTCTTTCATAGTTCTTATTCTTTCTTTTTCTTGTATTTATCTCACTCATTTCTTGTTCTTTATTTTTCTTTTTGCTCACTCACTCTCTCTCTCTCTCTCTCTCTCTTTATATATATATATATATATATATATATATCTTTTTCTTTCTCTCTCTCTCTCGTTTCTTGTTCTCTCTCTCTCTCTCTCGTTCTTTCTCTCTCTCATTTCTTGTTTTCTCTCTCTCTCTCTCTCTCTCTCTCTCTCTCTCCTTGTTCTCTCTCTCTCTTCCTCTCTCTCCTTGTTCCCTCTCTCCCTCTCATTTCTTGTTCTTTATTTTTTCTCTCTTTCTTTTTGTTCTCTCTCTCTCTCTCTCTCTCTCTCCTTGTTCTCTCTCTCCCTCTCATTTCTTGTTCTATCTCTCTCTCTCTCCTTGTTCTCTCTCTCTCTCTCTCTTCCTCTCTCTCCCTCTCATTTCTTGTTCTTTATTTTTTTTCTCTCTTTCTTTTTATTCTCTCTCTCTCTCTCTCTCAACTTCTGCTGCTACACTATCATCCTGATGACAAAAACTACCTTGTCAACACACCATTTCCTTCTTTTATCAATACCTCCCACCCTCTCTTCTTCTTTCTCCCTCTTTTCTTTTTCTATTTTTCTTTCATCAAATACATTTACTTTCTTTCATACTCCTCAGATATGACCAACAGTTTTATAATTGGATTTAATTACTGACATTTTTTTTTCCTCTGATACATTCTAATATAATTATCTTAAATGGTGCAACCTCTAAAACCAACCCTTACTGCCTGATGTAGATGTTCTTTTATAGTGCCTTAGTAAAATGTGGCTTGCTAATTCTCCTGCTGTTTCTTCAAAGATAATCCTAATTCAAATAAGACAAGGTTAGACAAAGCATAAAATAGTCCCCACCATGAATCCTTTTTTTTTTTAATTGCATCATGTCTCATTTTCTTGATATTGTTTTTGGCACAAACCTTCGAATCCAATCCCTTATAAAAGCTTGTCAACCTCAATATCTTTCACTAATTCCATAACAGAAATATTGATTTCTGAGAGGAAATTAATAACACAATTACAGAAACATATGGACACACACACACACACTTAAAAACAACACCACATCTACAAAAAAAAGCAAAAATTGATAGCAGAAAAATAGTTGTAAGTAATTTGTCAATCTTGTCACCTGAATTTTCCCAGCACCTTCTTTATAATGCTTTGATATGAAAAGTCTTCTTAACTGTATGTTAAAATGATTGTGATTATTCTGTCAGGACCAAAAGAACAGACAGCTAACCTCTGCAACAGAAGTAGCAATTTCTGAGTGGAAATCAATAACATACATGCAGAAACATGCAGAAACACAAAAAAAGGGAAGGACATCTATAAACAATTTGTCCATCTTGTCACTTGGTCTCTCTCCTTATCATCTTCTGAATACCAACTATGTTATTGTTAGTACTTCGATAATTGCGATTATGTGTACCATTCCATATCAACTAAACTGCTTACTGTGATAAAATATATTGACGCTGCAAAGGTACCCCTAATGTTAAAATTGACAATGATCGCAACAATACCAACATACTCATCAGATGAAAGCATCAAAATAAGGTATTTATTCAAACTTGATTTCTATGTAATTCCATTTTTTTGCTGATTGTTGCTTGAAGCAAAAAAAAAAAAAATAATTGTTTTATCTTTATTTGTATCTTTACCTAGTTTCCTGCTCATTTACTCTTATATATAGTTGCTAAAAATCGACTTTGTCCCCATCAGGTTCTTCTAACTTATACAAGTGAATAAATCACTCTTGCTCACTCTGTTATGACACACACTCACACACACATATATATTATATGCACACACACACACACACACGTGTGTATATATATATATAATATTAATATAAGTATAAATGATATAAAATTATACACACACACATATATATATATATATGATATTATTTGTATGAATTATATAAAAATTGTGTGTGTGTATGTGTGTGTATATATATATATATATATATATATAAAGAATATTATTAGTAGTATAATGAAAAAATTATATATATAATATTAATAATATGTAAAATTATGTAAATGTGTGTATGCATATATATATATATATATATATATATATATATATATATATATATATTTATTTTGTTTTTTAAGCAAAAAATATATATTTTGCTCTGCTGGCATATTTTGTATTAAATAGCCGTTCATTGAGCACTCATTCTTAGGATATTCACTGCCCTCATTTACTTTATATATACATATGATATTGGTATATTGTAAAAGTATACATACATATATATATATATATATATATATATATATATATATGTGTGTGTGTGTGTGTATATATATATATATATATATATATATGTGTGTGTGTGTGTGTGTGTATATATATATATATATATATATATATGTGTGTGTGTGTGTGTGTGTGTATATATATATATATATATATATGTGTGTGTGTGTGTATATATATATATATATATATGTGTGTGTGTGTGTGTGTATATATATATATATATATGTGTGTGTGTGTGTGTGTATATATATATATATAAGTATAATGTAAGATCATATATATAATAATTAATATGAATCATTAAAAATTCATATAATATACATGTACACTTACACATTTTGACTTCTTGACTTTGAGTTGTATTTTTGTATTTTTTGGGCAAGTAATTGCTCAAAATCACCCTCCTCAAACATATATATATATATATATATAAATGAATCTGACAATATGTAAATATTATATATATATAAAAACAGATAATCAGCCTCTGTATTTATTTATTTATATATGAAAAATATGTCACATTTAAAGTTTTTTCTTAGTTTTCTTCGAATTATCTTCAAGGCGATGTTAAGATTTGATGCTATGTCTTATCCAGAAAATCATTTAAAACAAGAAAAAAATTAGATGTTGGCATATTATTCATTTAAAAATGAATACATTCTCTGAATATCAGTCTTTTTCATATACTATATTTACACACACACACACGCGCGCGCATAACATACATATATATATATATATATATATCAAATAGTATATTTTATAGCTTTTGATCATTTTCTTCTTGGTTTGCAGCACCCACCTAGTGAGATATATATATATATATATATATATATATATATATATATATATATATCTCAAAGAAAATGACCCAAATATACTATTTTATATATTCCTGCCAAAGTTGAACTGATTTGATTTGTTGTTTCTCAAGTTTTTTTTTGGGGGGGGGGTCAAATTGTTTCTTAAAAAACTAACAAACAAATCATTTCATTCTCTCTTTTAAGTCATATTTATAAAAGGAAATATAATTAGATAACTTTCAAAATATTCATTATTTACTTGATATAAATAATAATTTTATATTTCATGTGTTTATCTTTTCGCTATTGATTGAGTGACCAATTTAAAACCTCCAGCATCTTTTAATAAATAAGTATATAAATATATACACACACTGAAATGTAAATATATATTATGGATAAATGATAATTTTTAAAAAAATCTAGAACAGGGAGAAGAATGCCAAAATATTGAGAAGCCTTGCTGTCATTTGACATCTAGAGAAAGCTATCAGATATAACCATTGAGAAAATTAACAGCACATTTGGAAGAAATAAACAGAAAAATATTAGTTAAAAAAAAATTGACTCAAAAGATATAGGAACAGAATCAAGTAGTATAAACAAAGCAGAACATTCCAGAATAATGAAAGAAAATTCTATCTGCAAGTCAATGGAGAAATCACGAAAATAATTATGTTATTATAGTTCATTAAAAAAATCTGTCTCAAAACAGAACGTGTGTATTTTATATATATATATATATATATACACACACACAATTATGTAATAAAATTTTTAAAGAAATATTGAAATGATTATTTTATATAAAACAAGCATCTAGTGGTTATGTTAACATTTCATTTCTTACTTATATATAAATATATACACACACTCATATGTAAATATTTATATATTTATTTATTATGAAAAGGAACAGGAGATTTGAAGAGATCTGTCACCAGTGAAAATATAAAAGCATGAAATATAAAATTATTATTTATATCAAGTAAATAATAAATATTTTCAAAGTTATAGGATTAATTGTATTTCCTTTTATAAATATAACTGAAAGGTGAGGATGAAATGATTTGGTAGTTAGTTTTTCGAGAAATATTTTTTTTATTTTAAGGAACTTTAAGAATAATGAATCAAATCTGTTCAACTTAGAAATTTATATATATATAATTGAGGGAAAAAAAAGCATCCAGTGGTTGTGTTAACATTTCAAATGATGATTATCTTAGGACTTTCTTATTTTTTCTTTTTTATACATTTATTCATTTATTATATTTTTGGAGGTTGTGTCTGAATACCACTTCACACATTCTCGACCTTTTTTTTCATTGCATTCAAAATGTTCCTGAAAATGATATTCAAATAGGAGATTTAAACATGAAAAATTCTTTTGTTAACATACGGTATTAGACAAAAAAAAAAGAACAAAATAGTGAAAAATCATAACCTTTTTTTTTCTGATTGCTACAAATTTTAATGAAACTTGAATGGCTTAGACACAGATAGGATGTGATTATTTTAAACTTTTTCAAACGAGTGCTTATAAGCAAAGAACTAATAACAAATTTGGAGGAAGGGGCGTCTCCATGGTGTAGTGGCTAACATACTCAACTACAATATTGTAGTAAGCGAGTTCAAACTATAGTTATGCTATTATATTCACTTTTGGACTAATACTCTCGGGAAAGGTATAAAACCCCTTATCACCCAGCTTTGGATTAAATAGTACCATAACTATCCTTCTACAAGGATGCCTTTGGCATAAAATAACCCATGAAATTTGATATGCCATTTAACAAAGAAACCAAACCAAATTAGGATATCAACTCAAGGGGGAAAAAAAATGTAAGAAATTTTCTGTCGTGTTTTTTTTTTGGGGGGGGTAAATTTTCTTTTTAGATAATTATGACTACAACTAAGGGAATTTTGACAACCATCATCAAGGAAAATAAGCACTTCCTATGTGTATCTAAGCCATTAAAGTTTCATTAAAATTTGTAGAAATAAGAAAGATGGTTCAGTTTTTTCATTGTCTGCTTTTTCCTTTTTTTTTTTCCTTCAATTTTCTGTGTGTGTACATATATATATACTAGCAGAAGTACCCCATATATGACCAGAATAAAAAGATTTGAGGAACGCCAGTGAGACAGAAAGGATTGATTTGGTTTGGTTTTATGCCATATCAACCATTGTTCTTTATTTAATGCCAAATCCTGTTTTTAGATATATATTAAATATATGATTTGTAAACACATTTTGAAGATAGATGATCAAACAGTTCTTTTTCTAACAATTCACTTTAGGATAAGTCCATATATTGCTATGTATCGTAATTCAATTCAACATCAGTTATTTGTTTAAACACAGTTAAATCATAAAATAGTTCTATTTCTAATAATGCAATTTAGCATAAATCATTTGTTTGCACTCAGTTTATATGTCAAACAATTCTATTTGACTTATAGATAGGACTTTATCAGGTGCTACCAATCCGGGTCAGAGTGGACCTGGGGGTGATGGCTATGAAGGGGTACTCCGTATTCCCTAAAGCTTCAGCATTATTGGAGATTAATCATCAGATTGTTTAGTGTCTTATCCAGGACACTTGTTGGGGTGGGGTGAGGGTCTTACACCTCTGCGGAGATCCAGTCAGTGTATTCTACAGCCCCAGCCAAATGGGTTACGGTGGAAAGGAAGAAGAGAGGAGTAAGCTAAGAATTAAAAAAAAGCGTGTTCTTATTTTTCGGTGGAAAATTTTGTGTATCAATTTAAATGAAAAGAATTCTTTTATTCTATGAATTGTTTTTACTTTTTTAAAATTCTTTTTTGGTTTATATTTGATATAATGTTACCCCTTTACTGGTGAAAAGTTTAAAACATTCATGATTTTTTTTTTTTTTTTTTGGTATCTAATAAATTTTTATTTTTTTATAATTAGTACTCAGTTATATAACAATTTTTTAGTCAATGAATTTTGAAAAAAGCAGCAGTTTTAATTCAAATATTTATCTAGCCTCTTAAAACTTCAAGAATGTAAGCAATCATGTATTACAATATTCTTCTCTTTTTGAAATTTTTTTAATTAAATTTAAAATATTATTTTAAAAAATGTAACCCTAAACTTGTGAATGGTTTGAAATATTATTATAATTTTATTTTTTTAAAGACTTTTTTTTTTCTTAGATATGAAAAAAAATTTGACTTTTTTATTTAAATTTTTTAAATTTATTTAAATTAAATTTAAATCTTTGAATTGCCTGTTAAGTTACAGTAATAAAAAATGCATTTGTTTAATTTTATTTTCTTTCTTACGTTCTAAAGATTTAACAATAAAAAGAAGCTAAGAATAGGAAATGTGGGAGGGATTTTGTGTATAAATTCAAAAGAAAAGTATTCATTTATTCTCTGAATAGTTTATTTCTTTTTTTAAAAATGTTTGAGTTACTCTGATAAAAAAATTGATGCAATTTTTTAAAAAATATGAAAAGTTTTCATGTAGAAATCCATTTTCATGTCATAGATAAACAATGCTTTCGTTTCAATTTTGGTTATTTCTTTCTTTTTTACCCTCAAAACTGTAACATTATAGGTTGATACAATAAAAAGAATTTGATGAATAAAAATGTGACTTTACAATGAAGTGGAGCTAAGAATTTAAAATGTAAAATTTTACATATAACAATTTGTTATTTTGGTTAATATTTAAAATTGTTTTTTAAAAACCTATCCTTTTCGTTATTTTTTTTCAAAAAATTAAGATTTTATTTTACTATTAGTATAAAAACTTATTACAATAATTTTGGGTGCCTCAGGTGGTGTGATGGTTAACAAGCTAGATGAGCAAATCTACATGAGTGAGTTTGAGTCTCATTGGGTGCCCAATTCATATGACCTTGTATCACATCTAAGCAATAGACTAAGTAAAGTACTACTAAAGAAATAATTTTCAAAATAGAATTAAATACAAATTTTTTCCTAGGTAATATCTAAACATGACAGATCTTAAGAACTGAATACTTCGCCCCAACTACCTTCTTTTTTTTTGGGGGGGGGGTACATACTTATGGAGAACAGTGAAAAATTCCACAAATGGACTGATTTTTAATTATGAGTTGATACTTACAAACCAAAATAAACACAAATCCTTTTATATATATATATATATATTTATATAGTGTATTATGTGTATTGTGTGTGTGTGTGTGTGTGTGTGTGTGTGTGTATATGTGTATATATATATATATATATATATAGTGTATTGTGTGTGTGTACATATATAGTGTATTGTGTGTGTGTATATATATATATATATATATATATATATATATATTGTATTGTGTGTGTGTGTATATATATATATATATATATATATATATATATATATATATATATATATAGTGTATTATGTGTGTGTGTATATTTTTATATATATATATATATATATAGTGTATTATGTGCGTGTGTGTGTGTGTATATATATATATATAGTGTATTGTGTGTGTGTGTGTGTGTGTATATATAGTGTATTGTGTGTGTATGTATATATGTAGTGTATTTTATGTGTATGTATATATATATATATATATATAGTGTATTATGTGTTTGTGTGTGTAATATATATATATATATGTGTATATATATATTATGTCATATTGTATTATGTGTGTGTGTACATATATATAACTGAAAATAATATTGACAACTTAGTTTATCAGATATATTTACCAAAATTACATGAAAATATCTTGAAATACTACAGATCAAATTGATTTTTAAAAATCCCCAAACACATCGTCCAAATGAATTTAGAATCTCCTGTAATCCTTGTTTAAATTTGTAAATCCTGCTGTTACCCTTGCCTTCAGTTCCTGTTTAGGATTTCACGGGGTTTTGTTGGTCTCTTCCTCAACTGCAATGCATGCACATTAAACAAAGGGATAGCAATTGGGTGAGTTAGGCAACCAGATGTGATGGATGATGTAGAGATAACTTGAATACACTGACTGCTTCTCTGCAGAGGGGTATGACCCCCACTCCAACGAGAGTCCTGGATATGACACTAAACAATCTGATAGTGAGGTTGCAGCAGTGCTGGAGCTTTGGGGAATGCAGAGTACCCCTTCATTGCCATCACTCCCAGGTTCACTCTGGCCCGGAGTGGTAGCACCCAATAGGGCCCTATCTATGGGTTAAATAGAACTAACAGCATACTTATGCTAAAATGAATTGTTTGAGTAGACTGAATAGCTTGAAATAGAAATGTTTTTGATTATTAAACCGTACTTACATTTAAACAGCATGATTATGCTTAACTGAATTATTTGAAATAGAACTGTTTTTTCAACATTAAAACTGTATTTACACTTAACTGAATTGTTACATATAACTGCTTGAATAGTTTGAAATGGAAATGTTTTTGACAATTAAACTGTGTACTTGTGCTGAATTGAATTGTTTTAAATAGAACAGATTATTTACATAAAAATGGATTTGGCATTAAATAACCTACAAAGGTTGATATGCCATAAAATCCAACAAACCAAACCTTGAATCTCCTACTTGTGTGGCATGCCACAGAGTCTTGTTGTCAGTCATATGGTCTTTCAGCTGCCACCCTTTTGATCCTGGCCAGCACTGTCTCCTCAAGGCACTTGTTACAGGCCTCCATGTTCAGTCTGAGGCAATATGGGAAGATGAATCAAGACATAATATCACATCGCTTGTAAACATCCCAAATGCCATGATGTTGACAGGGTTTTTGATTTTCATCAACATAAATAGGAATCAGTCACTTAAACCCTAAGAAATCTTCATAATGACACTTCTGGAAGGAATGCCAAGCAGCGCAGTATGTTGTTTCTAAATTTCAGGAGGTTGGAACTGCATCAAGATGCCGCTTTCCTCACTAATTCCTCACTGCTGCACATTAGACAAAAAGCTGAAACAAATAAAACACAGACAGAAAATCAATAATTTAAGAATGCAACAATTTATTCATCACATGGTCTGTGTGTGTGTGTGTGTATATATATATATATATATATACACACACACACACAATTAATATAGAGTAAAACTCAACAGATGTAATCCATTATAAATTTATTTCAACAATCCCCTTTTACAAGGATGTATCTTCAGATGGTAAACAATTTTTTTCATGGGGTTTTTACCATTATATCAGTGAATATAAGATATATTAAATGAGATATTTAAGAGAATTAGAACTAAAATTTTTTTTTTTTTAAATCCTCGTATACCTGGATCCTGAGACAACAAAAATAAGACTTGAAAAATTAGAATTAATGAACAGTGTTCCATCTTCTTTATTAAAATTTGCCTTAATAACAACATATATATGTGTGTGTGTTTGTGTGCACATATTATAACTATATATACGTATTGAATTATTTATATAGATCGTATATGTACATGTTGCATTTTATATATATACATATATATGGGTGTGTGTGTGTGTATATATATATATATATATATATATATATATATATGTGTACATGTTGCATATTTATAAATAAATAAATATATATATATATATGGGTGGGTGTGTGTGTGTATATATATGTGTACATGTTGAATATTTATTTATATATATATATATATATATGTGTGTGTGTGTTGCATTATATATATGTATAAACTAATAGAATTTTGCACATATATGTATGTAAATATAGCATGATATATATGTATATCATTATAGATATTTACATAGCATTATATATACTTAAATCTGTATATATATATGAATATATGCATATGTATTCCATTTTATATATATATATATATATATACACACATTCATAATTTGTAGTATTTATATATGTTTATAATATATATATAACAGCAGTATATCTTTCTCACTATCTCACTTGGTGGGTTTGTGGCCGACCAAATGTGGTATAATTAGGTGAGTGCTCAATATCTGTGATAGATCTATTATGTAATAATAATAGAAATATGAATATTAATTTTTATATATATTTAACAACATGGATGCTTACCTGTGACCACAGGTTTCACACCTTTTTTTTACTGCAATCATCTGTTTTTTTCTGCCTGATGATTGTTGCAATAGTGGCATGAAACTTG
>OY757919.1:15722398-15724898 GCA_963585895.1 Sepioteuthis lessoniana
CTTGTATTTTTTATAATATTCATTCATTCCTTTTATTTTTATACAAAACTCTTTCACCGCTTGTATTTTTTATAAAATTCATTCATTCCTTTTATCTTTATACAAAACTCTTTCACCTCTTGTGTTTTTTATAATATTCATTCATTCCTTTTATTTTAATACTAAACTCTTTCATCCCTTGTATTTTTTTTATAAAATTCATTCATTCCTTTTATCTTTATGCAAAACTCTTTCACCTCTTGTATTTTTTATAATATTCATTCATTCCTTTTATTTTAATACTAAACTCTTTCATCCCTTGTATTTTTTATAAAATTCATTCATTCCTTTTATCTTTATACAAAACTCTTTCACCTCTTGTGTTTTTTATAATATTCATTCATTCCTTTTATTTTAATACTAAACTCTTTCATCCCTTGTATTTTTTTTATAAAATTCATTCATTCCTTTTATCTTTATGCAAAACTCTTTCACCTCTTGTATTTTTTATAATATTCATTCATTCCTTTTATTTTAATACTAAACTCTTTCATCCCTTGTATTTTTTATAAAATTCATTCATTCCTTTTATCTTTATACAAAACTCTTTCACCTCTTGTATTTTTTATAATATTCATTCATTCCTTTTATTTTAATACTAAACTCTTTCATCCCTTGTTTTTTTTTTTTAGGAAATTCATTCATTCATTCATTCATTCCTTTTATTTTTACACTAATTTCTTTCACCTCTTGTATTTTTATACAAAATTCCTTAATTTCTTATTTCTGTTTTTTTCATACTAAACTAATTCCTTAAGTGATTTTAAAAGTAACTCACAAGTTAAAAAATGTTAGTATTCCCGATATTTGAATATAATCTATGAAAATGCACACACCCAAATTAAAGGCTTAAAGAGTATTTTCTCTGTGGAGCAAAGTAACTCTGACATTTTCGATCTAGAATTGATATTGTAAAATAAAAGATTGTATCCTTGATGTATAGATCAGAGTTTCTTCTTAATGTCAGAGCCTGATATCTATACGCTCTACTAAGGATATTCACTATATGTTTGTCTGAGAATAGTATCCGTATTAATAGCTTCTTAATTGTAATTATCTCAATCGTGCAATTAATTTGACTAATTATGTTTATTCGATTCAGGAATAAATGAGTTTAGTATAAAAAAAAACAAACTCAATATACAATTCTAATTGTTTTACTAATGTGACTTAATGTTAAGTATATTTTAGTAACTTTCTTCTACCCTCCTGTTTATTTAACACTTAAAAACATCAAATATATTTTCACTTTAACCTACTTGACAATGTTGAATTAATTTGAAGTAAGAGAACTTTTTTTAATGAATTAAAATAATGATTGACAAAAGTGATTTATTCCAGCAAGTTTTATTAAAGACAATGGAACACTGTTTATTGTTTTTAATTTTATTTTTTCAAGTCTCTTTGTTATTTTCCTAGTGTTGGGATCTAGATGATAAAGAAATTGTCCCATATCTTCTGCCCAAGCACTTTCAACCATACTTGGGTTGTCATTAGGGGTAGTGTAGTTTTGAGTTGACTGTTGAGTTTTTATTGTTTTAATAATTTGTAGCATTTTGTTTTGAAGTTGTCAGTTGGAACGTTTTCAGCTTTTTGTTTTAAAATGATAGGTTGGAAAAAGGTTTACTAATAGAGTTAGTGATTTTTAATTATTAAAAATATCTAATATGCTGGTGCCTGTGTTAAATGCTATTTTATTTATGTTTGTTTGTTTTTATGTTTTTTTTATTTCTTAAGCATATTGTTTCTAGGATTTATAATCATTTTTTATTTTTATATATAATTATTGTATTATCTGTGAGAATCTTCCTTATATCCGGAGATGTATATTGGTTTGTGCTATTGTTATGTTTTATAATTAAATGTTGTTTTATGGCACTATTTTCAGAAAAGTGATAAGTGAGACGACAAGATAATGTTGTGGTTGTATAACCAATGTAAGAATTATTTTTGTTTTTTGGAAAGCACTCTCAAAAGGGACATATAAATTTATAAACTATATTGGTTTGGTTTTGATGTATTTTAGCGGAATTGATGTTATTCTTAACAATAAGGTTTGATGTTTTAAATTTAGTGTAGTAGATGATAACTTTCATTTGTTTTTGTTTTTCAATAGGTTTAATGTGTCTTTTAATAATGGTGGCTATTGCTTGTTCATCTAATTTGTTGTTATAACTTTCTGCTTAAATATACACTCTTCAAAAGTGATTTATTCAACATTTTAATGAGTTAAAATAATGACAAATAACAATAAGAAGACACTGAAAATAAGACAATAAGACAGACAATAAAAGATAGACAAATAACACATATCTTAATATTATGAGTTAAAATAATGATTAGCAAAAGCGGTTTATTCAACATTTTAAACAAAATATCCTGAAAAGTTGTTGAGTTAGACCAGCAGTGTTCCCTTGTCTCTCGAATGATATTGTAAGACCTAGTTGTAACAGAAAAGGGT
>OY757919.1:15729898-15744898 GCA_963585895.1 Sepioteuthis lessoniana
TCATCAGGCAGTTAAAATTTTGTTAAAAGATTTTGTTAACTGCCTGATGATAATTGTTTTGTAAAAACTCCATGAAACCCAGGGGTTGCAGACTAAATTCCATAGCATTAAATATATAAATCTATTATATATTTATTATTATTATATAATAGCTCTATCCTAGATATTGAGCACTCTCTATATTATATTGCACTTGGTTCATTACAAATCCACAAAGTGATTTAGTGACAACCAACTCTGCTATAATAATACATTTATTTATATATGTACTAAGTATGTTTATATATATATATATATATATATATATATATATATATAATAAATGTTCATGTACCTTGATTCACTGTATGAACTCTTACGGCACAGTGCACTTGAATACGTTTATAGTTACTACCTGCCAAAGGGAGGATGTTAAGCTAGCATCTCAAAAAATTTCTTTTTCAAACAGCTTTCAATCTACTGGTTGATCACAATCAACATATTGGGTACCCCTGCCATATATACTTGTGTATAGATCAAATTTTGAAGATCTGATTTTAGGCAAAATATTTGGCATCAACCTACATGTGAATAATGATTTTGTAAGGCTGACATTCAAAACAGAGAGGGAAAGACCATAAACAAAATCTTGGCTTCAAAAATTAATTCTATAAATGAATGATTTTGTAAGCATTAATAGAAAGTCAATCTATACATGAGATATATTAGTACACAGATATATATATATCTTTTGGTCTTTATTTTTCTTTTCTTATTAATTTATTCATCTATTTTTTGGGGGAACACTAAATGCAAATGTCTGACAACCTTTTGAACAAAAGCAAACAACAAAACTTACAATTCTCTATAGAAATTAATTCTATAGTTTTTTGTAAATTTCTTTTTTAGTTAAAATTTAGTTTATTCATAACAATGCTCAGAAATTGGGGTTTTCTGCAGTGGAGTTATTACTATGAGATATTCAATATAACAATGTATTAAAAAATTACTGTTTCTTTTGATTCATGTGCATTTTTCATTAATTACTTATATTCTTATTGGAATTATGGTTGATCATTATTATTATTAATATTAAATATTTTTTTCTAAGGTTCAAAATATCAGCAGGTTTAAATTTAAATGGTATATAGTAGAAATTTCAAATAATTCCACTCTCTCTCACACACACACACACACACATATATTTTACATAAATATCTGTAGATCTTGATGAATTGTTGGAATTCAGAATTACGCATGTTTATTATCATATGTGCATTATTATTATTGTTTTATTATGGAAGTGTTTTATATACACACACATATATATATATATATATATATATATATAAGCACTGGTTCATTGGCCAAGTGGGTAGAGTGTTCGCCAATGGTCCGAGAGAACTGGGTTCAATCCCAAGTTGCGTCATACCAAAGACTTTAAAAAAGGTACTTGATACCGCCTTGCTTAACACTCAGCAATATTAGATACATATCAAGGGTAAAGTGGAGCAATCTAGGGAAAAGAGTAGCACCCTCCCCTACACCTTGGTGTAGCAGCTGTGGAAAAGGGAGCCTTCGGTTCACCCTCAACTCCAGTTGCCAACTTTACTTACTTATATATACATATATGTTTTTATATATATATATATATATATATATATATATATCTTATGTAAAATTTGACAAAAATTTCAAAGTGAATTTCTTATAAAATATTTTTTTAAATGTTTAATTATCTCTTAAATCACACTAATAAACGCAAGTGTTATCTGAGATAAAAATGCTTCTATGTTAAGATAATTATTTTCAATTTATTCCTTAAGAGAAAGCACTAACTTATGTTCATACTAAAGTGATTCATTTATAAGGATTAAATCATATATTAAATAACTATTACGACAAAGAGAAATACACACATATTATTCTGAATTCCAGTAATTCATTGGTCATTTTTTAATATTTCATATATATATATATATATATATAATTTTTTTTATTTTTTTTGTTGGTCCAAAGAGAGAAAAAAAGTAAATATTTCAAAATGAATAGGTCCACTAAGAGATTTGTACGTTTTTAAGACTTGTTTATTTTGTTCTTACATATATGTATATTTCCGGCTTGTTGCTTTCATTAGAGAACATATTAGTCAACTTACAAACCTACATGCATGAGTTCAAGTCTCATTGGATGCCACATATGTTCTTTGATGAAAGCTGGAAATTTACATGTATGTAAAAACAAAACAAATAATTCTTAAAAAAAATACAAATCTCTTAGTGGACCTATTCACTTTGAAAAAAAAAATATATATATATATCCACACACATTTTGATAATAATAACAATCATATCGAAATCTGAAAAATGGTGTGGACACCAAGCAGAACCATCAACAGAAGCCAAAAAAGCTACTATTCTCTCTGACTTTGATATCCAACCTGATAAAAAATCAAGTGTAATAGGCCAGATATAATTATTAAGGATTATTAAAGAAAAATGTGCTGTCTTATTGATATATCCGTACCAACAAATAATAACATATCAGTTAGACAATATAATAAAATGCGTAAATACAAAGACCTTCAAATAGATATTGAAAAAAAAGCTGCACCTTAAAAGTACCAGCATGCCAGTAATAGTGGGAGCACACT
Organism: Sepioteuthis lessoniana; assembly: GCA_963585895.1. Taxonomy (NCBI): domain Eukaryota; kingdom Metazoa; phylum Mollusca; class Cephalopoda; order Myopsida; family Loliginidae; genus Sepioteuthis; species Sepioteuthis lessoniana. The sequence continues at coordinate 15,732,531 of OY757919.1, forward strand.
GGGTATGATCAAGAAAGGGACAGCTAAACACATTAACAATATACTTGGCAGTCCTAACCTATATAAAATGCAAAAAATTGCATTATGCCAAACTGCTTATCTCTTTAGGAGAACACTATCAATGTGATAGAAAAAGTAACACCTGATTGTATGGTCGGAAAATAGAATACATATAATTACTACCTTCCCTCATTCTAAGTCTTGTGTAAAGACACAGTGAAGAATTTTATGTTTACTAAAAGTAAAGCAGAAAATGAATTAATAATCCTTTTCTCATAATACTTAAGCAAAAACATTATTTTGAATTGTCACTATTCACTAATTTCAAACTTATATTTTTATCATATATATATATATATATATATATATAAGTAAATATATATTAAAAACTAATATATATATTAACTCATTATAATTATATAATAGCTCTATCACAGATATTGAGCTCTGTCCAAATTATATTAAATTTGGTTTGCCACGAAGCGAGATGGTGACAACCAACACTGTTATTATATATATATATATATATATATATATATATCATATTTACCCAACCCCTCCGTTCGAGCAGGATATGACACAAGGTCAATTTTTTTAAGCGGAGTTTAACTGGTTTGAATTCAGAGTTTTCCTTCTCCTAGACTAGTTGCCTCACCAAGGCTGAAGAGCCTAGTCTGCCCTACTATTTACCCATAGCTGGAGGGAGAATAATTGGATTCATACCTTTCCCAAGTGTATTAGTGCTATGTGAAATGCAATCAGTCTCGTCCAGGATTTGAACTTGTGTCGCCGTGTCCATTTCCTGCGACGAAAATCTTTACACCACGAACACCTATACACCTATATATATATATATATATATATATGTAGGTAAGAAGGAGTATGTCATCAGCATACCTTAAATAAATGTTAGGTTTATTGATGATATTAAAAACCTTATTTTCAAGGGCTGACCTGTAAAAATGACTAAAAATGGGTCCCAAAACTGAAACCATTGCTATTCCATCGTGTTGAATATATATATTTCCATGGGGATCATAAAAAGAAACCTGAGTAGTATAGAGTAAAAGTATTTTTTGTAAAATGTAAAAGTATTTTCCGTAAGGTATTGGAAGTGATTTTGAGTAGAGGGAGGATTGGATAGTGGTAAATATTATTTATAAGGATATTGTTTCTAGAACTGGTAAATTTGTGAATAAATTTTCCATGTCTAGTGAGGATATTATTCCTTTGTTTGGTTTGTTAGTGGATTTTAAGGATTTTAATAAGTTCTTTTGTAGATTCAATACTATAATTATGGCAAAGGTTTGGGGTAATTAGATCTTTAATAGTTTTTTCTAAGTTGATATGTAGGTGTAGTTACCTGTGAAATTATTGATCAGAGTGGATAGACAGGAAAAAAGAGTTAATTATATAGTTTTCATATATGATATACACCCCAAACTTTTGGGTCAAAATATCTGAAGAAACAGTGTACAAATAATTATTGTATATCAGTGAATCAATAAATAAGAAACATTTATTCAATATCATCTGATTCCTTTTTAATTTGATTAATCTTGTGAAAAAAAAGTAGATAATAAATATTTACTGGATGGTTAGATGGTTAGAGTGTTCGCCAATGGCACTGGAGACCTGGGTTCAATCCCAGGTCGATTCATACCAAAGACTCAAAAAATGGTACTTGATGCCTCCTTGCTTAACACTCAGCATTATAAGGTTCGGATGAACAGTAAAATGGAGCAATCCAGGGAAAGGAGTAGCACCCTCCCCTACACCTTGGTGTAGTAGCTATCGAAAAGGGAGCCCTCTGGTCACTCTCGATTATGGTCGCCAACTTGAGCATTTTTGATAAGAATTAGCTAATAATGCTTTGTGAGACGAATTTTATTCTTGGATAATATGTATAATAGGGAATGAGATGATATTGAATAAATATTTGTTATTTACTGATTCATTGATATACAATAATTATTTGTGCACTGTTTCTTCGGATTTTTTGACCCAAAAGTTTAGGGTGTATATTATATATGAAAACTATATAATCAACTCTTTTTTTTTCTAGCTATATGTATCACCATGTATTATTTTTTAATTATCTTGTAAAAGTATAGAAAACAGCCATTATTTTTTCCAAACTTTTCTTTTCTGCCCTGGATAACACTCTCTCACACAAATTTTATCCCTGGATATTATGTGGGGTCTCTTAATTTTTATGTTGTAAAAGTATAGAAAATGGCCATTATTTTTTCTAAACTTTTCTTTTCTGCCCTAGATAACACTCTCTCACACAAATTTTATTACTGGATATTATGTGAGATTTCTTAATTTTTATGTAGTAAAACTATAGAAACTTTTCTTTTCTGTCCTGGATAATGAAAATTTATCCAATTTTCTATGTTAAAATGTGCAAATTTGCACTTTTTCATTTATATAAAGACTGAATAAAACAACAAATAAATCAGAATGTACATTTATTTTTACTAGAGTAATACAAAAACAAAGAAAAATATTTAGTAAGTTCTAGAAAATTGTATATCAACAACTCAACACTGAATCTACCTGGAATGTTCTGGAAAATGAATAATTTAAAATTTTCATTACCCAGGTCACAAAAACAAAATTTGAAGATAAAAATAAGTATTTACTGCCAAAATCAGTCTTTTTTTTTTGCAATAAATTATATTGTTTCAAGTAATTAATACTATCTCTTTGTAAGATAAATTTTATTCTTGCAATTTCTCAAATGTTTAATTTGTAAAAGTATGGAAAATGAGTATCATTCTTTTTAAACTTTGTTTTTGTGTCTGAGATAACACTATGTAAGACAAATTTGGTTCCTAGATAGTATAGGTTATTTCTTAATTGCTTGTGTTGTAAAAGTATTAAAAATGGCCATTATTCCCATCAAACTTTGCTTTTGTACTCTAGGTAATGAAAATTAGAAATTAACCTATTTTCTATGTAAAAACAGGCAAATTTGTACATTTTCATTCACATAAAGGGGTGGGGTGTCTTCGTGGTGTAATGGTTAAAGCGATGGGCTGCGAAATCGTAGTAAGCGAGTTTGTACTCCAGTCGCACTATTACATTCACTTTCGGGCAAATACCCTTGGGAAAGGTATGAACCCCCTTATCCTCCCAGCAATGGGTTAAATAGTACCATTACTGTTCTTCTAGGAGAATTGTCATTGGCATTAAATCTTCATCATCATGTCGCGCCACCCAACCAATTTACATAAAAACTGAATAAAACGACAGATGAATCAATATTTACATGTATGAGGATCATTAAATAAGTTTCCTGATTTTTTTTCATATGGGCACTTTTATTGATAGTACACACATGAAACTCTAGTCCCCTTCAAAGTCATCTCCTCCGGCTGCAATGCACTTGTTGTACCATTCCAGCAACTTCTGGAAGGCCCCATGGAAGTCCTCTTGTGTGAGCATGTCAATAACCTTTGTCACAGCCTCTTTCATCTCCTCAATTGTTTCATAACGACAGCCTCTGAGCTTAGGGAATAAGCAAAAGTCACAGGGAGCAAGGTCTGGACTATAGGGAGGGTGAGCAACTGTCTTGATCCCATCTTAGTCAAATAGTCTGTGGTAAGGATGGAGTTGTGGACTAGTGCATTGTCCTACTGGAAATGCCACTGACCCGATTTGAAGAGTGCTAGCCTCTTCCGACGGAATCTCTTCCTAAACTCCCTTAAAACATCAACATAGTAACCTTAACCCTAAGCCTAATCCTTTGGGTAATCAACTCTGGTGTATTGACTTCCTTACTCCTGCCACACCTCTCATCATCCCTCACTGACTTCCTGCCTTCCTTGAATCTCTTATGCCACTCAAAAACTGATGCTCGATTCATGCAAGATGCTCCAAAAGCAGTCTGAAGCATTTTATACATTTCTATGCCATCTTTTCCAAGTTTAAAGCAGAATCTTATTGCATATCGTTCTTCCTCATGTCCAGATTGCATTTTTGAAATTTACCAGCTTTTAGTAGACTGTATTCCAATTGCTGCTGTATCTGTTCATTTGAACCTGAAATCATAAAAATTGGTCAGTCATCTCGTAAAATGTATAGCAATAACATACTGAATTTCCAAGAGTCTACAACAATTTTAAATGCCTGTACAAAAAAGTCTGGAAACTTTTTGAAGGCATCACGTATTTATACAAAAATGTCTTTTTCTAAGACTTTTGACTGTAATGTAAATCACTTTCACATATCAGCTCCAAAATATAGTCTCCCATCATGTTTTTAAAATTTCTATATCAAGGTCACAATAACAATGTTTGAAATAAAATAAAAAAGAAAAGGTCTTTTCTATTTACTTTGAGAAATAATAATTTATTCCTAGGAACAAGAAATAGTAAAAAAAATTGTTATATAGTTTAATAACATATCAGCCTATGGACTTATTGATTCACTGTTAAATTTTTTTTTTTTTTTTTAAGTTAAAATATTCATTTTTCACACAATTTTTAATTTACTGAAGTAGTGTTTTATGCTGTCCCTTGGGCTTTGTTTTTTTGTTTGTTTTTTTTTAAATAAAACACAAACAATATATTGAACTATTGAGCTTTGTACCCTTTAGAGAAAAAGATTTTTTTTTTATGGAAAGAAAAATTTTGTTGAGTATGTGTGTTCACACAGAAATCAATTATCAGCAAAGAGAAATGATTTTTCCATTGGAATGAAAAGCGAGATATGGAAATATTTTTGAGGTACAAAAAAAAAAAAAAACCCAGAGTAAATTAGAAAACATTATCATTTTATAGATGTGTATGTTTTGATGATAATGTTACATCACCATTAAGCAATGTAATAATATCTCCCATCTTCCTGTCAAGGCTAAAAAAATATTCTTGTTTCTTCTTCCTCTTTTTCTTGTTGTGTTGATAATCTAGATACAAAATTTATCACAGTAACAAAACAAAATGAATTTGTATAGAGTCCACTTTCCTCTTATTCTTTTTCCTTCTTCCACTTATTCTTGAATAATGAAATTATTCTTTTTCTTTTTTCTTTCTTTTTCCATTATTCTTAAAAAATGAAATTATTCTTTTTCTTTTTTTCTTTCTTTTTCCATTATTCTTCAAAAATAAAATTATTCTTTTTCTTTTTTTCTTTTTCCATTATTCTTCAAAAATGAAATTATTCTTTTTCTTTTTTCTTTCTTTTTCCATTATTCTTCAAAAATAAAATTATTCTTTTTCTTTTTTTCTTTTTCCATTATTCTTCAAAAATAAAATTATTCTTTTTCTTTTTTCTTTCTTTTTCCATTATTCTTCAAAAATAAAATTATTCTTTTTCTTTTTTTCTTTTTCCATTATTCTTCAAAAATGAAATTATTCTTTTTCTTTTTTCTTTCTTTTTCCATTATTCTTCCAAAATAAAATTATTCTTTTTCTTTTTTTCTTTTTCCATTATTCTTCAAAAATAAAATTATTCTTTTTCTTTTTTCTCTCTTTTTCCATTATTCTTCAAAAATAAAATTATTCTTTTATTTTTTTTTCTTTTTCCATTATTCTTCAAAAATGAAATTATTCTTTTTCTTTTTTCTTTCTTTTTCCATTATTCTTCAAAAATAAAATTATTCTTTTTCTTTTTTCTTTCTTTTTCCATTATTCTTCAAAAATAAAATTGTTCTTTTTCTTTTTTCTTTCTTTTTCCATTATTCTTCAAAAATAAAATTATTCTTTTTCTTTTTTCTTTCTTTTTCCATTATTCTTCAAAAATAAAATTGTTCTTTTTCTTTTTTCTTTCTTTTTCCATTATTCTTCAAAAATGAAATTATTCTTTTTCTTTTTTCTTTCTTTTTCCATTATTCTTCAAAAATGAAATTATTCTTTTTCTTTCTTTTTCCATTATTCTTCAAAAATAAAATTGTTCTTTTTCTTTTTTCTTTCTTTTTCCATTATTCTTCAAAAATAAAATTATTTTTTTTCCATTTTCTTCAAAAATGAAATTAATCTTTTTCTTTTTTTCATTTTTCCATTATTCTTCAAAACTGAAATTATTCTTTTTCTTTATTTTTCCTTTTTCTTTTTCCATTATTCTTAAAAGATAAACTATGGGTAAATAGTAGGATAGACTAGGTTCTTCAGTCTTGGTGAGGCAACTATTCTAGGAGGAAAACTTTGAATTTAAACCTGTTAAACCCCGCTTAAAAATTGACATGGTGTCATATCCTGCCCAAGCGTAGGGGTTGGTAAATATGTAAATATGATCACATACCATTTTTTTAAGTCTTTGGTATGACTCGACCTGGGATTGAACACTCCCGGGCCATTGGCGAACACTCTAACCATTAACCCAATGTCCGGTATATACCTACCTTATATATTAGTGTAATGAATGACCTTTTAAGCGCAACTTTTCAACTCAACATAGGCAGTTGCTCCTTACATGCAATATATGATAGCATTGGCAAAAATTTGGGAACATTCATTACTCCTGTGTTTTGGGAAGTACACTTGTTCTTTGGCTGAATGCTATTTTATTTAAGGCTTTTTGTTTTTATGATTTTTGTTATTGATGACTATTTCTCTAATATCATTTGGAATAGGGTGGCTTTACTTATTACATTGATTCATTTGGGTTTTTTTTAGCACCATTGTTGGATAGATGGTAATTTAATCTACAAACATGAAAGTGTTCCATAATTGATAGATATATATATATATTGTTGTTGGCGACTGTAGTCGAGGGTGACCAGAAGGCTCCTTACTTTTTCATATCGGCTAATGCTGATGGTCTTTCACCAGAGTTTGAGTGACAGCAAGTCTCCTCTAGTCTCCAGGACTCTTCTCAGTATTCTAGCCATTCTCAATAATGTTGTTTGGATGGTCTCCACTCGGCTGTCAACTTCCAAGTCCCCCTGTCCCTTTAATAATCCTTTAGTTACTGTACCAAAAGAACCAATCACAATTGATTTAATTGTCACCTTCATATTCCATAGTTTTTTCAATTCTCTAGCAAGGTCGAGGAATTTATCCTTCTTTTCACATTCTTTCAGTATTATTATTATCTCACCTTTGAGAATTTTTCTCACCAGCGTTAGCCAGTTGTTTCTTGCTGGAGTTTGAGTGACAGCAAATCTCCTCAAGTCTCAAATCTCCCAAGGATTCATCTTATTATTCTGGCTGATCTTAATGATGCCATAATTTGGATGGTCTCTACTCATCCTCTTGTTTCCAAGTCCTCCAGTCCCTGTACCAATTCTTTGGTGACCATACCAAGGGCACCAATTACAATTATCACTTTTCAGGTACTTTATTATCATTATTATTACTACTCCTTGAAAGTTTTTCATTAGTGTTAGCTGATGGTCTTTCACTGGAGTCTGAGTGACAACAAGTCTCCAGAACTCTTCTCAGTATTCTGGCTGATTTCAGCAATGGTATAGTTTAGATTGTCTCCACTCATCTTCTTATTTCCAAGTCCTCTCGTCCTTTTACTAATCCTTTGGTGACTGTACCAAGAGCATCAATTAAAATTGGTATCACAGTCACTTTCATGTTCCACAATTTTTTCAGTTCCCTAGCAAGGTTGAGGCACTTATCCTTCTTGCTTTCCTTCAATTTTACTCTGTGGTCATCCGGGAAACCAAAGTTCACAATTTGACATGTTCTCTTTTCCTTGTTGATTATTACTAGGTCTGGTTGTCTGGCCAAGATTGGGTGATCTGTTTGTGTCTTAAAGTCCCAGAGAAGTTTGTGTGTTTCATTCTCCAGGACAGATTCTGGGTTGTGCATATACTATTTGTTCGTTTGGTCAAATTTCAATTTCTTGCACAGTTCTCAGTAGATCACCTTGCCCACCCAGTCTGGTCTAGTCTTATACTCTTTCTGTGCTAATTTGCTGCATTCAGTTATGTAATTGATCGTTTTGTCTTTATCACCACATAACCTACATCTGCTGTTTTGTTGCATCTTATCTATTCTTGCTTTGATATGATTGGCCCTTCCCTTCTGTTGCTCCTCATGTTGTCAGTATTGTTCCTGGTGGCTGTAATCAGTCTTCTTCTTTGCTTTTCTATGTAGTCTTCAAGTTGTACCAATGCGGCAATGCTGTCAAGTCCTCTTCCTTCTTCTTTTCTTGACACATATAGTCTATCAACATCATCTCTGGTGTTATATGATTAAGGCAATGATTTTTTATATTAATCATTTTTTGTTAATTATATTTTATTATTTAGTTTGGTAAGGCTTTGAAGTACTCGGTGTCTCTTAGTTCAAGTGCAATAGTCAGATAGTGCACACTTACGCCCGAGCGGAAAGGATATGACAATTATCATCTGTCATAATAAACCCCCAGATAGGAAATGGAGCTGGACAGCTGTTGGGGTGAATTGAGAGTATGGTTGACATCGTAGCCGGAAGAAATGGTTGGGTTTTTCGGACCTGATCAAAGCAGATCAGTTTGGGTTACTACCAGCAGAGATGAGTTGAGATCTTAAACACCTCAAGATGTGCACACGCATGTGTATGTGGTGGTGGTGGTGGGGGGTCAGCATAGTGGGGTTAGAATAGGCCCTTAAGAAATGTATCTCTCTCTCTGTATCACCAAGGACAGAAGGGAGAAAGAAATAAACTTGTTTGTACCTCCTGTATTTGCGTTATTATTATTATTATTATTATTATTATTATAATGGCTATATAACACTGGAATGCAAAGCCTTATGCATGGTCATTAGTTTTCTTGTTCCCCGGTCCATTTGTTTAAAGTCTTCTCTGGATCACTTCAAGAATGGTCCCAAATATCTTACAAGGGGGACAGCCCAGGTATTTATCCCTTTGATAAGGTTCCTGCTATATAGTTTTGTCTCAAGTAGCTTTCTGGTTCTCCTGGGATACTCTTTTAAAAAATTTTTTCTGTTATCCGCATTTGTTTGCTGATGTCAGCTTCCAATATTCCTAAGTATTATTATTATTATTATTATGTAATCACTTAAGTAATTTTATTTGTTTTTAAAAATTTATTTTATATTTTGAATAAACAGTGATCATTTTCTACTTGGTATATAAATAAAAGAGGATAATCATCATTCTGCATTGAAAAACTTTAAGATTTTTGAAAAAAAAATGTGAAAATATATTTACCAAATTTACAAAAAATTTATTTTAAAAAAAACCCAAACACTTTGTTGTATTTTTAAGAAAAACTAAAAATTTCTTCCATTTCAGTTTTTTTTATATTAATTTCTTGCCAATTAATAACCTCCACAAAACTATATCCCTTTGCTGTAACAACTGTCTTATGTCTGGGGGTAAGTTATTCAGACCTTACTCTAAGAAATGCAGATTATTTTCCTGGTTCAGCTACAATGACTATACATGAATGTCATGTATGCTTCAATGAATTTGTGTTCACCTCTCTGACTGAAATACTAATGAGTCATAAGCCCAAGAACTATGTATATAATCAGTGACTGGAACAGTCAGCAGTGAGAGACAAGAAGGAAAACTGCTTGTTTATGTCCTGGTGCCCTTTGCTAATGCAGTTCTTCACCTGCCCTGATCTACACTCACATACACACAGTGCTTATTCGACTTTCTTCTTTACATCAAGACTTACAGGTAAATAGACCTGTAAGCGGAATATATCGAAAAGTTGGATGTGATAACAATTATGAAGTTCCCCATTGGTCAGCATTGAGATGGTGTTCATTCTTGGGTGAATGTAAAATTATTTTCCTCAGAGTAATTAACAAAGCCTATAAAAGAACAGGCTTGTTCACCAAGAATTGTTGTTTACATTAATTTAAGAGATATATGTTAATACTGAAAAACAAACAGAAAAAAATATATGTGTGTGTCTGTGTGCATTTACCTGTAAGCAGAATATATCGAAAAGTTGGATGTGATAACAATTATGAAGTTCCCCATTGGTCAGCATTGCCTATAAAAGAACAGGCTTGTTCACCAAGAATTGTTGTTTACATTAATTTAAGAGATATATGTTAATACTGAAAAACAAACAGAAAAAAATATATGTGTGTGTCTGTGTGCATAAGTTATGTAATATCCATAGCTTAATATAAAAAAAAATTTAGCCTTGAAAAATTTAATGGAGGGAGCCCCCATGGCATAATGGCTTAAGTGCTGGACTGGAGCCTCATGGTAAGTGAGTTCTAACTCCAGTTATGCTATTATGCTCACCTTTGTACTCTTGGGAAAGGTATAAATTTCTTATCCCCTCCCCTCTGAGAGGAGTTAAATAGTATCACTGCTATTCATCTACAAGGATGGCAGCATTAAATAACCCACAAAGGTTGATATGCCATTATGCAAAGAAACCAAACTAAACCATTATGTGGTCTGCGTTCACACTGACCATCATTTTTTGACCACTCAGGCTCTTTAATATAATGTAATTTATTATGAACTGCAAATCAAGATTCTTTCCTCCTCCTCCCTAATAAAGGCATCGATACCAACATGGACCAGTGTTCACAATTATCATCATCATCAAGTCGAGCTGATAGCACCATCCATTCCGATCAGCCATTACTCATGATAAGTCCTCTAAACAGTGTCCAGTGTCTGTACAGAGTTGATGAATGTAAGTTTTTGCTGTTTTACTTCCCAGTTTTTTCAAAACAGTATGTCAGCATCTTTGTGCTGTTTCCACCTAGCTTTTTCTCCAAGCATTTTATTAGAGTTCAAAGTGATGCCTGAATAATTTCTTCAGTTGGTTTTGTCTGTGTCTTCAGAAGGGTTTCCAAGCAGATTCAGCAATTGATCTTTCCACTTCTGAAGTCTTTCTTCTTGGCTAGGAGCTTTTAGTTTCAATCTCAAGGTGCTTTTTCTTTCGTCGACAATAAATGATTACTGTCTGCCGTGCTAATTGAAATGGTTTACCTTCTCCTGATTTTATTGATTTGACTTTGAATATATTCTAGTTGTTCTTTTCTGTACATGTTAATTCTCTCTTTCTTAAGTTTCATTGTACATTGGTATTTGTTTGCTTTCTTAAGTAAAGATACTTTTTTTCATCAAGTTGTCTCATTTTTATTATTATTAACAACAACATGATAATATAATTACACCAACATCATAATAATAATAATGATATCATCATCAAATTGTGCTGATTGCACAGAGTTCCTTAATACCAACATAGTAATATAATAACAAAAAATACTGATAAAATAAAACCAATATAATAATATGATAACAATAATAATAATAGAAATAATAACAATTACAAGAACGTAAATCTGTGAGGAATTAACAATTATACATTTTTTTTATTAATCTGTAAATTTAGTTTATTGCCTGGAAAGGGCATAAAAAGTATTTATCTTTCTATAAAGGAATTTGTTACATCTTAAATTGATTCTAAAATGAGCTGAATATTACAAGAATGAAGTTACTACTCTGAGGCTGAAACCATCAACAAACGAAAAATTGAAACATATTTCAAAATGAAGCTTTCAAGAAGAAACTGTTTAGCAGTTAATAAGGTTGTCTTCCTCATCCAGTGGATGTGTCATCAATTGTACAAACACTATTTGCTTCTAATTGCTTGGTTTTTGAGATTTAAAAACACCAACATCATGCAAAAAAAATAAAATTCATCACAAAAAGTTGCAGTTGGCAACCTTTGTCAAGGGCAACCTGAAGGCTCCCTTTTCAATAGCTACTACACCAAAGTGTTGGAGAGGGCACTACTCCTTATCTGGATTGCTCCACTTTACCCTTGATACTTACCCTATAATGCTAAGCAAGGAGGCATCAAGTACCATTTTTTTTAGTCTTTGGTATGACTCGACCTAAGATTGAACCCTGGTCTCCTGGACCATTGGTGAACACTCTACTTATTAGCCCAATGTGCTTTGTCTGCTGTGGCTATAGAATATGCCAACTGCATCTCTACAGAGAGGTCAGCAACCCCTCCAACAAGTGTCCTCATTATGTCTCTAAAGTATCTGATGGTAAGGCTCTAATCCTGGAGTTTTGTAGAATGTGGAGCACCTCATCATTGCCGATACTCCTAAGTCCACTCTAACCTGGAGTAGTAGCACCTTTTTGGGCCCCATCTCTGGGTCAAATGGAACTTTTTAACCATTCAACTGTGTGCAAACAAATAACTGATGTTAAACTGAATTGTTAGTGTTACATAGCAATACTTGAAACTATTTAACTCTGTGCTAGCGAATGTGTCATGTTGAATAGAATTATTTGTGTTAAATAGCAATTCTTTAAATCATTCATCAACCGAAAAGGACATCGACACGGCGAATGAAGGCATGGACAGCTATCGATAGGTTATCAATTATATGGAAATCAGACCTGACTGATAAAATGAAACGCAGTTTCTTCCAGGCAGCAGTCATATTGATACTGCTG
>OY757919.1:15749898-15754898 GCA_963585895.1 Sepioteuthis lessoniana
TTTATCAAGTGAACAACCTTTCTCACAATGTGTTGTATAGTGGCTCGCACCATGTGACTTCCGGTATATTGGAAGAATAAAAGACGTCTTGTTTCTTAAGCACAGTCAGTACTGAAGATCCTTGTCTGTAGTAAGGCCAACTTCGGATGTAATACCAACAACATGAGATTTTGAGACTTATATTTGTTGGACTGTACCACTTCAGTTAATAAATAGTAAACTCTATTTCACTGTGTATTTTAGTTTTTTGGGATCATTATCATTCATGGAAAAAAAATTTTTAAATCGAATCTGATAATTTTTGTTTTTTAATTGTCAGAATTTCTATATTTGTGAACAGTTGAGTTCAAGTTTTAAAATAAATGAGTCAAAAGACCAGACTTAGAGTTAATTAACAAAAACTTATAATCTCATCATCTGTGTTAAGCCATGCAAGTGACCTCCCCTGATACTCTCTAGAAAAGGATATGTTTTGCTAGGACCGGAAGTAAACACACGGCCATATTGGTTTATGTGAGAGTGTAAGAAGGAAGGGTGTAAAAAGGCATCTCTGTATGCAGAGTGGGAGAGTCTGAGTTCTTTGTTTTTAACAATCTGGATTTTGCCATTCCAGCAGACCATAGTGAGAAAATAAAAGAAAGTGAAAAGTTCTACAAATACACACACACACACATACACGTTTTTTTGTCATGTACAGGTGGCTGGTCGAATTGTGCCCTACCTCTTTAGTCACACCTCTAAAGTTGATATTTTGTCTAAGTTTCCCAGGAGAACTTTTATTCATTTATCAAATACAAGATTTTTTTTCTTATGAATTTAATGCTTTGTGTTACTTATTTAACTCCCTACTTGAAACCTGGAAGTGACTACCTGTTTTGGCAAGAAAGCTCAACATTTTAAGAAAATTTAATCTCTCATATTTACAAACATTTTTATTTAAACAACTGTAAATTATGATGAGCATCTTAAATGTCAGTTTAAATTTGTGGCTAAGGTTAATGTGGACTTGTGTTGTTATAGTTGAGGGTGACTCAAAGGTTTCCTTGGGGGTGTCCTCGTGGTGTAATGGTTAAAGCGATGGACTGCGGAATTGTAGTAAGTGAGTTCATACTCCAGTCATGCTATTACGTTCACTTTCAAGCAAATACCCTTTGGAAAAGTATGAACCCCCTTATCCTCCCAGCTATGGGTTAAATAGTACCACTACTGCTCTTCTAGGAAAATGGCTTTGGCATTAAATAACCTTCGAAGGTTGATATGCCATTAAACAAAGAAACTGAAACCAAAACCGAAAGGTTTCTTTTTCAATTGTGTAGGGGAGGGCGTTACTCCTTTCTCTAGATTGCTCCACTTTACCCTTGATACAAACCATATAATGCTGAGTATTAAGCAAGGCAAAGCCTCAAGTACCACTTTTTGAGTCTTTGGTATGACTCAACCTGGAATTGAACTCTGGTCTACCGGCAAACACTCTAACCACTAGGTAAATGAGCCAGTTGGATTGTTATAATATTACTTATAATTTGGTTTGGTTTTATAGCACATCAACCATTGTAGGTTATTCAATCCCAAATCTATTTTTATACAAATAAACGCTTCTATTTCAAACAATTCAGTTTAGTATAAGCACATAGTTTAGTTCTATTTGACCCAAAGATAGAACCCTATCAGGTGCTACCACTCCAAGCCAGATTGGACCTGGGAGTGATGGCAATAAAGGGGTACTCCACATTCCCCAAAGCTCTAGCATTACTGGAACCTTACCATCAGATTGTTTAGTGTCATATATCAGGACACTCATTGAGGAGTCTGACTCCCCTGCAGGGATGCAGTCGGTGTATTTTACAACCCCAGCCAACTGAAGTGTTATTAACACTAATATATTTGCAACAGTAACTATTGACAGCTAGTGTGTTTCAGCCCGTGTCTGTTCCAATGTGTGTTGGGAAGTGTTCACCTCATATTCCTATGCCACAGGGTTACACTGAGTGGGCATAAAGAAATAGTTCTCATAATACTGCTACAGTTAGTTGAATCCTAATGGAACAAAACCTGTTCAATGAGAATTAAACAAAACTCAGAACTGCTAAGCCTAATAAGTACAGTCATTTTAGGAAATAAATGAAAAGAAAGCTGAAGGGTTAGTTCGGTTGGTATGGCATAACTCGAAAGGTTACAAAATGAATGCAAAGCATCATGATAAAGATAAAATGGCTTACACGTAGTTTGGGGCTATGATCAAATTATTTTGATTGATTTTCATGGCATGTCAACCACTCTGGAGTTATTTTATGCCTAGAAGTTAGATAATCACATTCATTGTACATCTATAGTAGATTTTTTGGCACATGGTCCTATCAAATATAAATAATCTTTAAACAGATCTATGGAAACTTTACACTACTACCACTCTCTATCCTGGAAGTAATGGCAACAAAGGGATTTTCCACTCTGTCCAAATCTCCAACACTGGAGCCACACCATTAGATACAGTTCAGTGGATATTATTTTGAATTTGTATTATAAGCATAGCACATCCCAATCACCAGTACTCAAAAATTTTAGTAGAGCTATTGAAAAATAACAAATATAGAGCATTACATTACAAAAATAAATTTAAAAAAAAACAAAAAACAATGCACTGGCGAAAGAGGCAACCAAAATGACACAAACAAACAATATGGGAGATGTTCCTGAACAACAAACTTTATGAGCATCAATGGACAAGTAAAGCAAAAGCAAAGTTGGTGACCGTAGACGAGGGAAACCAGAAGGCTCCCTTTTCAAAAGCTACTACACAGAAGTGTAGAGGATGGTGCGACTCATTTCCCAGGATTGCTCCTCTTTACCCTTGATACATACCTTATAATGCTGAATGTTAAGCAAGGAGGTATCAAGAACCATTTTTAAAGTTTTTTGGTATGATGCAACCTGGGATTGAACCCAAGTCTCCCAGACCAATGATGAACACTCTACTCTAAGGACATTTTATTAAACAGAATCTAAATTGGAAATACAAATCTCACACACTCATACCTACTCAAGCCATGAATAGCACCTTCTCACAGTCCAGCACATCGTAAGACTGTAAAAGTTTAAGAAAACATTCCATAGACATTACCACATACAAAACCACACCATTATGTTCAAGATTGTATCTGCTTCTCAAATAAAGGACACCCTAAAAAAATTAATAAAAAATCTCCTATTGTAACATATCCATGATACTGATATGTGAAATATACGTAGGGAATCCCGAAACACTGATGACTGACTCTCAGTAGTTTAGGTACGAAACTTTTATTACCTTCTTGACTTTTAGGTTTTCAACACGAGGAGAGAGAGACACAATTTTTACTATGCTGACTGTTCCATCTGACCCCACCACATGCGGTGCATCTCATAGACCCAACTGGCCTGGCCTTGCCCAAATTCGAAAATCAACTCACTTCATCTAGGTTCAAATCTCAACTAGCTGCTTTTTTTCAAAAATCACCCAAAATCCTCAGTCCATCCCTTCCGGGCATGACGTCATTCACACTATTCTTATAGAAAAAAAACTCAAAACTCAATTAGATAGCTCCCAAAATGTATAAAAAACCTTTCCTAAACATATAAACTCGACTAAATGTATTATCCTACCTAAAATACAAAAACAAATAATAACCATATCCCATGATACCACCGATATAATGGTTATCATCATAGGAAATGGACGCGGCAACACAGGTTCAAATCCTAGATGATGCTGATTGCATTTGACATAGCACTAATAATCTTGGGAAAGGTATGAATCTAATTATTTCCCCTCTAGCTATGAGTAAATAGTAGGGCAGACTAGGTTCTGTGGCCTTAATTAGGCAAACAGAGAAAAAGGAAAACTCTGAATTCAAACCTGTTTAACTCCATTTAATAATTTACCTTCTGTTGCATCCTTCCCATGTGGAGGGATTCGTAAATATACACACAATTCCAAAATTTCTTCAATTACCATTCCACAAAACACTATTTGGCATGAAATGACCTACAAGGTGGATGTGCCTTTAATCCAATACAATACATAGCTTTAAAAAAAAACAGTATCTCTTGAGTTGTTTCCCCTGAATTCTTATTTAATTAAGCAAACAAAAACTTTTGATACACAGTTAGTTCATGACCGTAGTTGAGGGCAACCTGAGGGTTCCCTTTTTCAATAGCTACGACACTTAGGCGTAGGGAGGGCATTACTCCATTCCCTAGATTGCTCCACTTTACCCTTCATCCATACTGTATAATGCTAAGTGTTAAGCAAGGCGGCATCAAGTACCATTTTTTGAGTCTTTGGTATGACTTGACCTGGGATTGAACCCTGCTCTCCCGCACCATTGGTGAAACATCATAATAAGTCTTATACCTTATGGAATTTCTATTCTTGTTCATGTTAGTGTGATAACATGTTGCCTTCTTGGTCTGGTTTTATGGCATATCAACCTTTGTTGGTTACTAAATGCCAAATCTTCTTTTTACATATATATCAGATATATGATTTCTAAGTACATTTTGTAGATAAACACAGTAAAATGACAAACTGTTCTATTTCTAAGAATTCACTTTTGCATAAGTCCAAGTTAAATGATTCCAAATATTGTTTCATATCATTAACAATTCAGTTAAATATCATTCACTTGTTTACACACAGTTAAATGATCAAACAGTTCTATTAAGAAGTCATTTGTTTGCACTCAGTTTAAATGTCAAACAGTTCTATTTGATCTATAGATAGGACACTATCAGGTGCTACCACTCCAGGCAAGAGTGGACCTGGGGGCAATGGCTATGAAGTGGTACTCCACATTCCTCAAAGCTCCAGCATTACTGGAACCTCACTATCAGATTGTTTAATGTCATATCTAGGACACTAGTTGGGGGATCTTAGCCCTATGCAGCCATGTACCTTATAATGCTGAGTGAAATGCAGCATCAAGTACCATTTTTTGAGTCTTTGGTATGATTCAACCTGG
>OY757919.1:15762398-15974898 GCA_963585895.1 Sepioteuthis lessoniana
CGCCTTTTTTTATTGTCTACCTTTAAACCTCTTGATATATGCATGGGTATGTGAATTCATGCTTCTGTAAACACTTATACCGCCATATTCCCCCTCCTTATGCTTGTGGCACCTACATGTCAACATTATGTTAATATAGAAGGCACCATTCATCTCTGAACATACAGATGGTTGTCTGCCTTCCAGTGGTCCCTGCTATTTCAATATTTCCTGCATCTCATTCAAAACATCATTTTTGCCTCTAGCTTCTTTGTCCCTTTCCTCTCTTGGGGCCCTTTTTTCCCCTCAGCTTTTCCAAAATTATTATCTTAGGTTGTTCACTAATAAAAGTTTGCACTTTTTGAGGAATTGTTAAAGACTTTTATGCTTCTACATCCAACAGCCATACATTGTAAGTGTCAATAAAATAATAAAGTTTAAATAAAAGATAAAACAACAAATAGATATGAAAATAAAAAACCGATAATGAAATATGAAAAATAAAAACAGATAATAAAATAGAAGATCCTACAATTCCATATCTGCCAAAATCTAACTTTCCACACCAAAAAGAAAATTAAGCTCTTCAGACCTTGCTAATCCAATGGATATAATGTGCATTTGCAGCCTCCCAAAATGAAGTGTCCATAGTCCGTAACTTTTATAATAGTTCATGGACTTAATAAAGATAACATTCTACAAGAGAAGCCTATCATATCGAGTTTTGGTTGGTTGGTTGGTTTTGTGCCATGTCAACCTTTGCTGGGTTATTCAATGCTAGAATTAATCTTTTTTCCCCAAGCATTTATATGGTTTCAAGTAACTCATAACAATCACTTACAAACAATTATGGCTTTAACCAACGATTCTTAATAGAAATAATTTGCAAGGAATTATGTTTCCAAGTATTTTAAGCAATTATTCAAAATCTTAGTGTAATGAACAAGATAAATTACCTCCTGCTAAATGCATTTGTTTGGCATGTCAAGTTTCCTTAAAAGATTGTAGCCACTATTAAAAGATGAATTTATAGTTCGTGGTCTCATTTTGTCTCATCTGTGGCATAATCATAGCAGCAACTATGCAAATGTGCCTAATAAAATTGCATATAAAGTAGCTAATTTTGTCATTCAAGGAGGGTGTTTTTCAAAGCAAAGGAAATTGTTTTTACAACTGCAAAGTGAACATGAGGAAAAACGAAACGATGAAAGAAGACAAACTTGTAAAACCGAGATATGCAACCATCTTGGAAAAATCAGGACTAATTCGACATTATAACTCTTAGTCTTTTTTTTTTTTCCCCCCAAGTGCATTAAGTACTGACTATTGGCATATATTGAAATTGAGCAATTTTTTCAGCCATGTGGTAGATACACTTACAGATATATCGGTATTTATATTTGTTGAATCTACAGCTTGTTTGCTGAGCTTAACAGCATGTTAACCCTTGCTGGTTTATTCAAAGCTGAAGTCAGTCTTTTTTTTTTTCCAACTAATTCTATGGTTTCAAGTAATTAATAAGATTTCTTTGTTTGGGTTTTAGGGCATATCATCCTTTGTAGGTTATTTAATGCCAAATCCATTTTTATACAAATGAACAGTTCTGTTTCAAGTAATTCAGTTTAGCATGAGTACAAAGTATAATTGTCAAAAACATTTTTATTTCAAGCTATTCAATTTAGTCAAACAGTTTTATTTTAAACAATTTAGTTTAGTATGAGTGTAGTTTTTGTCCACACAGTTAAATGTCAAAACTGTTCTATTTCAAGCAGTTCATTTTAGCATAAGTGCAGTTTCTATGTCAAAACAGTTCTATATCTAACAATTCAGTTTAGCATTCAAAAACAGTTCTAATTCAAATAATTCAGTTTAGCATAAGTACGCAGTTTAAATGTCAAAACAGTCTTATTTCAAGCAATTCAGTTTAGTATAAGTACACTATTTAGTTCTATTTGACCCATCAACAGGACCCTATCAGGTGCTACCACTCTAGCCCAGAGTAGACCTGGGAGTGGTGGCAATAAAGGGGTACTCTGCATTCCCTAAAGCTCCTGTATTAGTGAAACCACACCATCAGATTGATTAGTGTCATATCCAGGACACTTGTTGGAGGCGGGTGGGTGTCTTACTCTTCTGCAGAGAAGTAGTCAGTGTATTCTACAGCCCCAGCCAACCAGGCAGTAAGTCATTTTGATAATTTTCAAACAATTCAGTTTAGTATAAGTATAATTTTTTGTTTACCTAGTTAAATGTCAAAACAGTTCTATTTCAAGCAATTCAGTTTAGCATACAAAAACAGTTCTATTTCAAACAATTCAGTTTAGCATATGCACACTGTTTAGTTCTATTTGACCCATAGATAGGTCCCTATCAGGTGCTACCACTCCAGGCCAGAGTGGACCTGGAAGATATGGCAATAAAGGCATTCCCCTTAGCTCCAGCATTACTGGAGCCTCACTATCAGATTTTTTAGTGTCATATATCAGGACACTCATTGGGGATGGCTTACCCCTGTGCAAAGAAGCAGTCAGTGTATTCTACACTCCCAGCCGACTGGGCCCTAACTCATAGTTATAATCATTCATAAACAGTTATAGCCTTAAGTAACAAGTCCTAATATGATCAATTTGCAGAATTATATAGTTTCAAGTATTATTATCTAATGCTAATAATTTTCATGGGAGAGCAGGTTTTATTACAGTTGTCATTTACAAAGCTTTAGTTGTAGAAGAAGGCCAGAAGTATACAGCACCCTGAAGTATAGGGCACAGAATCCACAAATAATGGTCTGCAAGCCTAACTAACAAATTTTTACACCTTTAAGGTATCAAGGGTAAAGCCCCCAACCCTGCCTCAATGAAACAGTATCAGTTGGTCATTAAATTTGACTACTGTTTTCTTTCATCTTGATTGCCATTGCTCCCAGGTCCACTCTGGCCCGGCATGGTAGCACCTGATAGGGCCCTATGTATGGGTTAAATAGAACTAACAGCCTACTTATGTTAAACTGAATTGTTTGAAATAGAAATGTTTTTGACAATTAAACCGTACTTACGTTTAAAGTACGTGCTTATGCTTAACTGAATTGTTTGAAATAGAACTGTTTTTCAACATTAAAACTGTAATTACACTTAACTGAATTGTTACATATAACTGCTTGAATAGTTTGAAATAGAAATGTTTTTGACAAACTGTAATTATATTAAACTGAATTGTTTTAAATAGAACAGATTATTCACATAAAAATAGATTTGGCATTAAATAACCTACAAAGGTTGATATGCCATAAAATCCACCAAACCAAACCAAACTAATCAAATTACTTAGCTTTGATTATATCTTTCATTAAGATGCTTGAATCTCACCTACAAGGAGCTCCACTTGTGCAAGCTTGAACAACAAATGTATTCCCACCCAACAGAAAATAATAGAATTCTATTCCCAATGTGTGGGTAATACTGTATTCCTGCTAGCTGAGCTACCAACAGTGCACTTTTATATAAGTAAAGTTGGCGACCATATTCGAGGGCTACCAGAAAGTTCCCTTTTCAATAGCTACTACACTGACATATTGGGGAGGGCGCTACTCCTTTCCCTGGATTGCTCCACTTTACCCTTGAAACATACCTTATAATGCTGAGTGTTAAGCAAGGAGGTAACAAGTACCACTTTTTGAGTCTTTGGTATGACTTGACCTGAGATTAAACACCAATCTCCCGAGCCATTGGCGAACACTCTACCACTAAGCCAATGGGCCGCTCATATATATAATTGATCTTAATAACCTAAGTTCAAATCTTGGACAAGGCTGTTTGCATTTTCCTTTGTGCTCATGCTCTTGAAAAAGGCATGAATACATCTCTTCTCCCACCGCCTACAGCTATGAATGAATAATAGAACAGACTAACTTCTTTACCTTTGATCTAGGGAACCAATCTAGAAGAAGGAAAACTCTGAAATAAAACCAGCTTTACTCTGCTTTAAAAATTGCCCTTCTATCACATCCTGCTTATGATGAAGGGGTTGGGTAAATACTTACACATCATCGGTTTCCTGTATTTAAAGAAAGCAGTTGGCTTCATTTCAAAGGACTTCTATACTACTACTTTTAAATATTTTTGTCTTATTTACCTATTGATAAGTAAAGTTGGCGAGCGTAGTCGAGGGTGACCTGAAAGCTCCTTTTTCAATAGCTACTACACCAAGATGTAGGGGAGGGTGCTACTCCTTTCCCTGTATTGCCCCACTTTACCCTTGATCCATACCTTATAATGCTGACTATTAAGCAAGTCGGCATCAAGTACCATTTTTTGAGTCTTTGGTATGACTCGACCTGGGATTGAACTCAGATCTCCCGGGCCATTGGCGAACAGTCTAACCATTATGCTAATGTGCTGGTAAACCTATTGATAAACAGATGTTTCTTCTGTTTTGCTCACCCTTTCAGAGTAGCTTAGAATACACTGACTACATCCTCTACCGAGCTGTATGATCCAGCAAAAAAAAGGGTGTCTTGATTATGTCACTTACCTGCATCTGGTTCCAGTTCTGGAGATCTTGAGGAGAGTGGAGTAATTCCTTCATTGCCATTACTCCTAGGTTCACTCTGACTTGGAATGGTAGTACTTGTTTTGTGGTCCAGTTCATGGGTTAAGTAGATCAGATTAGTGTTAGGTCAGGAATAGTTACTGAAAATGAAAATTGCTTTCTAATGATTATCGGTACTAACTTGAAAACATTTAAAAACTTGAAGAAAAAAACTGCCTTCAACATCAAATAACTCAGCAAGGATTGACATGCTATAAAACCACCAACCAACCATATTTTGCTATTACTAGGAAATCAGACCTGACCGATAAAATAAAATGCAGTTTCTTCCAAGCAGCGGTTGTGTCAATACTGCTGTATGGATGCACCACTTGGACGCTAACAAAACAGCTGGAGAAGAAGCTAGACGGCAGCTACACAAGAATGTTGTGAGCAATATTAAACAAGTCCTGGTGGCAACTCCCCACAAAGCACCAACTATACGGCCACCTGCCTCCCATCATGAAAACTATCAAAGTTAGACGAACCAGGCATGCAGGACACTGCTGGAGGAGCAGGGAAGAGCTCATGAGTGATGTACTCCTATGGAACCCCACATATGGCCGAGCTAAAGCAGGATGACCAGCAAGAACATACATACAGCAGCTATGTGAAGATATGGGATGTAGCCCAGAAGACCTGCCAGAGACGATGAAAGATAGGGAAAAGTGTCAAGAGATGGTCAGGGATATCCGTGCTAGCGGCACGACATGATGATGATGATAATGGATGAAATGTATGTAAATGTTATGAAAGGGGGTCTCTCATGGCATAGTGGCTTACTTGCTGGTCTGCAGCATTATAGTAAGCAAGTTCAAATTTCAGTTGTGCTATTATGTTCACTTTTGGACTAATACCCTTAGGAAAGGCATGAACTCAGTTATACCTCCCTGCTATGGATTAAATAGTATCACTGCTGTTTTTCTACGAGGATGGCTTTGGCATTAAATAACTCACAAAGGTTAGTGTGCCATTAAACCAAGATGTAATGATGGGCTGAAAATTTCAAAGGCTGATGTCATGTCTGCTGTTAATTACTTTTTTGACTAATGGGATACAAACACTGAAACATCAATGGATGAAGTGTGTTGAAAAATAAACCTCATTTAGTCCTGTTCCTTAAGAATATCTTGGTCAGTCTATGAACTTCTTATCCGACAGAGGTAATACTTACTAATCATGTTGTTTATAGTCGTCATGAGAAGATTAATTACTCTAAAACATAAAAGTCTGTCCTTTGCCCAGTTGGCTGGGGCTGTAGAATACACCGGCTGCTTCTCTGCAGAAGGGTAAGACCCTCTCCCCGCCTCCAACAAGTGTCCTGGATATGACACTAAACAATCTGATGGTGAGGTTTCACTAATACTGGAGCTTTGGGGAATGCAGAGTACCCCTTTATTGCCATCACTCTCAGGTCCACTCTAACCTGGAGTGGTAGCACCTGATAGGGTCCTATCTATAGGTCAAATAGAACTAAATAGTGTACTTATACTAAACTTAATTGCTTGAAATAGGACTGTTTTGACATTTCAACTGCGTACTTATGCTAAACTGAATTGCTTGAAATAGAACTGTTTTGACATTTAAACTGTGTAGTATACTAATACTAAACTGAATTCTTTGAATTAGAACTGTTTGATTAAACTAAATAGCTTGAAATAAAAATGTTTCCGACAAACTGTGCACTTATGCTAAACTGAATTTTTTGAAATAGAACTGTTCATTTGTATAAAAATGGATTTGGCATTAAATAAGCTACAAAAGTTGATATGCCATAAAACCCAAACAAACCGACTAACAAAACTCTGTCTTGCAGATTTGATTTTACTTACTTTTTTTTCATTTTCTTATTTTCTCTCTGCTTCGTCTCCAGTGTTTTCAAATTGAGGATTTTTTTTTTTCAACAGAATTAATTTTCAATAAATTTTGCCTGGAGAGCTTTGCATGGAAAGGAATGAAGAGTTAGGAAATATGCAGAAAGCAGAAAATGTATGAAAGGAATATTGTGTAATTATTAGTTTGAATTTCATCGTGTTGTATATGAAAAGAAAAAAGAAAAAGAAAAGATTGTTAAGTTTTGTAGCTGCCAGTATAAGCAAAGATGTGTCTCTGCTTCCTGTTTGTCTGATTTAATACATCATTGAAGATTCTATGAAAACTGTACCTTCATTTTCTTATGAAAGCACCTCAGCCACATTGATAATTCAGATATTGCAACCATACTAATAAGCTCATACAGATATCGTATTGTTCTAACAACACTCATATAGACATTACAACTGCACTAATAACACTCATATAGATATTACACCTGCACTAATAAGCTCATATAGATATTACACCTGCACTAATAAGCTCATATAGATATTACACCTGCACTAATAACACTCATATAGACATCACAACTGCACTAATAACACGTATATAGATATACTCTGAATTAAAACCTGTTAAACTCCGCTTAAAAATTGACCTTATGTCATATCCTGCCCGAGAGGAGGGGGTTGGTAAATAGGATATAGATATTACACCTGTACTAATAACACTCATATAGATATTACACATGTACTAATAACACTCATATAGATATTACACCTGCACTAATAACACTCATATAGATATTACACCTGCACTAATAACACTCATATAGATATTACACCTGTACTAATAACACTCATATTGATATTACACCTGCACTAATAACACTCATATAGATATTACACCTGTACTAATAACACTCATATTGATATTACACCTACACTAATAACACTCATATAGATATTACACCTGCACTAATAACACTCATATTGATATTACACCTGCACTTATAACACTCATATAGATATTACACCTGCACTAATAACACTCGTATTGATATTACACCTGCACTAATAACACTCATATTGATATTACACCTGCACTAATAACACTCATATAGATATTACACCTGCACTAATAACACTCATATTGATATTACACCTGCACTAATAACACTCATATTGATATTACACCTGCACTAATAACACTCATATTGATATTACACCTGCACTAATAACACTAATATTGATATTACACCTGCACTAATAACACTCATATTGATATTACACCTGCACTAATAACACTCATATAGATATTACACCTGCACTAATAACACTCGTATTGATATTACACCTGCACTAATAACACTCATATTGATATTACACCTGCACTAATAACACTCATATAGATATTACACCTGCACTAATAACACTCATATAGACATTACAACCGTACTAAAAAAAAACACTCATATAGACATTACAACAATTTTTTAAGCAGAGTTTTCATTCTCCTAGACTGGTTGCCATACTAAGGTTAAAAGGCTCAATCTGCACTTCTATTCACCCGTAGCTGGAGGAAGAATAGATGGATGCATAACTTTTGCAGGGATATTAGCATTATGTGAAAAATGAAAACAGCCTTGTCCATGATTTGAACTCTGGATACCATATCCATTTCCTTTGATGATAACCATTACACCACAAGCGCCTCCATGTAATTAGACATATAGACATCTCAACTACATGAATAACACTCATATAGACATCACAGCTAACATTAAATAAGACTATAGGTTATCGATCATGTGGAAGTCACTCTTATCCAATAAAATAAGCACAATTTTTTCCAAGCAGCAGTCATTTCAATTCTGCTATATGGAAGCACCATATGGACACTGACTAAGTGTATGGAGAAAAAGGTAGACAGGAATTGCTCAAGAATGTTACAAGTTATATTGAACAAATCCTGGAAGCAATATCCCACAAAACAGCCTCTTAACAGCCACCTACCTCCCATCTTGTTATGGGGATATACCCCATGACGTCACTGCATGGACTCTCCCCAATGCTATAAATAGGGATTGACTTGATAAACGAGTCAAGCAAATCTAGTTACTTACCAGTAACCATTACTGTCTGTATTTCTATAAATGTATGTGTTTTAATCAAAGGGGTGACTTGCCCAATCGGCTGGGGCTGTAGAATACACCGACTGCTTCTCTGCAGAGGAGTAAGACCCCCTCCAACGAGTGTCATGAATATGATACTAAACAGTCTGATGGTGAGGTCCCAGTAATACTGGGGCTTTGGGGAATATGGAGCACCCTTTCAATGCCATTGCTCCCAGGTCCACTCTGGCCCGGCGTGGTAGCACCTGATAGGGCCCTATCTATGGGTTAAATAGAACTAACGGCATACTTATGCTAAACTGAATTGTTTGATTGAATTGAATAGCTTGAAATAGAAATGTTGAATGACAATTGAACCGTGCTTACATTTGAACTGTGTGCTTATGCTAAACTGAATTATTTCAAATAGGACTGTTTTTTGACATTGAAACTGTATTCACACTAAACTGAATTGTTTAACATAGAACTGTTCTGACATGTAACTGTATGTAAACAAAATCTGTACTTATACTAAACTGAAGTAGCTGAATTAGAATTGCTTGACTAAACTGAATAGCTCGAAATAGAAATGTTTTTTACTATTAAACTGCGTAATTATGCTAAACTGAATTTTTTTTAAATTGAATTGTTTTTGACATTGAAACCGTACTTACGCTAAACTGAATTGTCAAAAATATTTCTATTTCAAATTATTCAAGTAGTTATATATAACAATTCAGTTTACCATGAGTACATAGTTTAATTGTCAAAAAATATTTCTATGTACTCATGTTGTATAGTATACTGTATCGTTATTA
Source organism: Sepioteuthis lessoniana (assembly GCA_963585895.1). Taxonomy (NCBI): domain Eukaryota; kingdom Metazoa; phylum Mollusca; class Cephalopoda; order Myopsida; family Loliginidae; genus Sepioteuthis; species Sepioteuthis lessoniana. Next base: position 15,771,711 of record OY757919.1, read on the forward strand.
ATAACGAGGAACACGTATGTATATAAAAATATAAGATTATATTTTTATTTTCGGCAATGATACTTGTGGGGAGCAGAAAAGCAATCGCAGAGAGTTTGCGCACATGGAGGAGCTGTCAGGAGACAGAAGAGATAGTGAACAAGTGACTTTTAGCCGAAATTCGAGAACTTACATAGTCTACAACTCTCACGTGACCTGCAGCAATTCCTCTTTTTTGTTAACCATGGTTACGCCCATATCTCACTTCTTTGCTTTCCATTGGTTATGTTGTCTGCTTCCCATTGGCTACTTGCCCAAGCCTGGTTCTGTGGGCGTACGCATCTGCCACTATCACCGAATTCAACCACGCCCACTGTTCAGGTGATTTTCCGATATCTTCGACCAGATGCACCTGTTTTCAACATCCACCGTATTCACAGCAACTGTGGGCATGGTGACATTTTGGCAATCACTTTGTTGATATCATCCTTGAGCAGATGTAGCTATGTCAACATCCTCTGATACACAGTACCTGTGGACATGATGACATTTCGGTGATCACACCAGTCTTATCAATCTATCTGTCAACAACATCCGCCGTATTCACATCCACAGGTCACATTAATATATTACACTCATGGTAAACTGAATCATTTTAAATAGAAGTGATTTACATAAAAATGGATTTGGCATTAAATAACCGACAAAGGTTGACATGCCATAAAACCCAACAAACAAACCATCAAAGAGGTGACATCTCCATACTAAAGGGTGGTCCTCTGAAAGTAGTTGACAAGTTCAAATACCTCGGAAGCAGTGTTTCATTAACTGAGAATGACATCAACACATGACTAGCAAAGTCATGGACAGTTATCGATTGGCTATCAGTCATATGGAAGTCAGACCTGACCAATAAAATGAAACGCGTTTTTTTCCAAGCAGCTGTTGTGTTGATACTGCTATATGGATGCACCACATGCACACTAAGCGTATGGAGAAAAAGCTTTACAGCAATTATACAAGAATGCTGCGAGCCATATTGAACAAGTCCTGGAGGCAATACCCTACAAAACAGCAGCTGTACAGCCACCTACCAGCCATCAAAAAACTATCCAGACATGCAGGACACTGCTGGAGAAGTAAGGATGAACACGTAAGTGATGTACTCCTGTGGACCCCTGCACATGGATGAGCAAAGGGAGGACAACCAGCTTGAACCTATATACAACAGCTCTGTGCCTATTCAGGATGTAGCCTGGAAGACCTTCCAGGAGCAATGGACGATAGAGATGGGTGGTGAGAGACGATCAGGGATTTCTGTGCTGGCAGCGTGACATGATGATGATGATACCTCTGTAAACCTTACATCTCTTTGAGCTATTCATTTCTGGCACTTCAAGGCCACAATACATCTCTAAAACCATCCAAATAAGACAGACAAGACATGTAGGACACTGCGGTCTCATAAGCAATGTTTTTCTATGGACCCCTTCACACGGATGTGCAAGTAATGGACAACTAACAAGAACTTATCTACAACAACTCTGTATGGACACAGGATGTCGTCTAGAATACCTGCTAGAAGTGATGGATGATAGACGAATTGCAAGAGAGAGAGAAATCAGTGCCAGCGGCATGACATGATGATGATGATGATATGATTGGAAAACAATTATATCTTTTTCTTTTTTTTTGGTATCCTCTGCCACACAAGGTCAATTTTTAAGCAGTTTGAATTCAGAGTTTTCCTTCTCCTAGACTAGTTGCCATACCAAAGTTAAAGAGCGCAATCTGCTCTACAAGTGGAACAAATGGATTCATGCCTTTCCTAAGGACATAAGCACGAAGTGAAATGCAATCAAACTTGTCCAGGATTTGAACTCTGGCCTCTGATTCCCTTTCCTCTGATGATAACCCTTATGCTATCCACAGCTTGGAAAACAAGCTACTGTTTTATGAAATATATTTAAAAATTGAGAAATATTATCAGAAAAATTACAGCTTTCATTTTTCTCGTCTAAATTCTCAATTAAAATTCTTGAGTTAAAAATATCAATTCCATTTTTCAAATGAGATTTGGTATCCCTGTATCATCATCATCATCATCATCATCATCATTATAATTATTATTATTTGCTATCTGGTATAATCCCTAAGAAAATCTTTTACCTGATGCCTAGAGGGAAATGAAGGTTTTTGGGGGTTTTTTTATGAAGTTACTGAGCATATTAGAGTAAGAGAATTTTTTTAATTATGTGAGACAGTGTTCATTAGCCTGAACTGTTGTATTTAAATGAAAGCTGATGCCCAGTTTATACTGTATATCCTCCATGAGCAGCACCACCCCATTGTGCCCAAATGAATAGAATCAAAGCTCCTCTATGATGCTTGAGGCACCGATAAAAGGAAATGTAGAAGAAATTGAACAATTTTTTTGATTGACTTCATGAACAAACTGTTATGAGAAAATGTTTCAACAACATGAATAATATGAAAGACACATTTAAGAATATCACTTCAGATAACATTTTATCCCTACTAAAAGTTGCCCAGTTGGCTGGGGCTGTAGAATACACTGACTGCACCTCTGCAGAGGGATAAGACTCCCACCCGATGAGTGTCCTGTATATGACACTATACAATCTGATGATAAGGTTCCAGTAATGCTGGGGTTTTGGAGAATGTGGAGCCCTGCTTCATTGCCATTGCTCCCAGGTCAACTCGGGCCTGGGATGGTAGCATCTGATAAGGCCCTATCTATGGGTTAAATAGAACTAAACTGCATAATTTGAATTAGAACTGTTTGACTAAAATGAATAGCTTGAAATAGAAATGTTTTGACAATTAGACTGTATACTTACATTTAAACTGCATATTTATGCTAAACTGAATTGTTTGAAATGGAACTGTTTTTGACATTGAAACTATACTTATGCTAAACTGAATTTTTTAATATAGAACTGTTCTGACAATTAACTGTGTGTAAACAAAATCTGTACTTATGCTAAATTGATTGGCTGAATTAGAACTGTTCGACTGAACTGCATAGCTTAAAATAGAAATGTTTTTAACAATTAAACTGCAATCATGTTAATCTGAATTGTTTGTAATAGAAGTGTTAGTATAAAATAGATTTAAATAGAATCAAACTGTGTACTTATGCTAAACTGATTTTTTTTATTAGAACTGTTTGACTAAACTGAATAGCTTGAAATAGAACTGTTTTGGACGATTAAACTGTGTACTCATGCTAAACTGAATTGTTTGAAAGAGAACTGATTATTTGTAAAAAAAAATGGATTTGGCATTAAATAACCGACAAAGGTTGATATGCCATAAAACCTCTGCACCAAACCCCCAACCAAACCCATCCTTGTATAAGGACAGTAGTGGAATTATTCAACTCATAGCTGGTTGATATGCCATAAAACCCAACCAACCAACCTTTCTAAAAGATATGAAACTTTAACTTCACTCTGCCAACCTACTCCAAATCCACTTAGCAACAAACAACTGCAAATGATTCACTATCAAAATCAAGAAAAACATTAATATAAATCTATCACCTACTATTTACCTCTTGGAATAAAATAGCCCTGGGCTGGTTGACATGCCATTAAATCAAATCAGTCAAATACAAATGGCATAAAAAAAGCTGATATTGATCTTGTGGAAATCTGATCTCCATGATAGAATAAAGACACTAAATGCCTTGTTGAGGACCTTCCAAGAATAAGGAGCAATAGGGACAGATCACAAGAGAGAGTCATGCTATCAGCATCACTTGACGATGTGTCTAACTGGAGAGGTTGGGGTTTTCTTTACCACTTCTTATCAACACAATGTGCAACTACTATAATAACTTTATTACAACTAACATTTACTACTACAAGACAAGGAACATCACTATGTATCTTCAACTAGCTGGTTTGATAATTCAGACTTCAGTAGTTGAGGAGTACATAAATGTCTCAGTTAAAAATTTGTATCTGTTCCCTATTTCTTCCTTTAAGTAATTGATTAGTTATAGGAGGAGTTAGCTATATGTATATTTATCCGGCCTCTCCTAACATGCAAAATGTGAAACAAGGTCAGTTTTTAAGCGGAGTTTTGACAGGTTTAAATTCAAAGTTTTCTTTCTCCTAGACCAGTTTCCACACCAAGGTTAAAGGACCCAATCTTGGAGGGTGAATAGATGGATGTATACCTTTTCCAAGGGTATTAGTATTATGTGAAATGCAAACAGCCTTGTCCAGGAATTGTAATCGGGTTGCCATTTTTCATTTACTGCAATAATAACCATGACTGCTTCCTAGCGATATGTCTTTTTTTTCTTTTTTTTTGGTGAGCTACAAAATTCTTGAACTCTCATTCACTGACCAACAGAAAAAATGCAAAATATCCAGTAATTGGTCCTTTTGATAATTTTTTCGAAGTTTGCTATTTTTGAGTGTGGCAGCAATATATATGTGGTTCATTCAATAATTTTCCAGCCTTTTTTTGCACAGGCATTTAAAATTGTCAAAGACTCTTGAAAATTCAGTATGTTATTGCTATACATCTTATGAGATGACTGACCAATTTTTATGATTTCAGGTACAAATGAATAGCTACAGCAGCAATTGGAATACAGCCTGATTGTCACAGCTGGTGAATTTCAAAAATCCCATCTGGACATCAGGACACTTTAGAAGAACGATATGCAATAAAATTGTGTTTTAAATTTGGAAAAAATGCCTCATGGAATGCTTCAGATTGCTTTTCGACCATCTTGCATGAATCGAGCATTGTTTTTGAGTGGCATAAGAGATTCAAGGAAGACAGGGAGTCTTTGAGAGATGATGAGAGGTGTGGGAGGAGTAAGGAAGTCAATACACCACAGTTGATTGGCCAAAGGGTTAGGGTTACTATGTTGAGGTTTTAAGGGAGCTCAGGAAGAGATTCCGTTGGAAGAGGCCAGCACTCTTCAAATCGGGTCAGTGGCATTTCCACCAGGATAATGCACCAGTGCACAACTCTATCCTTGTCACAGACTATTTGACCAAGATGGGCATCAAGACAGTTCCTCAGCCTCCCTATAGTCTACACCTTGCTCCCTATGACTCTTGGTTATTCTCTAAGCTCATAGGCTGTCGTTATGAGACAATTGAGGAGATGAAAGAGGCTGTGACAAAGATCATTGACACGCTCACAAGAGGACTTCCATGGGGCCTTCCAGAAGTTGTTGGAACAGTACAACAAGTGCATTGCAGCCGGAGGAGATTACTTCGAAGGGGACTAGAGTTTTGTATGTGTACTATCAATAAAAGTGTCCATATGAAAAAAGTCTGGAAACTGATTTAATGATCCTCGTATATATATATATATATATATATAGGGAGAATATGAGATAGCTTAAAGAAGAGGTGGCTTGTTTCTTGACTTGATGGCATTCATCATGTTTGGATTGGGCTCTGAAATCTAGTTCCATATTTCATGCTTATAGACATATTCATTTTATTGAAACACCGACCATTCAAGCAATGTGGGTTGAAAAATTCATCAGCTTCGTTTCAGGGAGGTTCCCACATCCAATCAGCACTTGCCCTCTCACCTAAAAGAGATAAGGACTGATTTTATTGCCCAGTGTCTGAGGTGCCCCTAAAAAGGAATATCAAAGGGACATAAGCTATTTTTGCAATTGTCCCTTGAGAGACTGGCTTCCTAATTAATCGTATCACATTTTGATTTTATGGAAAGCAGAATAAATACCTCTATCACATTTTAGCTGGAGGTTTGATTTGGTTTGGTTTGTTGGGTTTTATGGCATATCAACCTTTGTAAGTTATTTAACGCCAAATCCATTTTTATGTGAATAACCATTTCAAACAATTCAGTTTAGCATGAGTACACAGTTTAATTGTCAAAACAGTTCTATTTCAAACTATTCAAGCAGTTATATATGACAATACAGTTTAGTGTAAGTACAGTTTCAATTTCAAAAACAGTTCAATTTCAAATAATACAGTTTAGCATAAGCATGCAGTTTAAATGTAAGTACAGTTTAGTTGTGAAAAACTATTCTATTTTGAAAAATTCAGTTCAGCATAAATACGCAGTTTAAAGGCATAAAAACAGTAAATGCCAATGACCGTTTAGTTCTATTTAACCCATAGATAGAACCCTTATCAGGTGCTACCACTCCGGGTCAGAGTAGGCCTGGGAGCGATGGCAATAAAGGGATACTCCGCATTCCCCAAAGCTCCAGCATTGCTGGAACCTCATCATCAGATTGTTTAGTATCATATCCAGGACACTCATTGGGGAGGGTCTTACCCCTCTGCAGAGAAGCAATCGGTGTATTTTACGGCCCCAGCTGACTGGGCAATCCCAGTGGTATAGTGATTAAAGTGCTGAACTGCAGCCTCCAAGTAAGCAAGTTCGAACTCCAGTCTTGCTATTACATTTATGTTTGGACAGGTACCCTTGGGAAAGGTATGAACCTTCTTATTTGCCGTTATGGGTTAAATAGTACCACTACTGTTCTTCTACAAGGATAGCATTGTCATTAAATAACCCACAAAGGTTGATATGACACTAAACAAAATATTTTAGCAGCTGTAAATGTAAAAAGACACTCCACATGTTTACATTGTTTGTATTTGTTGGTTTCCATTGGCAACAAGCATCCTTCATTATCTCGTGTTGGATTCTGATCAAGGAGTCAACAATTGCATTTTTTTTTTTGTTTTTGCATGGGTGGAGCAGATAACCTTTTTCTTTTCTTTTCACTTTTTTTTTTTTTTAAGTTTATTTTTTTTGGTTCTCTACCTTGAAATAAGGTTTTATATCTGTTAGGTTGAGTTTTCCAATACCCGTCTTCTTTCTCCCCTGACCCAATATTCTCATTTCTTCCAAACAAATTGAACGTGAAGTTAGTAGAAGAACAAGACAACAAATTTTTTTTTCCCCACCTTTCTCGCAGCCTGAAATATTTCTTCTTCCCTAACCTTTCATGAAATTAGCTGTTTCTGCTGACAATGGGGACACAAGTGAGAGACAGAGATTGCTATAACAAAACCCTTACATCAACAAACCACACCATCTATTAGCAACCAATTTTTATGGTTATTTGTCCAAGCATGAATTCTCTGTCAGCTTTGTCAGAGAATACCGTTTATTTTTTTGGGTTTTTTTTTGTCTGAAGAATACCGTTTCTGTAATCAATGGGTAGAGGAAGCATGCCCATTCCAGTGTGTACATGTGGGTCTCTCAGCCTTGCTATATAAAGTCATTCACCTTTTTTTTCCCAGCTTTTTCACATGAAAACTCCCCAAAAAGGAAAGAACAGGAAGTGTGGGGACAATCATGGTAGATTCCCCCAATGCACTTCCTCCTTCCCCCCTCTCTGTAATCGAAGGTTATCATCTCCCCACCTTAAGATTACTAATTTGAAATGTTCTTTCTTTCATCGTGTGTTCTCTTATGCTTCAAATTTTTATGCTTAAAAGAATTCCTTTATATACCATGGGTAAATAAACTGAGTATGTATTCATTATTTGTGTGGTTTGCACCAAAAAAAATGTGTAGTTAATAGTAATTGACAAAAAGAAAGAAAACAACCTACATTTTTTACATACAAACCAAGGCAGTACCAGGTAAAGGCCTGGTAGCTATACAAGTGAAGTCTTTGACTAGAGGGAGGCAAATAATAATAAATTATAATCTACAATTATTAAGAACATTTTTAGTAAAGGACTTGTAAAAAATATCCAATAATTTCCTAATTAGCAACCATACTTATTTTGAAGAATTAATCATTATTTCTTAATAATTCAATTGAAAATTGATGGTCAAAATAAAAATTGTACATTAAAGCCCATAATACCTGGTAAAGGCCTGGAGTCTTAGAATAGTTTGCTTATGTTTTATGGCGTATCAACCCTTGTGAGTTATTTAATACCAAATCCTGTTATATATTATTTGTAAGGAAATAGTTTGTAGGTAGCATTATTTTTAAATGTGGAAGAATTTAATATATATGTATAAAGAGGATTTGGCATTAAATAACCTACAATGGTTGATATGCCATAAGACCCAACCAAACCAAATCCTATATGTTTAATATATATGTATAAAGAGGATTTGGCATTAAATAACCTACAATGATTGATATGCCATAAAACCAAGCCAAACCAAATCCTATATGTTTAATATATATGTATAAAGAGGATTTGGCATTAAATAACCTACAATGGTTGATATGCCATAAGACCCAACCGAACCAAATCATCTATATTTAATATATATGTATAAAGAGGATTTGGCATTAAATATCCCATAATGGTTGATATGCCATAAAACCTAACGAAACTAAACCAATCTATTGATATTTTACTTGTATTTCTAAGAATCATTTTTACCTGGATTTTTTTTTTATTTATCTTTGAGGAAACTATATCTCCACTATATTTTCTACAAATTTTGTTTAGATAAAAAAAAATTTCTCTCTCTCTTTATACAAGACTGTAATTTTTTAATGTCTATGCGTACAATCTATATAGACATAATTCTTGTGTGTATGTGTGTGTATATATATATATATATATATATATATATTGGTTATAAATGTAGATTGGTGATTAAATGTGTCTTTACATATTGTATTTTTTCCTGTGTTACTGCTTGGGCACAAAAATGTCTGTGAGCAAAACTTAGGTGGATTGGCATGTTTATATTTGTGCATAAATGTTTGAGGGCAATTATTTGTATTTTTGTACATTATTAATATGTGCACAAAAATGTCTGCATGCATTAGCTCTGTGTGTGTGTGTGTGTGTTTTCATATAGCATCTTTATTTATTTATTCGTATTTTTTTTAATTATTTCAATTTTTTGTTGATTTTGTATTTACAATTTTATTTATTTATTTATTTATTTACATTTTTTTAATTTTTTGTAGGTGTTTTTATTTAGAATTTTATTTATTCATATTTTTAACTTTTTAAAATTTTTTGTAGATCTTTTTCTATTTTGAAATTTGTTTATTTAGATTTTTTTGTAGGTTTTGTATTCAGAATTTTATGTATTTATATTTTTTCTGGGATTTGTATTGAAAATTTTATTTATTTATTCATTTATATTTTTAATTTTTTCCATGTTTTGTATTTATAATATTATCTAATTATTAATATTTTTAGTTTTTTTAGAAATTCTTGTCAGTTTTGCATTTTGAATTTTATTTATTTTTAATTTTTTGTAGGATTTGAATTTAGAATTTTATGTACTCATATTTCTAATTTTTGAAAATTTTTATAGGTTTTCTATTAAGAATTTAATTTCTTTGTTCATATTTTTTGTAGGTTTTCTATTTAGAATTTTTATCTATTAATATTTTTTAATTTGAAAAAGATTTTTGTCAGTTTTCTATTTAGAATTTCATTTACTAATTTATATTTTTTAGTTTTTTGTTGTTTTTGTAGTTATCTGATTTTACATTTATTCAGTTTTAAAATTTTTTTGTATGTCTTATCTTTAGAATTTTATTTATTCATTTAGGTTTTGTATTTAGAATTTTATTTATTTATTGATATTTTTTTGTTTTTAGAATTTTATTTATCTATTGTTTTAAAATTCTTTCCCCAACCCCAGCATATATGGAAGTATTTTTCTCTAATGTTTTACCTTTTTGGAATTCAAAAATTATTTTAAAACTATCTATGAGAAAAAATGTGGTTAAATATTCTCCTGATGAACATCTCCAAACTAAAAACACCTTATTTCTGTTTCAAAATGTAAAAATTGGGAAAAGAGATTTAATCCTTCAATTATTTGCTGTAAATAAATGTAAAAATATGCTTTAAAATAATGCATAACCATATTTTTTTACTTTCTTTTTATTATTTATTAAATAAAGAAACACTCATCCACCCAAGTAAAAGTTTTATATAGAATTTAAATAATTAAAACAAAATTTGAACTTTGTCCACTGAAATGAGAATGAAAGAAATGTTTAACCAAAAATAAAGAAATAATTACCACAGATCAGAAAAAAAATATGGAGCAGAATATAGACTGTTTGTTTTATTTCCAAAGAATATTTTTTTTGAGGGAGGTTCTGTGGTATAGTGATTAATGTGCTAGACCACAACATCATCATAAGCATCATGCCCATGGTGTAATGGTTATCGTCATAGGAAATGGACACGGAGACACAAGTTCAAATCCTGGACGAGACTGATTGCATTTCACATAGCACTAATGCCCTTGGGAAAGGTATGAATCCAATTATTCTCCCTCCAGCTAAGGGTAAATAGTAGGACTGACTGGGTTCTTCAGCCTTGCTGAGGCAACTAGTCTAGGAGAAGGAAAACTCTGCTTTCAAACCTGTTAAACTCCGCTTAAAAAAATTGACCTTGTGTCATATCCTGCCCAAGCGGAGGGGTTGGTAAATATGATCATAAGCAAATTCAAACCCCAGTTGTGTTATTATGTTCACTTTCAGGCTAATACCCCTGGGAATCATATCAACTCCCTTACCCGCCTAAACTATAAGTTAAATAGCACCGCTACAAGGATGGCCGTAGCATTATTTATCTCACTAAAGTTAATATAAACAAATAAACTAAAACCTAAAGAATATATTCTGTTTAACACAGAAAATGCAACTTTAATGAAAAATAGTGGAATTTCAAGGAGTGTATAAATTTATGGTAAGATATTAGTGTTTGAAAGTGTGACATATCAAATGAGAATAAACTTATGAAAATGGTGTAGTTCCAATTAACTTATAAATGTTTGGAATCAAGTCTTGAGTCAATAAACATTACACAATCCTTTTCTGTATTAAATCCAGAAAGAGGAAAGCTTGGAAAAGACAAATCAAAACAGCAAATCCCACATTAGCAAGAGATCTCTTTCCCTTGCAGAAAATATATTTAATGGCCCACAAGTCAGCCATTTTTTTTATAATAATTACAAGATTAATTTTCCCAGAATGCAACATCAGTGGATATTTATTTCAGACGGGAAGTTGAATAATCCAACAATTGGAAATATATTTTGGCTGAAGTTTAACATTCAAGACAAAAAGAAGAAAGAAACTCAATGTTCAAGGGTCATTCAATAAATTAGGGGAAATTTTTTTGGAAAAAATAAAATAATTTTTTTTCTTTTTCTTTCTTCAGAATTTTTTTTCATAAATGTATTGTTTCTAATTGGTTTATAACAAAAATTATTTTTTATCTCACATAAATATTTCTTTTGAGACTTATTCAAAATGGCAGCAAATTAAACAGAGTACTCTAAGCTTGAAAAGAGGTCTGATTTTTTTTTTTTTTTTGATTTTTGATTGCTGAGAAGTGAAATTTGCAGAAGAATGTGAGTACAGACTAGCATGTTTTTGTCAAAAAATGTTTACAAAATGGGTTGACCATGAAAAGCCTGAGTTAAATAGACAGTTTATGGAGTAGAAACCCACTGATTCTCTATTAATGAAAAAGTTTTGGGTTCAACAGTCAGTAAAGAAGGTCATGTTGACAGTCTTCTGGGACATGAAGACCCATCACTTTTGATTTCTTTTGAAAAAGTACTACTGTAAACTGTGCTTCCTAATGCCAACTCTTAAGGAAAATTCACTTTATTTATTGAATGACTCAGAGATTTTAAGATATTAGAAATTATTTATTGACAAACAGGACCTCTCAGAAGAGAAAAGAAATTAATTATTCAACCTTATTTTTAAAAAAACTTCATTTAAAATAAGCAGACTTTATAATTTCATTTTTGGTTTGGTTTCGTTTTCTAGCATATCAACCACTGTGAGTTATTTAATGCCAAATCCTGTTTTTACATATATATTAGATATATGATTTGTACACACATTTTGTCGATACAAATAGTTAAAGGATGAAACAGTTCTATTCCAAACAACTCAATTTAGCGTAAGTCAACAAAGTTAAATGGTTCCAAGCATTGCTATCTCTAACAATTTGATTAAACATCAGTCATTTGTTTACACTTGATTAAATTTGGGAACTTCTGCTTTATGAGTTCAAATTGAATCATTATACCATAAAAGCAACTAAAAATATTTATGTGAAAGGTAAATACATGGTTGATCATAGTACTTCAACTAGATGGTTGAAGAAATTTCATTTGGGTTGCAAGAACCTTGGCAATCAGAAGGTCAGGTTGGTCTAAAACTATGGATTCTGATGCCGTGCTTCATGCCATAGAGGCAAATCTAGAATCAAGCGAGCCCAGCATCTCACAATCCAGTATGGTGCGTTCCCTTCACAACCTCAGCAAAAGCATCCAGAAATACCAAATTGTGCTTCACATTACCACAATATTGCAAAACTTTTGACTCATTCTAGTATTGTGGTGAAATATTCCAGAAGCAAAAAAAAATTAATTTTGAAGTAAGATTGATGGTTTGGGTTTTATGGCATATCAACCTCTGTAGGTTATTTAATGCCAAATCTATTTTCATGTAAATAATCAGTTCTATTTTAAACAATTCAGTTTAGCATAAGCACACAGTTTAAATGTAAGTACGGTTTAATTGTTAAAAACATTTCTATTTCAAGCTATTCAGTTTAGTCAAACAATTCAGTTTAGCATAAGTATGCCATTAATTCTATTTAACCCATAGATAGGGCCCTATCAAGTGCTACCACTCTGGGCCAGAGTGGACCTGGGAGCAATGGCAATAAAGAAGTACTCTGCATTCCCGGAACCTCACCATCAGATTGTTTAGTATCATATCCAGGACACTCGTTGGGGGGGGGCTTACCCCTCTGCAGAGATGCAGTCGGTGTATTCTACAGCCCCAGCTGACTGGATAAATTAAAGTAAAATATAAAAAAAAAAGGAAAAGAAAAAATGCTAATATAATTGCATTTGCACTTTGAAATTTTTTGGTTTCTTTGATGTTTCCCTTCAGGATTAAAAGAGTTTTCTTCTCATCTGTTTTTTAGATTTATTTAAAGTGTACAGAAAACTAGAAGCAAGAATTAGTGTGTTTCTTTATACAATTTTAATATACATTTACAGTTTATAAAAATTTTCTTTTAAGAAATATTTTGTTACAATTTTGTTTGGCAGGAAGCCCTTCTACCAATCTTTTGAAGTAAGTTGGTGGTGTTAAGGTCAATACCCGCAAAAGTTTTCATACCAACTGATGCTAGAATAAACCTGTCTGATAGAGACACATATTTAGCCTGTTTTTAATTCTCAGTAAGGTAACTGATTCCAGATCAAAGACAGATGTCACTCGATTGCTACAAGAGAATGTATCACTGCAGGTGACATCGCAAATAAGGTACTTGCCAATCCCTGATGAGAAAAGCATAATCTCATCAGGTGGTTGTTTGCCTTCCCCTCAATCGAGGCCCAAAGGTTCAGTTTGGGATGGAGAACCCTGTGACATAGAAATTATTTCATGATTAAATATTTGTATGTTAGTTAATTGGCCTAATGAGTAGAGTGTTTGCCAATGGTCCGGGAGACTGGAGTTCAATCCCAGGTCGAGTCATACCAAAGACTCAAAAAATGGTACTTGATGCCACCTTGTTTAGCTCTCAGCATTATAAGGTATGGATCAAGGGTAAAGTGGAGCAATCCAGGGAATGGAGTGGTGCCCTCCCCTACACCTCAGTGTAGTAGCTATTGAAAAGGGAGCCTTCAGGTCAATCTCTAAGTTCACCAACTTTACTTATGCTAGTTAATTATGGAAGATACTTTCAGAGCACAATATTGTTCATAACATTTTATGAAAAATTTGATTTTAAAAGTTATATGAAGATTTTACATGAAAACAAAAAAGTGATGTTTACTTTTTTTTGCATGAATTCAAGCTTGGTCATAATTTTGCTTCATGACACTGCTCAGCCACATGTCGCCAGGATGACAATGCTCAAACACAAGTTCCCAGGATGACACTGCAAAAGCTCACTGTCTTGGGATATAAGACTTTGCCACATACATCATAATCTCCTGATCTTTCACCCACTGACTACCAATTTTACAAACATCTGAACACTTTTCAATGCCAAAAAACATTCAATTCTCAAAGGAGAAATAGAAATTGCATTTAAAAATTTCTTGGCATCAAAACCTTTAGAGTTTTATCATACAAGCATAAATAACCTTGTTAATCAACGGCAGAAATTCATAGATGTTCAGGGATTATATTTTCACTGATTATACACACTGTTTCAATTCATTTATTCAGGAATGAAAATTTATTATAAATTCAAAACGTTATTTTCCAAAAAAACTAATATATATATATATATATATATATATATTTCCTAATCTAATATCTACCAGCATTCACGGTTACCAGAAAAAAAGAAAAAAAAAACGCCAGGAACAAGAGATAAAATATCTCAAATCACTGCCCAGGGGAAAAAAGAAAAAATATTATAGGACAAAAAGAAAGAAAAGACCAACCCCGTCACACCACTTGAAAAAACCAAGAGATATGCAGTCAGTTGGTCAAAAGAAAACTAAAACCCTCCGTCAACACTGCAATGCTACAAATTACAAGAGTGCTCAACACGAGTGGAGCCAATTATAAAATTAACTTAAATCGCGAGTCAGAAATCTCCTACTAAAGTTTCACCTTAACGGATCATCAGGGTCGGTTTTAGACTTCCTGATAATCCGTTAAGATGAAACTTTAGTAGGAGATTTCCGACTCGCGATTTAAGTTAATTTTATATATATATAGACTAAAAATAAAATCTCACCTTCTTACTATTGCTTCATTATAATAAGTTTCATGTACCAATTTTTGAACAAAAGGCGCAATCACCAAATGAAACTTTATCCATAGGACAAAGGGAAGATAGAATGAATTATGAATACAAAGAATTTTCATCAGAAGGAATTATTGCATAGCCTTATATATATATATGTGTGTGTGTGTGTAGATATATATATATATATAAGCAATCCTTTAATAATGTTTGATAAATGCAAGCCAGTGGGGCAGTATAAAATTAGGAGTAATTAGAATATCACATTTTTACGACCGTTTCCTTACTATAAGTTTCATGTATCGTCTAAAGAATAGAAGATACAATCTTCTGATGAAACTTTATTTGTGGGAAATGGAAGAGAAAATGAATTTTAAATACTAAGAATTCCCAATTCAATGAATTATCATATGGGTTAAATAGTACTACAATAATCATTACACTAACCTTTCTAGTACCTGCTATAGTAGTCACCCATCTCAAAAATGTATTGGCTTAGCCTTGCTTAATTCTAGTGTGACTTTGACCATAAATCATGAAAACAGCTTGTTACTTTCTGGAGTTGACAAAAAAATAAATAACACCAAATAATAAACCTGAGATTTAGAAATTGTTTTGACATTTTAGTATGTCTCAGATTATCTCTGTGCTGGATTTTTTTTTTTTTTTATTGGATCATTTCTTTTTACATTCATTTTGTATTATATATTTAGCTTAGCTAAAAAAAAAAATAACTTAATGTGGCAGCAAAAATGTTCACTTCTTAACCCTTTCACTCCCAGTGGGCCACCAATATCCAAGTCGAATTTCATTTTCATTTTAATCTTTAAAACGTTATTTTAAGAAAGATTTTTTGAAAGTGCTCACTACCAGCCAGTAGAGCATAAGATCTAGAATAAATCATAGTTTACTCGGCCCCCTCTTTGACAGCACCATGACCGTTAGTTTTATTCATTCTTTAGATGGATTAAATGTGTTTTGTCAAAAGCAAAAGTTTTTTAAGCACTGATTATCATATGCCTCTATATTCTATTAATATAGTTTTTATCATGATTTTGATTTGTCAATTGCAGAGAAGGGCAAATTAAAAAGATATCAATAACATTGGCAATATTTACAAATGTCATTGAAGCAAGACTAAAGTTTGTCATTGTGGTGTTTGTCTTGTATTTGAGAGGCTATTTTAGCTTGCTATGTAAATTTTAGTTGCCATGTATTTACATGGCAACTATATAGTCAACGGCAGTAAAGGCAACAATGGTTATCTTAGCCTGTTTTGTTCTTGACATTCTAAATTCCAGCGTTAATCAATCTTGGCAACACTGATTAATAATTTGAAAAAGAAATTAAAAAAAAAAAAATTTGATGATGTTTGTTAAATAGAGAAATTTGTAAAGTTACACTTTTATTAGGGTGACAAGTAATCTTATTGTTAAACTGAGACAGTGTTGCCCAGTCGGCTGGAGCTAGAGAATACACTGATTGTATCTCTGCAGAGGGGTAAGCCCCTCCACCCTTCAACGAATGTTCTAGATATGACACTAGTCAATCTGATGGTGAAGCTGCAGTGATGCTGGAACTTTGGGGATTGCGGAGTACCCCTTTATTGCCATTGCTTCCAGGTCCACTCTAGCCCGGAGTGGTAGCCCTTGATAGGGTCCTAACTATGGGTCAAATAGAACTAAACTGTGTACTTATACTAAATTGAATTGTTTGAAATAAAACTGTTTTTGATATTGAAACTATGTACTTATGCTAAACTGAACTGTTTGAAATAGAACTGTTTATAAATAGAACTAAACTATGTATTTATGCTAAACTGAATTCTTTGAAATAGAACTGTTTTGACATTTAACTGTTTGTAAACAAAAACTATTCTTATACTAAACTGAATTGTTTAAAATTTAATTCAGCGTTAAATGACCCGAAAAGGGTTGATACGCCGTAAAACAAAACAACCAACAATCACAGTGCATGAGACTTGATCCTGCATCTAAGGAGGTTGGGTGGTGCTCAATGTATTTGAGGAAATCCTGAAAAATCTCAAAAATGCTGACTTTCTCGTTGCAAAACTGACTGTATCCACTGCAGGATTATAAGACCCTCACAAAAAGAAGGATCCTGGGTATGACACTGGACTCCACCAGATGGAGGGGCTCCACTGCTGGAATTCTGGGAAATATGGAGTGCCTCTTCATTATCATTATTCCCAGATCCACTCTGACCCAGAGTTGTCAGGAGGTGTCCTCGTGGTGTAATGGTTAAAGCAATGGACTGCGGGATCGTAGTAAGCAAGTTCGTACTCCAGTCATGCTATTACGTTCACTTTCAGGCAAATACCCTTGAGAAAGGTATGAACCCTCCTTATCCTCCCAGCTATGGGTTAAATAGTATCACTACTTTTATTCTAGGTGAATAGCTTTGGCATTAAATAACCTACAAAGGTTGATATGCCATTAAACAAAGAAACCAAACCAGAGTGGTAGTACCAGTTAGGTCCCCTTCTATGGGTCAAATAGATCTGTTTAAAAATTATTCATATTAGATAGAAACATTTGAAAGCCATAGGACTGTGTGCAAACAAATTCTTATTATTCTCTGTTCAGAGTTTTTCACACTAGTGCTAGCTGATGGTTTCTCACTGGAGTTTGAGTGACAGCAGGTCTCCTCGAGTATTCAGGCCGATCTTAATAATACTGTAGTTTATATGGTCTCTAATTGTCCTTTTATTTCCAAGTCGTCCAGTCCCTGTATTAATCCTTTGGTGACTGTACCAAGAGCACCAATCACAATTACTATCACCGTCATTCTCATGTTTTATACTTTTTTCAAATCCCTAGTAAAATCTAGTTACTTATCTTTCTTTTCACTTTCTTTCAATTTTACTCTGTGGTCAGCCAGGACAGCAAAGTCATCATTATCTACTACTACTACTGCTACTACAATAATAATAATTAAAAAATTAGAAATAGTTACTTGAAATCATATAACTGCTTGGTGAAAAAACTGTGATTGCATATGAACATTGAGATTAAGTGATTCATTTCAACATAAATAAATAAAAAGGTAAAATTTTACACGTGCCAATTCAAGTTCACTGGGGGAAAAAATTTCTAGAATTTTTTTTTTTTTTTTTTTGTGATTTGAACTAACAAAACCCTCAAACTCAGCAGTGGGTGTCCTTGTGGTGTAATGGTTAACGCGCTGGACAGCAGAATCATAGTAAGCGAGTTTGAATTCCAGTCATGCTATTACATCCACTTTCTGACGAGTACTCTTGAGAAAGGTATGAGCCTCCTTATCCTCCCATCTATGGGTTGAATAGTTCCACTGCTATCCTTCTAGAGGGATGGATTTGGCATTGAGTAGCCCCAAAAGGTTGACATGCCATTAAATAACAAACAAATCAGGGGTTTTGGTTTGGTTTCTTTGTTTAATGGCATATCAACCTTTGTAGGTTATTTAATGCCAAAGTCATTCTCTTAGAAGAACAGTAGTGGTACTATTTAACCCATAGCTGGGAGGGGGGTTCATACCTTTCCCAAGGGTAGTTGCCTGAAAGTGAACGTAATAGCGCTACTGGAATTCGAACTCGCTTACTACGATTCTGCAGTCCATCGCTTTAACCATTACACCATGAGGACATCCCCCACAAACAAATCAAACTCAGCACATTTTTTTAAATTTTAAAAAGTAACAAAACAAATAATTATTTCACATTTTATAAAAGTTGGGGTTCACCTTAATATGTTAATTTTATGTAGAATAATTAGCCAATTTCTGAACCATTGGCATCGGAAAATACAAATGACCAAACGGAGGAATTTAATACTTTAATAAAGTTTTTAATGTTTTTTTCTTACTAAAGAAAATTTGTATCTATTTATATTTGGGAATTTGGGAAGTCAGACCTGACTGATAAAATGAAACGCAGTTTCTTCCAGGCAGCGGTCGTGTCAATACTGCTATATGGATGCACTACTTGGATGCTAACAAAATGGCTGGAGAAAAAGCTAGACGGCAATTACACAAGAATGCTGCGAGTAGTATTGAACAAGTCCTGGAGGCAACACCCCACAAAGCACCAACTATACGACAAACTGCCTCCCATCATGAAAACTATTCAAGTTAGACGAACCAGACATGCAGGACACTGCTGGAGAAGCAGAGATGAGCTCATAAGTGATGTACTCCTATTGACCCCCACATATGGCCAAGCAAAAGCTGGATGACCAGCTCAAACATACATACAGCAGCTATGTGAGGATACGGGATGTAGCCCTGAAGACCTGCCAGAGGCAATGAACGATAGGGAGAAGTGGCGAGATAGGCTCAGGGATATCCGTGCTAGCGGCACAACATGATAAGGATGATATTTGTGAATATGTTTGTGTATTGTGCAGAATTTCCTATTTGTTTTTTTGTTTTAAACTGGATAATGAATGTGCATACACAGTGTATTACTGACTGAAATGTGTTAAGTGGTACTCACGAAGATTACTAGATATAACATCTCTTGATGTTAAATAGATTTTAACTGGAGTTAATATCAGTCATCAGAATTCTCTGAAGCTGAAAAAATAGGCAAATATGGATACTGTAGTGGTATAGAACTAGAAATAATGATATACTAAGAGAAAAAGGAAAGTTGGTGTGTTGATTACAGGGTCGATACTGGTTCTGTGGGTAAGAAACAAAAAAGAAATGAGTTAAAAGTAACATCCCAGATTCCAAAGTCTTTAATCTTTTCCTAATTATAATTTCTTTCTCTCTATTTTTTTACTTCGTTGAATCTGATTTAATATGGCTGCCCTTCAAGCCTGTAAGCCTTCATTAATTGCTGAGTTGGAATCAAATGCTTATTTCAACTTTGCATCTTCTGAAATTATATTTTAAAAATAGAGAATTAATGAAAGAATTCATCATTCATCATGTCATGCTTGTAGCACGGATATCCCTGACCCTCTCTCGCCACTTTTCCCAATCATTCATCGCCTCAGGCAGATCTTCTGGACAACATCCTGTATCCTCACATAGTTGCTGAATGTATGTTCATGCTGGTCGTCTTGCTTTTGCACGGCCATGTGTGGGGGTCCATAAGAGTACATCAGAATTACTGAAATCTAATACGTCTGAATAATCTATATATCCAGCTGTATTTGCTACTTTTAATGCAGAGCATTTCTTTTATATTTCCAGGATAAATAGAGAAACAAAAAAATAAATCTATCATGAAATAATTGTTTTATTATGTATATATTGATATCACTTGATCAGAATTTAATTACAAAGACTTTATCCATAAAAACCATCCATACATCACCCACTCATATTCACTAAAAATTCACAAGAACTATGTATCACATATTCTGATTGACTGTGGTCGCCTCCATCTGGTTCAGTTATGGCAAAGCAAATAATAGAACTGTTTGATCATTTAACTGTGTGTATCTAAAATATGTGTTTACAAATCAAACAAATGACTGATGTTTAATTGAATTGTTAGTGATACATAAAAATACTTGGAACCATTTAACTGTGCACAAACAAATGATTTATAGTAAATAGAATTATATTATTATTTAGCAATTCTTGAAACCATTTAACAGAGTGCAAAAAGAATGAGCTCAGATTCATCTAAAAAAATTTTTTCAACAAAATGTGTTTACAAATCATGTATATTTGAGATATATCTATAAACATGATTTGGCATTAAATGACCTACAATAGTTGATATACCCTAAAACCAAACCAAATCAATCTCTCTCTCTCTCTCTCTCTCTCTATATATATATATATATATATATATAAATATATATATATATATATATATATATGTATATATATATATATGGGGGTGTCCTCGTGGTGTAATGGTTAAAGCGATGGACTGCAGAATCGTAGTACGCGAGTTCGTACTCCAGTCGCACTATTACGTTCACTTTCGGGCAAATACCCTTGGGAAAGGTATGAACCCCCTTATCCTCCCAGCTATGGGTTAAATAGTACCACTACTCTTCTTCTAGGAGAATGGCTTTGGCATTAAATAACCTAAAAAGAGTTGATATGCCATTAAACAAAGAAACCTATATATATATAGATAGATAGATAGATAATATAGTTTGCTTTATTTATAAGTGATGAGTGCTTAATATCAGTGATAGAGCATATTTATCTTAAAGTTAGGATAACAGTCAACAGAGCTTGATTACTGTCAGTTTCTAGTCTTTGTGAATTGGTGAGAAACTGACTCTGTCTAGCAGGTGAGGGGAAAAACACTTTTAGATAAAGAGAGGAGTGACCTCCATTTAAATCCATAACCAACTGAAAACCATTCAAACTGCAAACACAAGTAAGTTCAAGTCTCATTGAGTACCCCATTAACAAGGCCTTGTCCTATATATGTTCTCTGGCGAAAGCAACAAGCTGGAAACATGCATGTATGTAAGAACAAAATGAATAAATCCTAAAAAAATACAAATCTCTTCGTGGACCAACTCATTTTAGAATATATACATTTATGCAATTATGAAAATAATGTTAGAACTTTATTTATGTATTTACTAACCCCTCTGAACAGGGAGAATATGAAACAAGATCAATTTTTAAGTAGTCTTTAACAAGTTTAAATTCAGAGTTTTACTGCTCCGACATTGTTTGCTTAATCAAGGCTAAAAAACTCTGTCTGCGCTACTATTTACACATAGCTGGAGGGAGAATAATTGGATTCATACCTTCCCAAAGTTATTAGTGCTATGTGAACTGCAATCAACCTCGCCAGGATTTGAACCTTTATTACCATGTCCATTTTCTATGATGATAACCATTACACCATGGGCACGTCCATAATTTATTTATATATATATGTTGGTAAGTGTACATATGTTTCCATGTGTAAGATCTTTATATGTATTTTTTATGCGTGATCTCTCTCTCTCTCTCTCTCTCTATATATATATATATATATATATATATATATATATACATACACACACATTGCTATGTATGTGTAAGATACTTATATGTATATTAGATGCCAGAGCCATCTCAACTTTAAGACAAGCCTCTGAAATTAGTATACCACTTCATATACCTCAGCAACAATATCTCATCTACTGAAAGCGATGTCAATATGTACATCAGGAAGACATAGACTACTATTGACAGGTTATCAATCCTATGGAAATCAGATTACTCTAATTAGATAAAATAAAAAGGATTTCTTCCAAGCTGAGTCAGTACTAGCACTGCTGTATGGATGCACCACCTCGGCTCTAATGAAACACATGGAGAAAAAGCTAGATGAGAGACTACACAAGAATGCTCTGTTGTTTTGAACAAATCCTGGAAGAAGCACCCTACAAAACAGCAACTGTACTGCCACTTACCTCCCATCTCATTTAACATCCAAGACATGCAGGGCATTGCTAGAGAAGTATGTACAAACTCATAAATGATGTTCTCTCATGGACTCCTACACATGGATTTACCAGCATTGGCTGACCAACAGAAACTTAGATCAGCTCTGTGTGGACACTGGATGCAATCTCGAGGATTCATCAGGAGTGATGGAGGATAGGATAGATAGTGAGAATAAGAGAGAGTAAGGGAACTGTGCTATTTGCACAACTTAATGATGCTGATGATATATATATATAACTGTGTATAAGATATATATATATATATATATATATATTACTGTGTATATGTAAGATGCATATATATATATATATATTACTGTGTATATGTAAGATGTATATATATGTATATATATATATATATATATATAACATGGCACTGTCTGTGACCCTGGATTTCGTACATTTTGCAATCGTATACTGTGTATGTATGTGTGTAAGATATATGTGTGTATGCATGGTTAAACATATAAGTATATGTAAAAAGTTACATATGTAAGATGTATTGTACCATAGCTAGATATGGCTATGTGTGAAACGTACATCGAATGTCCATAAAGATAGAGCATAGGAATCTCGAAATTCGAAAAATACATAATGACTTCGCAGTTCAGGTACAAAACTTTTTATTGCCTTTGAGTTTAAAGGTTTTTCGACATAAGGAGAGAGAAGCACAATCTTTCTATTCTGGCTTTTTCATCTGCCCCTCCATCTCATGTGACACCTGCCCAAGGCCTCCACGAGCAAGTTAAAGCCAACCGTCTTCTCCCGAGGCTGGTCCCTACTCAACTAACTGACTTTTTCAAAATCTCCCAAAATCCTCTGCACGCTTCCGGTGCGTGACGTCATTCGCACTTGCTAGCCCTGTTTCCCATCTTGGGCTATTGTGACTTCTCTGAGTGACACATCTGCTCCGCCCGCACGCGAACACCTGCATTAATGTTGCACCTAAGTAACCCATGCACTGAGCCGAAAGGTTCTCAGCCTAACTAAACCCAAAGGCATAAAACAAAATCCCTCGGCCATTATATTACAGTATCTGTATAATGTAGTGGTGTGATTCTAGTTGATATTATATTTTATAAGATGTATCTATATTTATATGGTTCTATATAGATAAGATGTATCTGTATAATGTAGTGGTGTGAGTATGGTTGATACTATGTTTTCATATGTATATGAGTTTGACTGATCAAACTTAATATGGAATGTATAAATATATTAGAGAAAGATTGTATCAGTAACACTTTTTATGTCTGTTACCAGTGGCAGTGTATTTCTTTTAAAGCTTGTTTTTTCGTTTTTGTTTTTCTTGGTTTCATTTTTGTTTATATATTTGATTTGAGGGAAAATATCTTTCCTTTTTTTTTTTTTTTTTTTTTTTTTTTTTTTTTGTGGGAGGAAATTCTCTCTTGATAATCTTTTTTTCGGGCTTCTTTTTTTTTAAAAAACAAAATTAAAAAGAAAAAACCCATATGATTATTTTCTACTCTCCAGGACATGGAAATATTTAAAATTTTCATCTGGATTTTCTCTTTTGCCTAATGTATTGCCACCTGTAGGGTCGGTGAGACTGTTATAAAAAAAAAAAAAAGTGTCAAGTAGGCAGAAGATTGAAGTGAATAAAAAGAAAGAGAAAAGTGTTAATTAACAAGAAAGAATTTTTAAAAAATATGTTGATGGGTAAAAATAAATTAAGAATGAATTTAATGAATGAAAGCAAGAAAGATATAACTTGAAGAGATTAAGAGAGAAATAGAGAGAATGAATGAACAAAAGTAAAGAAAGAAATAGTTAAAAGAAAAGAAAGAAATTTTGATGAGAAAGAATGAATTTAATGAATGAAAAAGAGAAAGCTATGACTTGAAGAGATAAAGAAAGAAAGAATAAAGGAACAAAAGCAAAGTAAAGAAGAAAATGATTTACTTAAAAAATACGTAAGTGAAGTTGGCGACCTTAGTTGAGGATGACTCAAAAGGCTTCCTTTCCAATAGCTACCACACTGAGGTGTAAGGGAGGGTGCTACTCCATTCCTTGGATTGCTCCACTTTACCCTTGATCCTTACCTTGTAATGCTGAGTGTTAAGCAAGGCGGCATCAAGTACCATTTTTTTGAGTCTTTGGTAAGACTTGATCTGGGATTGAACCCTGGTCTGCTGGACCATTAGCGAACTCTCTACTCATTAGGCCAATGAAGGTGAGAGAACGAAGCTGAGTTAAAGAATAGAATTGAAGGGAGAAAACAAATGATGAGAAAGAAATATCTGAAGAAGAATCCAGAAAGAAAGAAAAGGAATAATCATAGAATAATTAACAGTGACGAGAAGAAGAGTGTATTTACCGAATCTCTTTTTGAGATCTGGAAAGAAAAGAGTTGCAACAAATCTGAATATAAAGAAAATTAACAAAAAAAAAAAAAAAAAATGTATGGTGAGTTTGAGAAAGAAAAAAAAATAATAAAAATATGATGGAGCAATAAAACTGTGAAGATGAAAGAAAGAATGGGAAGAAGAAAGAAAACAAAAATAGAATAGGCAGGACTTCATTTACTGTCAAGGATATACCCGGAGGCAAAATGCTACTATTTTGGAGACAGTGTCATTCTAAGCTGTCATTTCCAGAACTTGGAGAAACATAAATATCATCCTTTCCTATCCCTACACATCTTCCAGCTTCTTAATTCTTCTCTCTATCAAAACAAACCCCCCACCTTCTAAACGGTAGCTTTTTTTTTTTTTTTTGTCGAGGGGGGGGATCTTCTCTTTCTCCTTAAGGGAACTGTGGAGCTCATCTAGTAGATTTGTCTTGCTTGACTCCCTTTGAAAAAAAATAAGTTATTTTACTTCTCCTTCTACAGGGCGGCCATAAAAGATTGACTCATGAATAAAAACAGCTTTCGCTACTGCCTCTTTTGCAATCACTACCTTGCCATGAGTTTTAAATCTGTACACTAAGCTGGTATTTGTCATATGCCCAACATACGCATGAGTATGGTACAAGGCCTTTTTAATTGTGAGTACTAGGCACAGAACTGTAGCCCTCACGTGCCTGGAGATTTTGAAAATGCCTTGAGCCTCGTCAGGCATTCCCCTAAAAGAGAGCTCCGAGCCCCTCCAGAGAGTGTTAGAGGTTGTGGGGAGGGCCCTCTGAGACTTAAAAATGTCTGTGTCAGCTGCAAGACATGGATGCTGGGCTTCCTCGGCACCCGCCTGCATCAAGTAGCCTCAACTGGCTGCCACCAAGTCAGAACACACCCAACCTGATCGATGAACCTGTGAACACAGCCAGCCAAAGTGTGTCTTGACCCAGCAGGCGAGGACTGAACTAGGTACAGTCACATTTGCACATGAAGCTCTTTATCATATTTGTACTTGAAAGATTCTACACGTTAAAATAGATGAGAGAGTATTCTCTTTCTTTTGAAATTGTACATCTGTCAGTTGAATAGTAAAGTTGGCGACCATAGTCGAGGGCGACCAGAAGACTCCCTTTTCAATAGCTACTTCACCGAGGTATAGGGAAGGGCGCTACTTCTTTCCCTGGATTGCTCCACTTTACCCTTGATATGTGCCTTATATTGCTGAGTGTTAAGCAAGGAGGTATCAAGCACCATTTTTAAAGTCTTTGGTATGACATAAACTAGGATTGAGCCCAGGTCTCCTGGACCATAAATCATTTGAAGTATTGGGATTTAACATTAATAATTATATTTATCAAGTATTCCTATCTAATATGAATAATTTTCAGATAGCTGTATAAGTTTCAAATAACTAATAATAATAATAATCTTTAGTAAATGATTGAACAGTTCTATTTGACCCATAGATAGGACCCTTAAAAGATATTATCGATTTAGGTCAGAGTGAAAAGTTGGTGACCGTAGTCAAGGGCAACCTGAAGGCTCCCTTTTCAATAGCTACTACACCAAGGTATAGGGGAGGGCACTACTCCTTTCCCTAGATTACTCTACTTTACCCTTGATACATACCTTATATTGCTGAGTGTTAAGCAAGGAGGTATCAAGTACCATTTTTAAAGTCTTTGGTATGTTTACAGTTGAATAGTAGTAAAAAAGTAGTTGGCGACCATAGTCAAGGGTGACCCGAAAGCTCCCTTTTCGAAAGCTACTACACCAAGGTGTCGGGGAGGGCGCTACTCCTTTCCCTGGATTACTCCACTTTACCCTTGATCTGTACCTTATAATGCTGAGTGTTAAGCAAGGAGACATCAAGTACCATATTTTGAGTCTTTGGTATGACTGTGTCAGCTGCAAGGTCTCCCAGGGCATTGGCAAACACTCTAACTGCCAGGCCAATTTTAGTTCATTCTTTCACACTTGACTTTTTTGATTTCCCAAGATTATTCATAATATCTGACAAATATTATAAAAAATTAAAACAAGAAAGTTATAACTTTTTGAAATGTGTCAGTCTTTTGTGGGCCACCATGTGACAGACCTTAAAACACTCCAAGCCTGTTTATCTCTACAAACCTGTTGACTTTAATATCTTATTTTCCTGGAAAATATTTTTTGTTTGTTTTTATTTTGGGAGGTTAAGTAAAAAGGGAACAAAATAGATTCATAAAAGAATCTTTTCAAAATATTTGATCAATAATTCAGCCTCATTTTAGTAGCACACACACACACACACACACACATACATACGTACATACATTTTTTTTTTTTTCATCATACAACGTGTGAAAGCACGTGCGATACCCTAACCTCATCAGCTGCCAACCAGGGTGATAACACAGTTTCGGTAGCTCAAGGTGGTACTGCCACTCCTGGCACTACCAAGCAGCTTTTGCCACTGGACAGGATATTTAAAAGAAATATATATCTATACATACACAAAATCAACTAAAAGCAGACATTACAAAATCAACTAAAAGCAGACATTACATTGGACGTTCGTTCATCTTCAATTTGGCGCAGTTTGTGATTTTAAAACGCGTTTACTTACGACCGTTGATGTCATATACATCATCAAGGTGGGCTGATAGCACAGATTCTTTTGACTCTCTTACCATCTGTCCCTATCAGCCATCACTCTTTGTAAGTCCTTAAAACAGCATTCAACGTCTGCACTTTGTTGATCAGCTGACACTGGTGTGTCCATGGGTAGGAGTTCCCAGGAGAACATCGCTTATGAGTTTGTCTTTACTTCACTAACAGTGCCCAACATGTCTTGTTTGTCTTGCGAGATGGGAGGTAAGTGGCCATGCACCTACTGTTTTATCATGTGCTTCTTTGAGGATTTGTTCAAAATAATATGCAGCATTCTTGTGTAGTTCCCATCTAGCTTTTTCTTCAAGTATTTTATGGTGCATCCGTACAATAGTACTGACTTGGCTACAGCTTGGAAGAATTCCAGTTTTATTTTTTCTGAGAGATCAAATTTTCATATGGTTGTTAACCTGTTAATTGTAATCCATGCCTTATCCTATACATATGTTGACATTGCTTTCAGTAGATGAGATATTACTACCAAGGTATGGGAACTGGTCTACTAATTTCAGAGTTATGCCATTTAACGAGAAGTTGGCAACACATGAACTCTGTTTTATCTGAGTTCACATAGAGACCAATGCCTATTACTGCTTGCTCCAGACTGTGCTCCAGAGATTCAGCTTCAGCAGGTGTATTTGCAAGAAATGTTAGGTCATCTACATAGTCTGCATCAGTAATAGTTTCTATGGGATATCATCTGCTTTTTGCCTTTTTTAGAGTGTAACCATTTTTTTTTTTCATTAGATCAATTGAAATTCATTGTACGTAATCTCAGCAGATAGGAATGGTGCCAATGTATTTCCATGCAAAACTTCAGCAACAACGTAAAAAAAATCACTGTCACCAACCAGTGAGTGAACCATTGCTTTTGTACTTTTGTAGAGCACTATTGTAGTAGTAATAGTTTCTTTGGGTTAACCATATGTTAGAAGTATTTGCTTTAGTTTTCATCCGTGTATGGAATCAAATGCTTTGGAGAAATCTCTAAACAAATGTGTTGCCTTTTTATGATTAAGGGTTTTCAGACTATTATCTTTATCTTTATTGTTTTGGAACTAACGCCTATAACAGCAGGACCAACACTTATAACCAACATTTCGGAACCAACACCTATAACAGCAGAACACATAGCGTAACAGTTATAGGCGTTGGTTCCCGAAGCTTCTAAGGAGACAACTATCTGGAGGTTGCAGGTTTAATCCTAACTGCAAGCGAGTAACAATACAGGAATACTTAACACTTGTACCCGGTTATGGCTAACGGACTCAGAACAGGCAACCTCCGTGGAATCTATAAAGGACGTAGTTCGAAGTTCTGTTCCTGAGTTTGACAAACACCTGAAGAAGGCTGAGGACAATATCAGCTGAAACATTGTGGAAATAACAATAAAGATCAAGACAATAGTCTGAAAACCCTTAATGATAAAAACCATCAAGCTTCATCTCAGAAATTTAGACAACTAAATGTGTTGCCTTAAGATTTATTTCTTGTACTCCTTCAATGATACAATGAATGATCAGAATCTGAAAAGTTGTGGATCAATTTCTCTGAAAACCATTCTGATTTTTCCTAAGAACTTTCTCAACTTCTGGTCTGTTATGATTGTGGAACAGCTCATTATAAACCTTAGAAGCTATGGCAGTTAGAGTTTTACCTCTATAGTTCTTACTGATTCTGAGGTTTCCTTTTTTTTGAGAAGGGGAAAATGCTGTCTTTTGTTCATTTCTCTATTGTATTTTGGTTAATATATCTCATTGTATAATCAAAGGTTAATATATGTCATTGCATAATCAAAGATGTATGTCATCAAATTTCCTTGTCTTCTATACTTCAGTAAATATTACTAGAAAATAGAATGAAATAAGTTCCTAAAAAAATCTTTCCAAGATATTTGATTAATAATTCAACCTCATTTTAGTAACACACACATTCATATATATATATATATATATATATATATATATATATATGTGTGTGTGTGTGTGTGTGATTAAATATACAGTTAGCTATATTAATGAAAAAAAAAGAGGGTTCAAAATCTGAGATATCAGAGTATTTATTAGGATATTGTGCACAATCAGTGGTACTTGATTAATGTCAGTTTCTCACCAATGTCATTATCAGATCATGTCTACACTATCCTAATTTATATATATATATATATATATATATATATATATATATATATATATATAAACAAATTGATGGACAAAACAATTTCATTTAAAAATGATACTGACACAAAAACAAATTTCTACTAAGGGATGTAAAAGAACAAACAAATAATATAAAGAAGGAAAGCAACCCAAAATAGAAGGTAGGTCACAAGACATAGAGTTACCATTCCAAGACATATAAAGTTACCATTCCAAGACATACTCAGAACAAAGAAAAGATAATTTTTTGCATATATGAATATCACAAATGGTATGAAACACTTTTTGCATATATGAATATCACAAATGGTATGAAACACTCCCATAAACTGGACTACGAAATACTATTTTTATTGTACAACGCAGTATATACATATTTACCAACCCCTCCACTCAGGCAGGATATGACACAAGGTCAATTTTTAAGCAGAGTTTAACAGGTTTGAATTCAGAGTTTTCCTTCTCCTAGACTATGGGTAAATAGTAGGGCAGACTGTGTACAACACAGTATATATAGGTTCATTTAGTGCAGTGGTTTTTATCATGAAATTGGTAACACAAGTTTAAATCCTAATCAAGGCTTTTTGCATTTCACTTTGTGCTAATGTCCTTGAGAAAGACTTGAATCCAGTTGTTCTCCCTCAACCTATTGGAAAATTGTAGGGCAGACTGGGTTCTTTAGGCTTGGTCAAGCAAACCAATCCAGAAGAAGGATAATCCTGAGCCAAACCAACTGTACTCTGCTTTAGAATTGACCTTATTCTATATATATATATATATATATATATATATATATAAACAGCTCTACCTCATACTGAGCATCCTCAACTATTGGTTAAATAGTATCATTGCTGTTCTTCTACAAGAATGGCTTTGGCATTAAATAACCCACAAAGGTTGATATGCCATTAAACAAGAAAAAAAGAAACCAATCCTTTTGAACTTTCTAGAAATATGTATAAGAATATCAAAAAGAAAATAGAATATATATATATATATATATATATATATATATACTGGCAGGAATTTTGTTTTATTAATGCAGTTTTTAATTGATTTATTTAACAGCATAACAACTCGTTTTGGGTTATTTAGTGCCACAAATGGATTCATTGGTAAAGATTTGAAAATCCTAACTATATTTTCAATGCTTCTTTGCATTCTTTAATCGCATTTTTTTTTTCTTTGACTATTTTCTAAAGAGCTGTGGAGATTTGAGTGACGAACAGGTTGAACACTTTCACCAAGATGTTAGCTTTATTAAAGAGCACTACCAAGGCCAGTGGGGTGTAAACTTTCTCACTGACAACTGCTGGTGCTTGAAATGGAATGCAGTGGCTGCCAAGTACAGGAGGATGTCCCTAAAAAGACCTTTCATCCATGAATAGCTTCTTTTGTGTATTTTTCTGTTTTCTATGACACAATGTGAGCTTTCTGCAAATATATCAGTCCTATATTTAGCATTATTTGTTTAATTCAACAAGAAAATAAATTGTCATAATATTGTCCTATATATTTCAAGTAAAAGCTTGTATCTTAAAAGTTTGATCTAATTAGAAAAAAGGAGTGTGAATTTTGGATTCAGCATAAAAAACTGCCTTAAAATCAGCTATTATATATTCAACCTTGAAAACGTCACATGCCAGTGTAATTAGTTATTTGCACACAGTTATAATATCAAGTATTGATATATAATAAAGAAATTTACACAATATGGTTTCAAATAACTATCTTTATTCAATAGTAGTTATTATTTGTTTGTACTCAGTCATATAATTTCAAGTATTCTCTCTAATAAACATAATTTGTATACGCTTCCATGGTTTTAAGCATTCATATTCAATACTCATAATTTTCAAATTGATCTATTTGATGCATAGATGGGACTTGGTACAACCCATCTAGGTCAGAGTGGATCTGGAAGTAATAGTAATGATGGTGCTACAGAACTGGAATTTCACAATTGCATGCAGTTTAGTATCATCAGTAAGTCTATCATATGAGGGTTGGCTGAAATGTTCATAGGCTGACCAAGAACTCTCATGGAATGTGACCAAATGAGATTTATTTTCAACATCGCCCCTTCCTTGTTATCTTATTTACCCAACTCCTCCACTTGGGCAGGATATGACACAGGGTCAATTTTTTAAGCGGAGTTTAACAGGTTTGAATTCAGAGTATTCCTTCTCCTAGACTAGTTGCCTCACCAAGGCTGAAGAACCCAGTCTGTCCTACTGTTTACGCATAGCTGGAGGGAGAATAATTGGATTCATACCTTTCCCAAGGGTATTAGTGCTATATGAAATGCAATCAGTCTCCCTTCCTTGTTATCTGTTCACTTCTTTCATTGGTGTTGCAGTGCTTGGATCCTATTGATCAAAAAAGATGTCATCATATGAATTTTTCAGCCCACCCTTATATAGTAAAAGTAAAGTTAGCAACCGTAGTTGAGTGCGACCCAAAGGCTCCTTTTTTATTAGCTACTACTACACCAAGATCTTGGGGAGAGTGCTATTCCTTTCCCTGGTTTGCTCCACTTTACCCTTGATATGTACCTTATAATACTGAGTGTTAAGCAGGCATCATCAAATACCATTTTTTGAGTCATTGGTATGACTTGATCTGGGATTGTACTGTGGTCTCCTGGGCCATTGAGTTTGAGTTTTGTTTAACGGCATGGTGAACATTCTACCCACTGGGCCAATGAGCCGGTACATACATGTATATAGGAGAGAAATTAAATGAATCAGACAAATATGTAGAAAAGATAAACTGAAGAAAGATATATATTTGGTGTGGATAAAGATTTATTCATTAATTATTTATGTTGACAAGTGTTTCAAGTTAAAATTCGCTCACATACAAAAGCATTTTATAAAAAATTATTTTAAGTATAAAGATATAAGGATGAAATAAAATAACAATAAAAAAAATATAAGTATACACACACACACACACATATCAGTAAGGTTGTTTGGTTCTAGTTCATATAAAAATAATCCAACAGATATCCCTCCAAGTGTATTTGAAAGGAGTCTAATTTGCTGGAATGTGACATTAGATTAAGTTCAAATTCCAGTTATGCTATTACAATCCCTTTTAGACTAATGCCCCTTGAAGAATCCTCCTATCTCCCCAGCTATGAGTTTAATAGTACAACTACTGTTCTGCAAGGATAGCTCTGTCATTGAATAACCCACAAAGGTTGATATGCCATTAAACAAAGAAACCATTATTATTAGTCATTTTCAAGCATTCAAACTGTGATGTTACTGTTTTTTCTTATTTCAAACATCTTTAATTTGTCATCCTTTTTTTTTCTTTCTTTTTTTTTTTGCTATAAATTTAAAATCCTCTGTTAGTATATGTTAATATTTTCTTTGCAAACTGTTACAAAATATATAAATTGTTTGCAATATTGTTAAACATAAATATATTTCTTAATTATTGTGTATATATTTAATGTTCCAAATCCTCAACTGAATGATATTCAAGTATATAGCCTTACATGTGGTTATGACCTGAATTTTGAGCTGAAATTTTCATTGTATAATGTTATCAATCACTGTTGAATTAAGAGCATTGACAAATAAATATTTCTTATTTGAAATAAATGGGGTTTTTGAGGGGGAGGGTAATCATTTGGTTATGAATTGCCTTACTTGTGTGGATTAATTTTCTTTATCATTTGGTTACGAACTGCCTTACCTGTGTGGATTTTTTTTAATCCTTTGGTTATAAACTGCCTTACTTGTGTGGATTATTTCTTTTTTAATCATTTGGTTATGAACAGCCTTACTTGTGTGGATTAATTTTTTTATCATTTGGTTAAGAACTGCTTTACTTGTGTGGATTTTTTTAATCATTTGGTTATAAACTGCCTTACTTGTGTGGATTAAACTTTTTTTAATCATTTGGTTATGAACTGCCTTACTTGTGTGGATTTTTTTTAATCATTTGGTTATAAACTGCCTTACTTGTGTGGATTATTTCTTTTTTAATCATTTGGTTATAAACTGCCTTACTTGTGTGGATTAAACTTTTTTTAATCATTTGGTTATAAACTGCCTTACTTGTGTGGATTATTTCTTTTTTAATCATTTGGTTATGAACTGCCTTACTTGTGTGGATTAAACTATTTTTCATTATTTGGTTATGAACTGCCTTACTTGTGTGGATCAGATTTAAATTTGAAAACAAGGAATGTATGTCTTGTCTGTCTGTATATTTCCTGTCCTGTCTGTTTGTCTTTCTTCTATGAGTCAGAGGCCAATATTTTTGGTGATCACTGAGTGAAAGAAAACTGATTCTTAACAATAAAAATTTGGA
Source organism: Sepioteuthis lessoniana (assembly GCA_963585895.1). Taxonomy (NCBI): domain Eukaryota; kingdom Metazoa; phylum Mollusca; class Cephalopoda; order Myopsida; family Loliginidae; genus Sepioteuthis; species Sepioteuthis lessoniana. The sequence goes on from OY757919.1 coordinate 15,805,351, forward strand.
TTTTTACTGGTTGTGGGGGGGGGGGCTTCTAAATGAGTAATTGTAATGCAAAAGGAGTTGGCAAACTGAACACCAGAGGTAGTTTCTCAATTTACCTCTTGATTGATTCCAGCCATCTCGTGGAAATGGAATGAAGGAGGATTTTATATTCATTGAACCAGCCACTATTAACTGACTGAAGAAATATGAAGAGACTGAAAGTGGGAAATAAAGAAATGCTAAGAAGAAGAAGAAAAAGAAGAAGAAGAAGAAGATTTCTATTGTTGGCTGGTGATGATTCCTTAATAGCAGTTAAAGTTAGCAGACCTGACACTTGTCTGCAAGCTAAGTCTGTCATTTTATTTATAATGTGCTGACAGGAGGCTGTCATTGGGGAAAGCATACCAGCCAATCTGAACAATTCTTTGTGCTCTAACAGACTTCAAATGTAGCACAGCTGTGGCACACTGGCTTAATAAAGGTTTAATTAACCAAGGAGGTGCTCTTAGAGAAATGGTTAAGGATGCATAAAATTGAATTGGAGAGCTGAGTTCAAATTCCGATCAAGGCCGTTCACTTTCACTTTGAGCTAATGCCATTGGGAAAAGTGAGAACGTATCTTTTCCCCAACTAGTCATAAGGGATGCAAAATGATAGTGCAGACTGGGCTCTAGTTTAGTTGAACAACCAGTTTAGGAGAAAGACAAGCATAGATTCATATTGCACTAGACCTTTGGGTCTAGTGAATCTATGACCAGCTAGGTCACCTGGCTTGGTGCCAGAAGACTTAGCAAAAGCTAGCATAGTTCACATTGCACCTCATGGTCCTATGACCAGCACTGACCAAGTCTCAGCTTGTGTGTGACCTCCCCTCCCTTCCCCTAAATCCTCACTATAAAATAAACCTTGCCTGGTGGAAGGCATGGATGAATATCTACCAGTTTAGGAGAAGGATAGCTTTGAACTTGAAACTGGAATCTCTACAGGGTGCAAAAGCAAAATTTGGAATATTCTGGTATGATAATAAATGATGATTATAAAACAAAATTAATTTTGATTCTAAAAAATAAACAACAAAATAAGATAGATACAAAACAGTAAATTTACTCAATATTGCTGCCATTTTTTTCAATTTTTTTATCAACATGCCTTCAAAATAAATACTTGATTTTATTCCATTCCTCCTCAACAGCAGTCTTGAACAAACCAGTATTTGGATCGGAAGTTACATTTGTTTTGTTTTCTAAAATGCCCAATATAGAGTAATCAAGGGTTAAGGCCTGGGCTTGATGGAAGTCATAAAGAAACTCCAATTATTTCTGATATTCTTTTTGGCTTGGTTTCAGCATTAAGCGAATCATTGATTCTTTGTCGTTTCTTTTCTTGCTCACTCATATTGGGCTGAAATTTAATGAAAAAGTACTTGAATTAAAGAGGTAATCATGAAAATTTAGATTTATCGCATTTTCTTTTTTTTCAAAAACTGGACTAATCAGACTAAAAAAAAAAGCTTTAAAAAAATTATTCTATATTTTGCTTCCACACCCTGTAAGGTGGGAAATTAGTTTGTTGGGCACAAGACCATGAGACACCAAGAGAGAATCAAGCGGATTAGCAATGGTGTCCTACATTAACTTAGCTAAATATTAAACCATACAAGGCACTCATTAAAAACTATGAGCGGTTTAGATTTTTGTACGAGTTTGCAAGTATGAGGTACCCAGTGAGGTTCAAACTCACCTCTTAGTTGTACTTGATATGAAAGACTAGCTTACTGACCAAAACACCATGACAAGATGTTATTATTGTCGGCTCTCAACTGAAACTGCTCACTTGAAATTTACTACTACTATTTTCTAAGTTCATTTTAAATTCATAGCCTGACATGTAGTTATATATAATAATTATAAGAATGATAATAATAATCAACAAAAAAAAGAAAATTTGCAAAATTGTCGACTTTGCTGTCCCGGCTGACCACAGAATAAAACTGAAAGAATGAAAGAGGGATAAGTGCCTCGACCTTGCTAGAGAATTGAAAAAACTATGGAACATGAAAGTGACGATTGTACCAATTGTGATTGGTGCTTTTGGCACAATGACTGAAGAATTATTAAAGGGCCTGGAGGATTTGGAAGTTGGCAGACAGGTAGAGACTATCCAAACGACAGCATTGCTGAGGATGGCCAGAATACTGAGACGAGTCCTGGAGACTTGAGGAGACTTGCTGTCACTAAATCTCCAGTGAAAGACCATCAACTAAAGCTGGTGTGAAAAACTCTAATGAGTAATAATAATAATTAGTCATAGTTTTTAATTATATTTTACTCTTACATTCAGATGTGTTCTCGGTGCTTTTTATGGTACAATGATTAGAGAACTAAGTTTGGTTTCGTTTCTTTGTTTAATAATATATCAAGCTTTTTGGATTATTTAATGCCAAAGCCATTCTTGTAGAACAGTAGTTGGTACCATTTAACCAATGCCTGGAGGGATAAGGGAGTTCATGCCTTTCCCAAGTGTATTAGAAAGTGAATGTAATAGTGTAACTGGAGTTTGAACTCTCTTAGTATAATATCATAATCTTGTATGTTAGCCACTACACCACAGGGACTAACCCTGAACTCCACTCGCAGACCATTGCTAATCAATTTCATTCTCATTAAGTGATCTGTACTTCAACTCCTTATGGGTTATTCAGTGCCAAAATTTGATACAAATATAAGTTTCAAGTATTCCTATCAAATACTAATAATCTATTCACAATTATATCAGAATAGTTCACATAGCGATGGAGGCATTCTGAGATGACAGGAGCAAATGAGAAATATACAACGAAAAGATACACAAATGTGCACATAGTGTTCATAATTCAAAAGTCATAAGAACGTGTCTGTGGAAGTGCCCATGGTGTAATGGTTATCGTTGTAGGAAATGGACACGGCGACATGAGTTCAAATCTTGGACGAGACTGATTGCATTTCACATAGCACTAATACCCTTGGGAAAGGTATGAATCCAATTATTCTCCCTCCAGCTATGGGTAAATAGTAGGACAGATTGAGTTCTTCAGCCTTGGTGAGGTAACTAGTCTAGGATAAGGAAAACTCTGTATTCAAACCTGTTAAGCTCGGCTTAAAAATTGACCTTGTGTCATGTCCTGCCCGAGCGGAGGGGTTGGTAAATATGATAAGAACGTGTCTGGCACATGGAAACATATTTGAAAATGTTGGATTTCCCTATGTGCATGTTTGTGTATTTTTTTGTTATATATTTCTCATTTGCTCCTGTCATCTCAGCAAGCATCCATCGCTATGTGAACTATTCTGGTATCCAAGTCCTGATGTTGGTTACTGAAACCGAAACGTTAATACAATTATATGGTTTCAATTATGTTTCAAAATGATAATTTCTTTGCACACAGTTATGTGATTTTAAATATTTCTATCTAATATTAATGGTTTCTAGTATTTCTTTCTATTACTAATAATTTTCAAAAAGATCTATTAGAGCCATAGGTAGGACCCTTAACAGTCACTACCTCTCCAGGTCAGAGTGAACCTGGGAGTAATGTCAATAAAGGAGTACTCTGAATTTTCACTCCTGGATACAGTTTTGTGTCATATTCAGATCACCCATTTTAGGAGTGACAGGGCTTACCCTTCTTCTGCGATAGCTCTGGTCTTGTATTTAAGCTTAAGATTAAAAAATGATGTTCTGATACTTTTTAAGTTGGCTAAAAGTAACCAAACATAAGAGATTCGTTAGATCTGTTATATATCATCAATTTTATATGCTCATTCTAGGCCATTGGCCTAATGAGTAGAGTGTTTGCCAACGGTCCAGGAGACCAGGGCTCAATCCCAAGTCGAGTCCTACCAAAGACTCAAAAAAATGTTACTTGATGCCGCCTTGCTTAGCACTCAGCACTATGAGGTGAGGATCAAGGGTAAAGTGGAGCAATCCAGGGAAAGGAGTAGCACCCTCCTCTACACCGTGGTGTAGTAGCTATTGAAAAGGGAGCCTTCAGGTCACCCTCGACTATAGCTGCTAACTTTACTTATTTATTTATCTCAATAAATATCCTCGCATTCAGTAGACTTGAAGATATTGAAAAAAGAAAAAAAGTAAAATATTATCACATTTTAGTTTGAAATTTCTTAAATATATGTGATACCAAGAATTATTCATACCCTGTTGGTAGGGCTTAGAATGCATTTGACTGTATCTCCTGCAGAGGATTAAGACCCCCACCAAAACAGTGTACTATCAGGTGCTACCACTTTGGTTCAAAGTGGACCTGGGAGCAATGGCAATGAAGGAGTACTCTGCATTCCCCAAAGCTCTGGTTTGCTGTAACATCACCATCAGATAGTTGGGGGTTGGGTTGGGGGGGGTCTTACTCCTCTGCAGAGATGTAGTCGGTGTATTCTACAGCCTCAGTTAACTGGGATTTGGGTGGGGTTGTGGTGTTGTTGGATTGATAGAAAGTTAATTGAAGTTTACCCAATATTCTTTGTCAAGCAAGTGAGACAATAAATCATGACCTCACTCTGATTGTGTCCCTGAGTATGACTCTAAAATGCATCTGATGATAAGACTCCAGTCTTGGAGTTTAAAGAATCTGGAGTACCCCTTCTCAGGTCCACTCTAACCTGAAGTAGTAGTACCTGCTAGGGACCCATCTATGGGTCAAATAGAACAGTTCAATCTTTTACCAAAGATCAATATTAGATAGAATGATTAATGTTGCATAACAATACCAGAAACTATTTAACTGTGTGCAAACAAATGATTTCTGGCTTGTTTAAAAATAATTTACCTACAAACTATTCACTTACAAGTCTATATGTATATTATTTATAAGTGAATATATATATATATATATATATATATATATATATATATATATATAGTCATCCACAGACAGATCTGTTTCGTTCTATCAGAACTCATCAGTGTGGCTAGACATACTAGCTTCCCATAGCTGGGAACAAAACCCGGTTGACTCAAACGCCAATCCGAGACTCTACCCCTCAGCCACGAGAAACCAGTAGCAGCGAAGTAAATTTTAAATGGTTATGAATTACAATTACTATTGTTTACATACATCCAGTTAACGGCTACCAAGAGCTCAGTTCATATTTGAAGAGCCTTGCAATAAACGCTAATGGCAACATGATTACTTCATTCGCTAGAGAACTCATGCCTACATATATATATATATATATAACACTACCATAAAGGTTGTTATGCCATAAAACACAACCAAGCCAAACCAACTCTGATTACTATCCTATTACTGATGGTCTTCTGGTGCCAAACTGGTTCATTGGCCTAGTGGGTACAGAGTTTGCCAATGGTCTGGGAGACCTGGGTTCAATCCTGGGTCGCATCCTACCAAAGACTTTAAAAATAGTACTTGATACCTCCTTGCTAGCATTCAGCAATATAAGGTATGTATTAAGGGTTAAGTGGAGCAATCCAGGGAAAGGAGTTGCACCCCTACATCTTGTAATAATTAGGGGTTGCTTCAGAGTCACTGAAAAATCCTCAGGGGTCAAGTCAATGTTGACTATTTAGTGAATTCTGTATACTCGGGTCAGAAAGCTTCATCCAGGACTTTCTCTTCCAAGGGACACTTTTCGTGTATCACCGTCCAACACAATTTCTCTCTTCAATTACCATCAACGGTCTCACCACAAGCGTCTCTAGCTTAGAAAAGTGCCCTCCTGAAATGTCTCTTCCAATCACCTTGATATAAAGTATCTCACCAACCTCAATGCTTGAGTTCACTACAAACACTGAGCCTGCCTCTGTTACCCAGGCTCTTTTTATGGGGTTAGAGCTTTGAACACATCCTTGTCAAGTCTCATCAGTCTCATAAGAATCCGAGATCGTGAGTTATTAAAACACGATGTTGGAGCGGCCATTTTCGCCTTTGCATGCCAGGCACACACGAACATGTTTTTCCAGGGGTAAGTCCATTTCTCTTCTACACATTTCAGTGTAGTAGCTATCGAAAAAGGAGTCTTCTGGTCATCCTCAACTATAGTTGCCAACTTAACTTTCTTACTCTGGTACCAACTACAATCAAATGCAACCAAAAACTAAGGGTGAACAGCTTTGTCTGCTAAAGTATGACAGTTTGAATTTTGGACCTTTAGTCCAGTGTCCCCAAAGTATCAACTTTCCCAGTCCCGTTTCAGATGCACATTGGTCATTTCTCTCATTGGGAATTGGAAGTTATCAGTTTACTTTGGCTGTGGGTGCCTTGTCATATTATTTAATTAGTTTGGGAATTGTATTAATTGTATATTTACATTTACTTTTTCACACACAGTCATAAGATATCAAGTATTCCTATCAAATACAAATAATTTGCAAACAGATCTTTTTGACCCTTAGAAGGGACCCTAACCAATACTACCACTGTGGGTCTGAATAGAATGGAGTGGTTTAATCATATTTACCAACCCCTCTGCTCGGGCAGGATATGACACAAGGTCAATTTTTAAGCAGAGTTTAACAGGTTTGAATTCAGAGTTTTCCTTCTCATAGACTAGTTGCCTCAACCAAGCTGAAGAACCTAGTTTGTCCTACTATTTACCCATAGCTGGAGGGAGAATAATTGGATTCATACCTTTCCCAAGGGTATTAGTGCTATGTGAAATGCAATCAGTCTCGTCCAGGATTTGAACTCATATCGCCATGTTCATTTCCTACGACGATAACCATTACACCACAGGCACCTCCAAATGGAGGGGGTTTAATGGCAATGAAAGGCTACTCCAGAATTGGAGCCTCACCACTGGATGTCATCATTATGTTATGCTGTTAGTATGAATTTCCCTGACTCTCTCTCTCTCTCTCTTTCTCGCCATTTATCCATCATCCATTACTTCTGGTAGGTCTTCTAGACTATATCCTGTGTCTGGACTGAGCTGCTGTAGATAAGTTCTAGTTGATCATCCAACACTTGCACATCCGTCTGAAGAGTTCTACAGGAGAACATTGCTATGAGTTTGTCCTTACTTCTTCAGTAGTGTCCTGCATGTCTTGTCTGTCTTATTTGGATGGTTTTAGGGATGGAAGGTAGGTGGCCATACGGTAGCTGTTTTGTGGGATATTGCTTCCAGGATTTGTTCAATATCGCTCATAGCATTCTTGTGCAGTTCCCATCTAGTTTTTTCTCTATAGGCTTATTCAGCGTCCATGTGGTGCATCCATATAGTAGAATTGACATGGCCGCTGCTTGGAAAAAATTGTGTTTTATTTGAGAGTCAGAACTTCTTTGATTAAAGATAATGGAAGTCAAATTTATCCAATAAAATAAAACCACCAGATGTAGTTTAGTATTATACCCAGAATATCTTCTGCTTTTGGAGAGGAGAGATCTTTTGTGTCATTTACAGGACAGGGGTGGATGTCTTACCCCTCTGCAGGGATGCAGTCAGCCAACTGGGCTGTCTCACTAAAGTCCTGCTTGATACAACTGAAATATGCTAAACTTAATAAATAAAGATATTTTTGATTTTATATGGGATGATTATCTATTGAGTAAACAATGTATACCTTGTATCTTTGGAATACACACCACTGGTGTACCCCACGTGGCATACTGATCTACACTGGTCAGCTAAGAAGTTTGTAAACTAGCCAAGATACTCTCATAGAATCTGACCAAATAAGATTTATTTTTCAACAGGCTTCTTCCATCAGTGTTGCCCAGTCAACTGGGGCTGTAGAATACACTCACTGCAATCCTGCTGTGGGGTAAGACCCCTCACCCAATGTGTGTCCTGGATATAACTCTAAACAATCAGATGGTGAGGTTCCAATAATGTCTAGCTTTGGGGAATGCGGAGTACCCCTTCATTGCTATTGCTCCCTGGTCCACTCTGGCTTGCAGTGGTAGCAACGGTAGGATCTTATCTATGCATCAAATAGAACTAAACTACATACTAATACTAAACTGAATTGTTTGAAATAGAAATGTTTTGATATTTAAACTGTGTACTTATGCTAAACTGAATTGTTTGAAATAAAACTCTTTTGACATTTAACTGTGTATGGACAAAAACTATACTTATACTAAACTAAATTGTTTGAATTAGAACTGTCTGACTAAACTGAATAGCTTGGAATAGAAATGTTTTTGACAAACTGTGTACTCATGCTAAACTGAATTGTTTGAAAGAGAACTGATTATTTGTATAAAAATGGATTTGGCATTAAATAAACTACAAAGGTTGATGTGTTATAAAACCCAACCAACCAACAGTCTTCCATCAGTGTTACAGTGCTTGAATCCCATTAGTCAAAAAATTTATCAACTGCTGATATGATGTCTTCATATGAACTTTTCAGCCCACGCTAATAAACTTAGTAGAATATTCGTATAAAACAGCTTTCAGTTAATTTTCCTTTTATTTATTCATTTCTAATTTTAAAAAATAATTATCGTTATAATTTTATTTGGACATTGATGAAATTGTGCTTTGTACCTGTTAAATATTGTTTTGCAAGGTTCTTCTTTTATACATTTGAATTTGACATAAAATAATTAATATAATAATAAATATAATGATTCTCTACATGAAAACTACAAATAAAAGAGACAATATGTTTCTTTTGATGATTTTAATGATACGAATATTTGGCTAAATTATGTCAATTTAAAAGAAGTTTGCTGACATTCTGTTCCTTTGATATTATTATTTGATACTGATGAGATTATATCTGGTTTGGTTCACTTTATTATCTCCCTTTGCTCTCATTATCTTTCCCTACTACCACCACTTCCAATCATACAAAGCTAATGCCTTGACAGCAATGCATTTAATTTTTTTTTTTTTTTAGTTCTGGGTATTTACTGTCAGTCAGGAACAAACTTTCATATTATCTGTACAAGTTAATTCTGCTTCCCTTTTCTGTTGATTCATCTCAAGAACATTTGTAATTTCTTTGTTTCTTTTGCCTATTGTTGAAGATGAATATCTATATCTTCCTGAGATAGAAACAGCCATCTTTCCTAATTGAGTAATGTTAAATAATTAGTGTTACTGTTTCACTCATTACAAATTTTTTTCACTAGCTTCGACTGATGGTCTTTCATTGGAGTTTAAGTGTGACAGCAGGTCTCCAGGACTCTACTGAGTATTCTCAATGATTTTAGCAATGCTGTGGTCTGTATGGTCTCAGTTGTTACTTTGATTTTCAATTTTTCCTGTCCCCTTTGGAGACTGTCTTAAGAGTGTCAACTACTATTGGTTTCACCATTACCTTCATGTTCCACAGCTTTTTCAGTTCTCTAGCAAGATCTAAGTATTTGTTTGTCTCTTTTTTCTTTCTTTTAATTTCACTCTACGGCTCACTAGAACAGCATGATTCACTAAATAACAAGTTCTATTGTTATTACTATCATGATTGCGATTATTTACAAGTTTTTCACACTAGTAGTATACAAAGGTTGAGATGCCATAAAACCCAACCAACCAACCGACACTAATAGTAACTGGGAGTTTTACAATGAATGATTGCCCAGTTGGCTAGGGCTGTAGAATACACTGACTGCACCTCTGCAGAGGGATAAGACACCCTCCCAATGAGTGTCCTGTATATGACACTAAACAATCTGATGGTGAGGTTCCAGTAATGCTGGAGCTTTGGGGAATGCAGAGCACCCCTTCATTGCCATTGCTCCCAGGTCCACTCTGGCCCAGCGTGGTAGCACCTAATAGGGCCCTATCTATGGGTTAAATAGAACTAACTGCATACTTATGCTAAACTGAATTGTTTGATTAAACTGAATTGCTTGAAAAAGAAATGTTTTTGAAAATTAAACTGTACTTATATTCAAACTGCGTGCTTATGCTAAACTGAATTGAAACAGTACTTACACTAAACTGAATTCTTATATATAACTGTTTGAATAAACTGAATAGTTTGAAATAGAAATGTTTTTTGACAATTAAACTGTGTACTCATGCTAAACTGAATTGTTTGAAATAGAACTGATTATTTATATAAAAATGGATTTGGCGTTAAATAACCTACAAAGGTTGATATGCCATAAAACCCAACCAACCAACTACAATTATTGAGTGACAGCAAGTCTCCTTAGCTCTCCTCGACTCTCCTTAGTATTTTAGCTGATCTTAGCAGTGCTATGATTTGGACAGTTTCAGTTCTTTCTCTGAGCTCCAGTTCACCTACAGCCCAGTTGACTAGAGCTGTAGAATACACCAAATGCTTCTCTGCAGAGGGTTAAGACCCCCCACACACACACACCAAGTGTTCTGGATATGACACTAAACTATCTGATAGTGAGGCTCCAGTAATGCTGGAGCTTTGGGGAATATGGAGTACCCCTTCATTGTCATTGCTCCTTGGTCCACTCTGGCCTGGAGTGGTAGCACTTCATAGAATCCTATCTATGGGTCAAATAGAACAGTTTGACTTTTAAACTGAGTGCAAACAAATGAATTATGGCAAATTGAATTGTTTGAAATAAAACTGTTAGATCATTTAACTGTGTGTAAATAAATGACTGATGTTTAATTGAATTGTTAGTTATACATAGCAATACTTGGAACCATTTAACTTTGTTGACTTAAATTGAATTGTTTGAAATAGAACTGTTTGATCATTTAACTGTGTATATCTATAAAATATGTTTACAAGTCCAAACCAAACCAAACCAAACCAAGCCAATCCACCCAGTCTTTTAGGGACTGTTCCAAGTGCTCCATCCATTATTGATATCTCTGTCATCTTCATGTTTATAACTTCTTCAGTTCTCTAGTAATTTACTTAGTTATAATGCAAGATTTCATTTATTACCCAGAGAATAGCAGCATATTAAGGATAATGTTCCTTCGAGAAAAGTAGAAAATAGAGTTTATACACGTGGAAGAAGAAGCATTAAAAAGTGTTCTAACCAGCAGGATGAAGAACTTCAAAAAGAGAGAGAAATTAAAAATGTATCTAAATTCATACATTTCATCTACAATTAGGAAGATCCAAGTTGGCGACCATAGTCAAGGGCAACCAGATAACTCCTTTTTCAATAGCTACTACACAGACACAACAGAACCTCTTTTAAACTGGTAGACAAGTTCACCTACCAAGGAAGCAGTGTCTCATCAACCGAAAAAGACATCGACACATGGCTAATGAAGACATGGACAGCTATCAATAAGCTATCAATCATATGGAAGTCAGACCTGACCGATAAAATGAAACGCAGTTTCTTCCAAGCAGCGGTCGTGTTGATACTGCTGTATGGATGCACTACTTGGACGCTAACAAAACGGCTGGAGAAAAAGCTTGACGGCAATTACACAAGAATGCTGCGAGCAACTTTGAACAAGTCCTGGAGGCATCCCCCCACAAAGCACCAACTATACGGCCACCTGCCTCCCATCACAAAAACTATCCAAGCTAGACAAACCAGACACACAGGACACTGCTGGAGAAGCAGGGACAAGCTCATAAGTAATGTACTCCTATGGACCCCCTCATATGGCTAAGCAAAAGCAGGACGACCAGATCAAACATACATACAGCAGCTATGTGAGGATACGGATGTAGCCCTGAAGACCTGCCAGAGGCGATGAACGATAGGGAGAAGTGGCGAGAGAGGGTCAGGGATATCCATGCTGGCAGCACGACATCATGATGATGATACCTAGTTGTAGGGGAGGTATCAAGTACCATTTTTAAAGTATTTGGTATGAGGCGACATGGGATTGAACCCAGGTCACTTGGGCCATTGGCAAACACTCTACCCACTAGGCCAATGAATGGCAGGCAACTCCTATATTTTTAGAATTGAGAAATAGATATTGTATTTATATCATGAGATAGTTTTTTGGTTTTTTTAGTTTTTTTTTTTTTTTAATTCACCTCATATAAAAAATTTCTTATACACAGTGATTAACATTTGCATTTTTTTTTTCTAATCTTTTAAATCTTTCAGGTGAAGGTTGTGGAAACAGCAGGAAAAACACCTAAATATTATACACTGACCTTTGCCCTTTGTGGTTCAATTGCAACTGCACTGCTGGCTGTGGTTATATTTTACATGTTTAAGCGTCAACATTTTTCGAGGCAGAAGATGGCTCAGTTAGGTAACCCAGACACTGCGGAAGCATCCAAGGATTACCAAGTAAGACAGATTTTTATTTATTTACCTGTTTTATTTGAAAAGACACAGGAGTATTCAAAGTAATATCTTTAGTTTAAGATGAAATGGATTTTATTGTATTTGAATAATAAATTTTAATAATTGAAAATAACTTTATTATCAGTTGAATTTTATAATTGTGTTGTATTGATACAAGTATTAGTATCTACAAGGTGTGATGCAGAAAGTTTGTAAATATCTGTTCTAACCCTTAAAGATTCTACCATTGTATAAGGTTTAATGAGGTGTTAACTGCTAGATAACAAACCGTTTCTTATAATGCATTATGTTATCCAAAAGAGAGTAACTTAACACAGAATATTCAGAAGGAAGAAGAGACAAGTGAATTATTAGAATATAACATTTAATTCTCCAACATGCAAGGAGAAACTAAGTTCCTGTCCCAAGCTATAAAAGAGTCACAATTTGTTTGAGGAACTTGAAGAAAAGTCCATATAACAAGGGGGTAAAGAAATAGATAATGGTAATTTCTCATGACTATTTCCTCATCACAATATCTTTCTCATCTTTATTTCCCTTTTTATCTATTGCTAATGTGGAAGGTGCTGTTGTTTTTTGGGGGGTTTTTTGTTGTTTTTTTTTTAATGATGAGAGTAATACTCATATTCTAATGATGGTTGGGTGATATTTATTTCAGGACTTGTGTCGTCAAAAAATGCAGAGCAAAACATCAGAAAAATCCGAACCTCTTCATGCAGCTGCAACCCGTATAGCGAGTGTGTCCGAAGCGCAGGTACGGAGTCCATCAAGTAGAAGCAGCACTTCTTCCTGGTGAGTGATTAAACTTGATTCCTTCCTGACTTAAGAAATCAAATCAAGAACAAATGCAGCCATTTTTGTTTCTTCTCCTTTCTAATGCTGATAAAATGGTTTTAAGTCTCTTCTTCTTCTTAAACTGATGAGTGATTCACTCAAGTGAGAATGAAATTTGACAGTGGAAGAGAATTTCGATAAAACATGAATGGACAATAACTTAATTTACTTGCCTGTGGTGTAATGGTTATCATCGTAGGAAATGGACACGGCAACACGAGTTCAAATCCTGGATGAGACTGATTGTATTTCACATAGCACTAATACCCTTGGGAAAGGTATGAATCCAATTATTCTGCCTCTAGCTATGGGTAAATAGTAGAGCAGACTAGGTTCTTCAGCCTTGGTGAGGCAACTAGTCTAGGAGAAGGAAAACTCTGAATTCATGAACCTGTTAAACTTTGCTTTAAAAATTGACCTTGTGTCATATCCTGCCCGAACGGAGGGGTTGGGTAAATATGAATAACTTAATTTGCTTGGATATTTCAGTTTTGTTTTTTTTCTTTGCTTAAACCTTTTGGTGCAGAGAGCAAGTCAAATCAACTGAATGTATTTAATGTGTGAAGTCAAGATGTAACGTTAGTCCATCCACATTACTTAAAAAAAATTCCGATCCAATTTTTTATGATATACCCTTTAAAATTACCTCTTGTTCAATATATCCTGTCCCTAAAGATTTTGTAAATTAAAAAAAAACTTTATTGGGGGAGTCCCCACGGCATAATGGTTAACATTCTTGACTTCAAACTCAAATCACGCTTTTGCATACACTTTTCGACTTATGCCCTTTGAAAAGGCGTGAATCACCTTATCCTCCAGCTATGGGTTGACTAGTATCATTGCTGTTCTTCTACATTAAATAACCCACAAAGGTTGATATGTCTTTAAACAAAGACTTTAAAATACTTAATTACTTCTAAAACTTTAGTAAACAGTCATTTTTAGAAATATCAGTGAATAAAAAAATTCTCTTATGAACAACGCTTGTGTGATATATCCCTCTATGCCATTAGTGTATTGTATTTGTCGCTGCCTCCCACCAGACAAGACTTGACACAAGGTCAAAAGCCCGAAGGCCAATTAAAGTGGGGATAAAGGGGAGGTGAAGGTCGGGAATGAGCCGAGACTTGAATTAGTCTATTGTAGTATAGTTAAACACCGATAAGTTAATTTACTTGGATATTTATGTTCTTTCTATGCTTAACCAATTTGGTGTTGAGGGAAAATTGAGTCATTCCCGTCAAAAAAATATTATAAATATTTTATTGTTTCTTAAACTTTAGTAAAAACAGTCCTTTTTAGAAGAATCAAAGAATGAAATAATTCTCTCATGAACACACTTTTAGTATATAGTAATTTTAGTATATTGTAATTCTGAAATTCCAATAGATTTTATTTTTTCCTTGATTTTTTTTTCATTTCATGATTAAAAGAGCATTCCAGCTTTTAAATTTGTTGCCAAGTGCATCATACCAAAAGGTTAGAAAGAAAGTCCTTTTTTTGGTATTAAACATGCACATTAAGAAAATATTTTAAAAAATCTCATTCTAAGTAAAATTTAAGAACTTTATTTTTACCTTTCTTATATGTTGCTTTCATTGAATATTGAGTTCTATGTTGAGTCAAATTCTATTTATATAATTTAATCAATTGCAAGTTGATATGCCATAAAACCCAACCAAACCAAATCATATATATTTACTATATATGTATAAAGAGGATTTGGTATTAAATAACCAACAATGGTTGATATGCCATAAAACCAAACCAAACCAACAAAAATCAATCAAGCACGAAAAAGATTTACTTGTTGGTGATCAAAATTTTTTTTTTAAACTCAAAAGTGAATGACACTGAAATTGTTAAAATGGTCCTGTTACCAAACTGGGGAGCCTCCCCTCCTCTCATGAGTTTCAAGTCAATTAATTTTTGTGTGCTCCAATTCACCTTGAAGATCATTATCAAAGTGTGTCAGTAGCAAGGATTCACTTGACTCTCACACACCATCCATCCCTATCGGCCATTGCTCTAAGTCCTCTAGACTGCATCAAGTGTCCAAACAGAGCTGATGAATGTAAGTTTTTGATGGTCATCCAACACTGTTGTATGGATGAGTAGGAGTCCATAGGAGAACGTCTCTTATGAGTTCATCCTTACTTCTCCAGTAATGCTCAGCTTGTCTTGTTCATCTTACTTAGATGGTTTGTGAGATGGGAGGTAAGTGGCCATACAACTGCTATTTTGTAGGGTGTTTCTTCCAGGATTTGTTCAAAACAGCACACAACATCCTTGTGTATTTTCCATCTAGCTTTTTCCCCTAACATTTCATTGAAGTGGTGCAGCTCTGCAATAGTACTGACACAGTTATAGCTCGAGAGAATTCCCATTTTATTTTATCAGAGAGAGATCAGATTTACATATGGTTGTTAAACTTTCAATAGTAGTACGCTTTACCTATGAGTCTGTTGACATCACTTTCAATTGATGAGATATTGCTGCCAAGGTATATGATCTGGTCTACTAATTTCAGAGGCTTGCCATTTAATAAGAAAACAGCACCATTATATGTATCTGTGTGTATATATATATATATATATATATATATATATATATATATTTTAAAATGTATAGGTCCATGAAGAGATTTGTATTTTTGAAAGATTTTTTTTTCTCCGTTTGTATTTGTGTGTATAATTCATGTTTACGCATGTAAAAATGAAATAAATAAATCTTTAAAAAATACAAATTTCTTCTTGGAACTATTTTAGAATGTTTCTTTCTGTTTTTGGACCTACAACGAAAAAATTTTTACACACACACACACATATATATATATATATATGACTTCTGATACTGTGGGTCATAATAATAAACAGCTAGTTATATTTAATGAGGAAATGGCACCATCTTAATTAAAATATGTGAAAACTATTATTCCTTTTCTTCCTCCCCCCACTCTCTCTCTCTCTAATTCAGTCTGAAAGATAAAAATTCACATTTGAAGTAAGGACAACAAATTAGGAGAAAGTATAAGCTTGACAACTCCCTCTCCTTGTTACTCATTTTCTCTCTCTCTCTCTCTCTCTCATTCTTAATGATCAGGTCATTAAGAAGAATTTTTATACTGTCATAAAACAGATGTTTGCTTTAGAAAGAAAAACATTAATTACAATAACAGTGATGATATTGGCAAGTGGTTGGGGGGATAAAGATTAAGTTGATGGAGCGGGGAGAAAGAAGAGAAGGAGGAGGGCATATTGATAATCTTCATCTTTCCTTTAAATGCAAATGCCTTCATTCCTACCACTTTTTTTTGTCAGACATATATTTTCCTTGCCAATATTGTAATGCCATGTCTAATATTGACAATAATTTTGTCATTTCCTTTACTAACGAAGACAGACAAAGGTGACTCATACTATAATCAGAATCCTCTTCCTTTTTAACTTGAAACACCCAGCAATTCTCATTCACTTAACCCCTTCCCTGTATTTATTATGAAAAAAATGACTGTTTATCTGTTGTTTTTTAACCTCTTATACATTTGTTGTTTTTTTTTTTTTTTTTGTCTTTTATTTTCTTATTCTTGTTGTTGGTCACTAGCTGTTTATGAAGCCAGTAAACCTCAGTTCATATACACCACTAAACACTTTCTCATAACTCTCATTAGACAACATTTTTTTTTCAACACAAGCAATATGAAGGACCTACAGTTCTGGTCACAATTATTGGCAACTATGAAATTTTAGTACACAATACAAAATATTTCCTCCAAGAAACAAACAAAAAAGAAATCAGCCTAGTGAAACAGCTTTCGTCTATTGACAACTCGTAGTTGATAAAGAACAGCAAATGATACATGAAAGTTTGTATAAATTTGGTTATTTTCTGTTTATTTCTGAAGATATTGTAAAAAAAATGAAAAGGCGCCAATGATTATGACCAGGACTATATATGAAAATGTTCATATCTGTAGTTCTTCAAGAGAGAAATAGTGTCACATTATGGCACCACTTAACGAGGGTAGGGGGTTGTAATGATACCCCTTAAACCATCACCCTGACCATGGTAAACTCACTGACAAAAAGAAGACAAACACAAAAAACTTTAGTTTGTTTGGTATGTAGGAGAAATTAATTGGTTGGAGAAATCTGTCTAGTAGACAAATTTGAAATAGAAAGAAGCTTGATCCAGCAGGAGAGAGACAGATAGTGTATAGTGGGAGACAAAAGAGAGGACAGAGACTTTTGTTATTTTTCTGCTCACCAGCTATTTTTTACATGTGATATCTGCCTTTGTTGGCTTTCTCCTTCAGGTCTCTCCTTTCTCTTAGAATCCACCCTTACCTCTAAAAATCATTAATTACATAATCAATATTCCTAAAATGATAAGTAACTGCCAAGTCACAAATATAAGCTGATTCTAAACAATTGTTTATCTTTGAATATTTTCCATTCCAAGTATGTTCCCAACATTCTGAATTCGAATTTGTAACTAAGTGTTAACTTATAAACAAATGCGTGTATGAAATTTTGCAATTCGGATTTAAATTCAAAGTTTAAATAAAAAAAAGAAAAAAAAAAGAATTAACTGCTAGAATAATTAATTGAAATCCTTAATTATCTTACAATAGAATTATACCAAAATTATGAATTCAAACATGACCAGTACCATATAAAGTAATTATTAAAAAATTATCCCAGAAGAATTTGATATATCGATAAAACAAAATATCAAAAATGAATAAATAAAATAAAATAAACTCTTGAACATCTACACAAAAATATAAATATAAATTTACAATGTTCACAACCCCTAACCTCTGGACATAAAATAACCCCAGACAGGTTGACATACCGTTAAAATCATGTCTGGTAAATTTATTATGACTAAATTCAGAATTTAATCATTGCTTTCAAGAATTTAATAAGAGCTAAAGTGTTAGGGTTAGCGAAGCCCTATTTACCATAACTAGAATCAATTAAAATCAAACCTCAATAGAAAAATAACTTAATTAATTAAGCAGGTAAAATAGCAAAAAAAAAAAAAAAAAAGGAACAAATAAAGGACATCAAATATTAATTATTAACATGAAAAATTGACTTAGCTTTCTAGGTTGTCTCTTCTTTTTAGATTTTATTTTATTTTTCATTTTTATAAAGAATGGGAATTACTTTTTAAAATTTACTTTTTCGTTTTCTTTTCATATTTATTTTTGTTTAAAAGGGCTGTTGCATAATATTATGAACTGGACTATGTAGCAGGACCACTGTATTAAAATAGAAATTAATTTGGTTAGACCTCTGTTTACATAGTCCTGTAAACAAAATAAATAGAGATTGTAGAAATGTTAGAAATTAATTACTGTATCCTGTTTTCCATGCAAGAAAAAAGGTAGAGAGTTGGCCATTAAATAAAGCCAAATCACCAAACCAATAAAGAAAAAAACTTTTTTTTAATATACCAAATGGAATCAATTTCTGGTTAAAAGTTCAACAAGATTAAACTAACATTGACAGGAGGAAGCCATAATACAAACATTGAATTAAATTTTGATATGTGGACAGCTGAGACCACAGATAAATATTGTTCTTATTGAAAAAGAGTCTCTATATCTTTTGAGAAGTTTAATTTTGGTATCAAAATGTTACATTAAATTTATTAATATAGTCTTTTAATCTTTCATCTTTTTTTTCATCTCAAAGAAAGAATAGTTCATTGACAAAATAATATGTGTGTATGTAAAAAGTAATTTACTTGTAATAGTTTTTAGTAATATAGTTTTAACGAAAAACAGATTTTAAAATTTTTTCTAAAATGTCCCATCAGTAAAAAGAAAAAAAAAAATCAAACAAACCAATGCCAAACCCTAATTCAAAAATTCCACTGTTAATGGATACTCCACCTGATTCCTTAGGGATAGGAATTAACTAACAGAATTAGCAAAAATAAAATCTAACTTCAACAACTTAGAATAAGAGGGATGTATATAAAAGAACTGATAGCTTGAAGAGAGTCAGAAGAAAAAAGAAAGAGAAAAGCATGTCTGTTAAAAAGAACTTATTTGACGACAAGATCCCAAGGTATTCAGAAACATAAGAAATCAACTCCACCAAAAGAAAGAAAGGCAAAATATTTGAGTGAGTGATTTTTTTTTCACCTACAAGTATCTCTCCACTCAATGAACTATTACAGAAATGTTGCTATTGATACCAAAATAATTTCAAATTAAGGACTCTCTACACTATAACACATGTAATTAAAAATAAGTCACTGTTGTTATTTGTTTCCAGTATTTCTGTGTTCTTGTAATTTCTTGTTTGTTGAAATTCTTTTGTCTATTTCATTCCTGAAGCCAAGTTTACAACTATCAACCTTATACTTGCAACAGACCCACTTTTGTTCAATTGGACTTATAAGCTATTCAAGTCTTAAAAAAAGAAGAGTCTTCTAAAATTCATCGTATGATGAGATGGAAAGTCCCTTGAGATTTTTTTTAGTCTATTGATTAACCAGTAGCAACTGGTTGAGTCAGGTGAATACCTCATATTTATGTGCCATAAGTGGAATTGCAATTCTAAGAATTTAAATTTTTATTTATCATAGATATTGAAATCCTGGTTGCTGATTGGTTAGTGAATAAGAGATTGAGTCAGGTGGTCTGTTTATACCAACGTCCATGTAAATCAACCTTAGTTTTCTTATCAGCATTTTGGCCAAAATTTTCTTAGTTTCATTATTTTCTTGGTCTTATTTTCTTGCTATTGTTGCTGTAGCAGTGCTACAAATATCTTCATTTTTTTTTAATATAAACAGAATCTCTTGAAAGTTATGAAAATGGCCTTTGTGATAGAACTTTCTTTATTTCATCTATATTTTTTGTTGATGTAGTAAGAAATGTTTTTTTTAAAGACCACATGTAAATGAACGATAGCCATGATATTGGAGGAAAAGTAAATATTAAAAAAAAAATAAAAATAAAAATCTCAGTGTACACATGCATGTATACATAGATGTATTTACTTAATCGGCCTTCGGGCCTTGTGTCAAGTCCTGTCTGGTGGGAGGCAGTGACAAATATCATACATAGATGTATTTACCTAACTCCTCTGCCATGAACAGGATATGACCCTAGGTCAATTTTTAAGTAGAGTACAGCTGGTTTAAATTCAGAGTTTCCTTTCTCCTAGATGGGTTACCTTACCAAGGATAAAGAACTAAGTCTTCTTTACTATTTACCCCTAACTGGAAAGAGAACAGATTAATTTCTTTCCCAGGAGCATTAATGTGAAGTGAAACTCTAAGAACTTCATCTAGGATTTGAACTCTTATTGCCAATTTCATCTTCTACCATGATAACCATTACAATAAACTCACCTTCCAATTGTTGGTCATTTCCTTGAAAAATACAATTGATTCTTAATTTATGAGGTTACTTGATCTTGCAGAAATCATGCAATTACTAGTGAATTAATTTGAAATACAGATTAAATATTTGCCATTTATTAATTTTGGGCTTGTATTTCTTAATTTCAGTTGCTTTTTATTGCAACTGCTCAGATTTCAATTATTTCTTATTGCTGCCCACTGACTTAACCCATACTCCACCACCACTTAATTTTCCTTTGATTTAATTATTTTCAGCATTAACAATTTAAATATTTCTGGCATTTGGAGAAACCAAAAAAAGCAATTAGAATTAAGAAGAAATGAATACAAATAAAAAAAATTAAACGGTGATAATGTTTCAAAAATGATGAAAAATTTAAGACAAAATTTGTCATCTTTTATTTATTCTTAGAGGAAACATTGTCCTCCATTAACTTTTCACTAGTGTTTTCTTTCATCTTCAATTTTTTGTTTTAGTTATTTTTTTAAATCTCTGTATACACTTATTCTTTATTATTTATTCATAAAGAAATAGAGAAGACAAAACCTGTTTTAATATTGTTGTTCGTATTATTCATTTTTATTAGTATTTTCTTTCATTCTAAATCTTTAGAACAACTTTGACTGTTTATCAAATGTCCAATATCAATATCTTTTGAGTAAAAGTTATTTAAGCTCATTAACTTTTTGCCAGACTCAGCTAAGGAAGTGGAACAGATACTACTGTTAAATCTAAGCCAGAAGTTTGGTTGGTTGGGTTTTATGGCATATCAACCATTGTAGGTTATTTAATGCCAAATCCATTTTTATGAAAATATTTCTATTCAGTTTAGCATAAGTACACAATTTAAAAGTAAGTACAGTTTAATTTCTATTTCAGTTTAGTATAAGTACAGGTTTTGTTTTCACACAGTTAAATGTAAAAACAGTTTTATATTAAACAGTTCAGTTTAGTGTAAGTACAATTTCGATGTCAAAAAATAGTTCCATTTCAAATAATTCAGTTCAGCATAAACACACAGTTTAAATGTAAGTACAGTTTGTCAAAAATATTTTTATTTCAAGCAATTCAGTTTAGTCAAACAATTCAGTTTAGCATAAGTATGCCATTAGTTCTATTCAACCCATAGATAGGGCCCTATCAGGTGTTACCACTCCGGGCCAGAGTGGACCTGGGAGCAATAGCAATGAAGGGGTGCTCTGCATTCCCCAAAGCCCCAGCATTACTGGAACCTCACCATCAGATTGTTGAGTGTCATATCCAGGACACTCGGGGGGGGGGGTCTTACTCCTCTGCAGAGGTGCAGTCAGTGTATTCTACAGCCCCAGCCGACTGGCTAACCTGAGGTTTGGTGGGAGATGATACTTCCATCCTTGATGATGTACAAGTTTTCTGTTCTTAGACAGATGTACCAAACTATACATGAATAATCCTGTCATTTTTTATGGGTACTATACGAGTTTGTTTGTTTGGGGGTTTTTTGTTCTTTTACAGTAAAAATTTTTATATTTGGTTATTTTGATAATTGGATTTTTTATCTTTTTATCTCAACACTCTGAATGGATTTACTCTTTATGTTAATTTGTCTCTAGTTTTTATTCGAGGTATTTTTGCTTTTTATCACAACACTCTGGGTCTATAAACTCTTCAAACGCTTGAGGAAACTGAAAAATCACAAATAAAGAAGTAGTTTCAGATAAGGCTTGAACTTGCGTACCTCACCTCAGGATCTTGTTTTCATGACTGTTGCCTTACCTACTCCAACTGCAAAGCTAGCAATAAATTATCAAAGCACAAAACTATAGTCATTTTGACTATTTATGCTTTTTAATTCCCTTGTCTGTCTTTGTTTTGCTACTCAATCTTGACTTTTGAATTAAAAAAAAAAAATTTTAAATAAACGGTTTCACTGTTATCATTTTAAAAAAAAAAAACCAAAACATTTTCTTTCAAACTTCTTTTTTCTTTTAACTTCAAATTCTAATTGGAAAGTAGCTTTTAGAATTATTTATTCTAAACCCCCTCCCCAATCCCCACAGCTTCATAAAAATACATGTATTTACCCAAACCCTCCACACAAGCAGGATGCAACACAAAGTCAATTTTTAACAGGTCTGAATTCAGAATTTTCCTTCTAGACTGATTGCGATACTAAGGTTAAAGAGTTCAGTCTGCCCTACTATTTACCTATAGCTGAAAGGAGAATGGCTGGATGTATGCCTTTCCCAAGGGTATTAGTGCTATATTAGATGCAAACAGCCTCATTCAGGTCTTTAGGGCTACATCCCGTATCCTCACATAGCTGCTGTATGTATGTTCGAGCTGGTCATCACGCTTTTGCTCGGCCATATGTGGTGGTCCATGGGAGTACATCACTTATGAGGTCATCCTTGTTTCTCCAGCAGTGTCCTGCATGTCTGGTTCGTCTAGCTTGGATAGTAAAACTAACCCAGAGCTGAACGTTTTTAGACCTTATTTTTCAATGCAGCTATCATTGAGGATTTAGAAAAATTTTCATAAACTGGCCAAAGCCTGACTGGCCTGTTTATCAAAATTTTTCTTATTCCCCAATGATACCTGCATCAGAAAAATAAGGTCTAAAAAAAAGTTTGTCTGGCTATTAGTTTTTCCTTATTTCCTAGCTTAAAACTTGTCAAAAATGATTGGTTTATTGACATATGAATTCTGCTTTTGATCAGTGTGTACTATCTGTACACCCTGTGGAAAGAGTGGCCTCAACCCAAAAAAAAAGAGTTATATTTTTAACTGAGGCAAAGTACACAGATACTACACTTTGATTCTAGGCAGAAGTACTGGTCTATATGTAAACAATCCAATTATTTTTTATTGACATTATGCTAGCACTCATCTAAGAACAAATGTATGTTCAAGTCAATTGAAAATTTTATAGATTAAGAATGATTTCTCTTTGTAAATAAAATAAAAAATAAATACATCTATCAATTCAACTGAGATTTATCAATCTGTATTGAAATGTTTAAACTCTAACTTTTTTCTTTGGTATCTTTTAAATCTACCTTATATTTCCTAAAAATGAATTTACGACAAAAATAGTTTAATTAATCTTTAAATCAACAAAGTTAAATTTCCAAATTACTCCCCAAATCACCTTGCATCATATACACAAGTGTATGTATGTGTGTGTGTGTATGTATATATATATATATATATATATGTGTGTGTGTGTTTATATAAAACAAATAAGAAAAGTTTAATAAGAAGAGTACTTGGAAGGGGTAGTATAAAACCTATAAATACTAGGTGGCATAATGGTTAGAGTGTTCGCCAATGGTCTAAGAGACTGGGGTTCAATTCCAGGTCAACTCTACCTAAGACTCAAAAAATGGTACTTGATGCCTTCTTGTTAAACACTTTGCATTATAAGGTATGGATCAAGAGTAAGGGAAGCAATCCAGGGAAAGGAGTAGCACCCTCCCCTACACCTCAGTGTAGTAGTTATTAAAAAAGGAGACTTCAGGTCTCCCTTGACTATGGTCAGCCACTTTAAGTTTCATGTTTTACACAATCTTCAGAAGATTCTACGATATCCTTTTGATTTGAAACTTTTCTCAAAGTACAAATGGAACACACAATTTCTCCAAAAATTACATGACATTTTAAAAAACGAACACTTGTGTATTGTTTAAACGGCCAATTTTTCCTGATGTATAGGTTTTCCCTAGGTTTTTGTATAAATTTTGGAAACAGCCATCATTGATTTAACATCATTAATAACATCCCTCCCAGTCCTGATGGTTCATTAGAACTGAAACACTTTGTTTCTCAATAAATCTCTCCTTCTGCTTGGATTACCTTGTTATCAAATTTTTCTATATATTGTCAGATTTTACTCTGATATTTACTTCCATATATATATAATGATAATAAATAAATATATATTATATATATATTTATTCTGCAGAATAATATTTTCCATGGATTAAATATATATATAATATATATTTATCTATTATCATTATTATTATAATAGCTCTATCCTCGATATTGAGCACTCTCCATATTATATTGCACTTGGTTCAACACATAACCACATAATGATTTATTGACGACCAACACTCTCATAATATATATATATATAAAAGTTAGAATATCATTTACCAACAGTTCTTCGTGATGTTCAGTTTCTGACCTATGTGACCATCAGACTAAGTATGACTTGGTCTAGTGATTGCACTGGCAAGAAATTGACAGTCACCAAACATCATTATCTCTGTGTTTATGCTTTTCTAATTTAATTATATATATATGCTCTATCACAAATATTAAGCACTTTGCTAATGATCCGGGAGACCTGGGTTCAATTCCAAGTCTAGTTATACAAAAGACTCAAAAAATGGTACTTGATACCTCCCTGCTTAACACTCAGCATTATAAGGTACATATGAGGGTAAAGTAGAGCAATCCAAGGAAAGGAGTAGCACCCCCTCCCCTACACCTCGGTATATTCATATTTACCAACCCCTCCGCTCGGGCAGGATATGACACAAGGTCAGTTTTTAAGCAAAGTTTAACAGGTTCATAAATTCAGAGTTTTCCTTCTCCGAGACTAGTTGCCTCACCAAGGCTGAAGAAATCAGTCTGTCCTACTATTTACCCATAGCTGGAGGAAGAATAATTGGATTCATACTTTTCCCAATGGTATTAGTGCTATGTGAAATACAATCAGTCTCATCCAGGATTTGAACTCGTGTTGCCGTGTCCATTTCCTCCGATGATAACCATTACACCATGGGCACCTCGGTATATCAGCTATTGAAAAGGTAGCCTTCGGGTCTTCCGCAACTATGGTTGCCAACTTTACTTTTACTTTATATTATTAATATATATATATATATATATGTGTGTGTGTGTATGTATGTGATAAATATTTTAGATAATGATCTACAGTTAATAAATCTGACTAAAGAAATAAAAGCCAAATTGTTGAGAATAAGTTATTTTAAACAACTTAGTTTTCATGTTTTCAGCCATATTTCTTTGCTCCATGTGTGTATATATATATATATATATATATATATATACACACACACATCACATATGCATATAACATTTGTAAAGAAATGTTTTGCTAGAGGCAGTGTCAGATTAACTCCTGGCAGGGCTCCTAGGCTCAAACTTCTTTGGTCCCCTTAATATCCCCCCTCTTCTCTTTTGCACTTTTCTTTTATGCAATTTTGGTGGGCCCCTCGGCTTCAGCCTAGTCAGCCCTATGGATAATGTGGCACTGGCTAGAGGTCTAGCTTCATGACAGCAGACTTCTAGTGAAACATGTTAATCTGATTTTCCAAACTCTATTTTTTTTTATATTATATGCACAATGTGTTTTTCCTTTCAGCTATTGTATTTTGCATATACAGAATTATCGTAATATACAATGTAACAAGGGACATAGTTGCATTCTTTTTCTTTTAATGTACTTTAAATTGTTTCCACAGAGCTTCTTTTTTTTTTCTTTTTTTTTTTTAATCTCTTATGGTTTTTAAAATGTCATCCATTATTTTGCAGCTTTATAGACATTTACTCAATGACAGATAACCAAATTTTGCTGCATTATTACAAAAATATCTAATTCTTTACCACCACCACCATCATTACTACTACTACTATTATTATTATTATAACAACAACAACAACAACAACATGAACAGTTACTATTTCATTTCTCTTCTGTATACTCTTAACACACTTTTCTTGTTGTTTTTTTTTAAATTTTATTTCAATGATCACTTAT
The DNA here is from genome assembly GCA_963585895.1 of Sepioteuthis lessoniana. Taxonomy (NCBI): domain Eukaryota; kingdom Metazoa; phylum Mollusca; class Cephalopoda; order Myopsida; family Loliginidae; genus Sepioteuthis; species Sepioteuthis lessoniana. Next base: position 15,831,517 of record OY757919.1, read on the forward strand.
AATGATTTTATTTAATAGCTAATGCATGTAACTTTCTGAAGGTGTGTTTTTATTTCGTAAATAAGTCTTCAAGAAGTAGACACTTCATCTTTGTTTTTTGGTTCTTTAGCACTGCCAAGTATAACCATATCATTAAGAGTCTTTACAGTTTTCTTTTTAGATACTATCAGTTGTGGTGTATAAATCAAGATTTTTACCCAATACCCAATGGAGTTATTCAAGGAGAAAATTTTAAACTTTTTTTTATAAATACATAGTATGGGGCCTTTCCAAAAATTCAAGATTGGTACAAATATTTATAGTCCAGGTTAAAAGTGTGGTGAGAGTAACTTTAAGCTGAACTGTTGTAGACCTTATTTTTCTGATGCAAGTATCTTTCGGGAGCATGGAAAGTTATTGTATATGATCCAGGCTTTGGCCGACTTATCAAAACTTTTCTCATTCCTCAATGATGCCTGCATTGAAAAAGTATGGTCTAAAACCATTCCGCTTAGGGTTACTCTTCCTACACTTTTAACCTGGACTATTGCTATATGCAAAAAGTTCCATCCTGTTTGTGGGATATTGCTGCCTATTTGTGTTTTAGATTCTGTTTTTAGTTAATCTTCCGTAAATGGGAGAGGGGTGTTAATTGGGTTAAACTTTCTTTTAAAATTTCTCCAAAATTAAAAGTAAACAAGATGGTCTGCCTGAAACTTGATGTGCACTAACAGAAAAAAGAAAATTGTGTTTTGTCTTGGATACTTTTAAATCTAAGAGACTTACTCCATTTTGAGTTAGTCAAATTAGTTCACCAAAATATACAATTGATTACTTTAAATGATGTACAGTAAGTGCTTGGTTGGCTATTTGGTATGACTATTTTAAGTCAATTTTCAAGACAAATCAAGATTTGTTATGGCTGTTTTAAGTCAACTTAGAAGAAAAATCAAGACCAAAACATAAATTTTTTATTAAAAAATAGGAGTTGATTTATACATCAAGTTGATATATATGTAGGGAGACAATAAAAAAATTGTCTCCCATCGATTTTTTTTTAATGGGGCGTCTTTTGCATACCTCATGGTCATGTGCACCTATTGCCTCTATGAACAGGAATTATACGAAAGAGGTTCAAAACGAGAAAAAAGTCTCACTTGGTTCTTTTGATGTTCATAGCTACATAGGCTTTACAGTTCAATGTCTATATGAGTGACGACATCATTTGTGAGAACAAGTCTGTTCAAGGAACAGAGATAAAAAAAACAAAAAATCGCACGTCTTACTCATTCAAAGAACATGGACCAAAGAGGATGAAAAAAGGATTTGGAGATTTTCACCTGATCATAAGGCATGCAAAAGACATGATCCCAAATCTAAGGGAGACAATTATTTATTGTCTCCCTATATATATATACATCAAAATTTATGATTTTATGAAATATAACTGTAAACAATAAAAAGAAAAAAATTGTCTCTAGATTGTTGTGAGATCACTTCATTTTGATATTTGTTTACAGCGAACCCTCAAGAGGAACCAAAGCGGGTGTGGACAGGTTTGTTTAATTGTTTACTTATATAACTACTTATATTTATATATTTAGATATGGTATATGCTTTTTTTATATTTTATATTTTTACATTTATATTTGCTATGATATGTAGATATTTCACATTTAATGAATTTAGCTATTTTTATCATTTTTTTTCTTTAATATTTTATTGCTGGATTTGGGGGTAGGCAAATATATTTTTCAAATCTTTTTTACACATAATATTCCCGTGTGAATACAAAAGACAGCATAACCATTTGGATGTGTACACCAAACTTAAAATTGCACATTTCTTTCTAGTCTGATTTATTTGTTTATTCAATAATATTTCTTCGACTTTATATCTATTTTTTCCTTCTGAATGTTTTAAATATCTTTTCTATTTTTCTTAATTATATTTATTTTATGAATTTGCTTTGCCACAGTTTCTTTTAGATGATCATAAAATTGATAACATTCAGGTCCTGATCATAATATATCTCTTACTTCTTAGGTTTTTGAAAAAAAAAATTAACAACACTGTCTTATCAAGATCATTGAATACTCTAAATCAAAGACGCATTTTAAAGCTTTTAATGGGAAAATTATGCCAGTGATAATTATCGCTATGAAACTTTTTATTTTATTTCAATGATTCTTAATTATAATCATTTTATTTAATTCATGACTATAGCAAATATTAGTGGTGAGTTACGGTGTGATGGTAATTTCATATTCTATAAACATAAGGAGATTGCTACTGACTTCTGGAGATCCGTGAAAAGTATGAGAAAGAGAGAGAATGAATCAATGAATGGAACTGTATTTGAAAAGATTAAAACTGAGACTAGAAAATAAAGTCAATAATTAATTTTCTTAAAAGTCGCACTGGAAAAAAGAAAATCTGCAATGAAATATCTAAAATTATGGTGCCCACATTTTTCTTGTCATTTTCAAAGTGTGTGTGTGTGTCTGTGTTGTTAAATAACTTTAAAAGGTCAAAAAGCATTTAATGATTTTCTTATGAATTTTTAATCAGATAATTTCAAAAATATATAGCAATTTATTGTGCTCATAAAGTTCAGAGGTGAAGAATCAATTATTTTGTCTAACAATAAGGCTGAATTTATTAAATTCTATGTTTACTAAAAATTCTAAATATAAAACTTTTAGTCAATAAATTCAATTAATTTCTACTACTTAAATAAATGAAAAACCTTACCAACATTTCATGATTTTTTTTAGATTGCTATTTGGAAAAAACATTGGTGTATTAGATTCTAAAGTATTGAAGTAAAAATGTTATTGATCTTTTGACAAAGTTATGAAAAAGCCACACTTAAAAGTTTAGCTTTAGCAAGCCTGTCCTATAGATGGAGTACACAACTGGCCTTAGCAAGCCTGTCCTATACATGAAGTCCAGAATTGGACTGAGCAAGTCTTTCTTATTGATGAAGTCCAGAACTGGACTTAACAAGTCTATCCTTTAGATCTAGTACACAACTGGCCTTGACAAGTCTGTCCTATAGATGAAGTACAAAACTGGCCTTAGCAAGTCTGTCTTAGCAAGATTAAGTATAGAACAGGATAAGAATTGTCCCAAAATGACAAGTTTCAACAATCCACTAAGTGCAACTGAAGTATCAACACTTTTGACATATCTAAGTTTTTGTTTGTATTTTTTTAAAATAATGTGACAGCAAATTGACTAAAATCCCAAAACGGGACTTTATTTTTGCACGTGTGAAGACGGGGCAGGTTGGCACTTGATCCCTTATAGAATAAGTCCTCGTTCAGAGTTTTTCTCTCAGGCATATAAAAACTGGCATATTATGTGGGGGATCAATTTAGGGCTAGACTGACCGCTGCCGGCAAGGGGTTCCAAATTTCACACTATCCACACACCCACCAGGTCGCTTTCCTTCCTCCCCTAGACAATGGAAGATATGGACCTCTAGGTTGAGACATAATAATATTATATTGTAGTAGTCGGCAACTCCGGTTTCCCGTGTGATATTTTAAAGGAATTTATAGGACAATTTTTAAGCAAGATAACATAAGGCGAATAGAAGCTGAAAAAGAAAAATGAAGTAACAAACTCGAGCATAACTGCAAAGATCAACTTCGACCACGTGGTAACATTAAAATACATGAATCTTTGACTACAATTATATACACCTTCAAAGTGTCAAAATATATAATAAATGAACAGTCCATGAACATAAATGTCTTTCTTCTTTTCTGTTCTTTCGTTTTTCTTCAAATTGAGAGAGAGAGAGAGAGTGGTATATAAAATTGGGTATAAGGAGAAATTGCCCCAAAGTTACTTATCTTATTTTTCGACGGGGTTCCACTGGAGAATCTTTCTTCTTTTACGGGCTAATAGACTTTATGCTATTTTTAATACTGGCTTGAAGAACTTGGGTCCCTCATGTCTCAGATATTCTTTTGTCTTCTTCTACCCGGAATACTGGCTTTGGTTCATCTGCCCGCTACGAACCCTGTCCAAAAACTAACTTTCTCTTTTCGTTTTTTTCGCCGACGGGAAGAAGGTGCCACTTCCGTTTTAGGGTCCCAGCCAATCACTTGGCTTCTCTCTTCCTCCCCCTGGTCGGGCAATTTCTTAGCGCTACTAGATGTCACCCAAGTCAGGTTACTCAGTACAGATAGCTTGCCCTAATTTACCATCATGCCTTAACGGTCATTCTCTGACGGCTTGCTACTGTTAATTCAAATGAGAGGATAGCAGTCATCCCACTTCCATCGTCTCAGTGGGATATCACGTGACAATAATAACCAGAAATTAGGATGTCACTCAAGGGGGAAAAGAAAAAAAGGTCAGGGAATTTTTACATATGCTATGAAGCAAAACATAATAAAATAATTAGTGGAAGATTGCCACTGACCTATGGAGCTCCACATTGACTCCAGATGGCAGCTACTTTTCTACCTTGAATGTTTATATAAATGGTCTGTCTTCATGGCTCAAACAATCACTTCTGTTGATATCATCATCAATGTATTTCTGCTAATTGTTAGCTTAAACTGCTTGTCTAGATGGTGTTGCCACTGCTTTCATAAGGTGACTGGATAAAGCAGACAGGTGTTTGACAAAGGGCAACACAGGTGTGTCTAATACTTAAGAGATGTAGATGAAAGAACTACTTGTTAATTAAGCAAAGCAAGTCACATTTCTCTTCTATTTTGTTATAACAACACAAATGTTCACTGGAGAAGTATAAGAGAGAGAACAAATGTAGTCCCTTATTTTCTTCTGATCAAGAATCACTTGCCCCTTTTTTTTCTGTGTGGGATAACTTTTTCTTCTGTGACAAAATACACATGATTAAAAACAAATCACAACAGGAAGAAATGCTATTGAAAATTACTTGTGCCCGTTGCCTTTATTGATGACTGCAGTTGATTGACTAAGCAGAGGTTACACTCATTATATAAGGATTATTCAATAAATAAGATGAATTTTGCCTAAGGAGTTGGCAATAGGAAGCACTGTTTACAGTACCATTTTTTTTTTTTGAGGAAATCTATAGAGATGGTTCCGTTCATTACCTTCTTTACAGACCACTCTGCCTGGAATTTTTATTTTAACAGAGAGTCAGTGTGTTTCCACTCCATAGACTGTCTTTTCAAATCAGTTGTAACATTACAGAATCAGATATAATGAGGTAATACAATGCACACAGATATAATTAAAAGGTGTTACTCTATGAGACCCAGAATGAATAGGTGATACATTTCGCAAAATACAAAGCGACTCTGTTGTTTCTCTAGATACAAACATTTATTACAGTCTTCAACATTTCACATAGTCATCAACAAATGAGAGAAATAGAGTGAAAGGATTAGGTCTTATTACTAAAAATGCAGGATTATATGATATATTATCTTATCAACTAATGATGATAAGAACATGTGCCATTAGAAACTTTCCATAAATCCATTAGCTAAATCCGCAGTTATTGCATTCAATGTGTTTATTTTCCACATCCAGTCTGCCTCAGATTTCAAAACATCCTGTCAATTTTATATTCTGCAACACGTGCACCATTTGACCTTTCTCGAATGTGACTTACACTTCAATTCAAAGTTTTTAGCTAACTCATAATCTAATACTAAGAATGAAGTAATTAACTTATATAATTAATTACCATCTTAAATTATATTACATAGGCTTGTCGTTACAAATCCATGTTTAGCCCCCTTGTAAATATATTTTCGACTAAAACATTCTTCTCTGTAAACATCACACATTCTTCTTTAAATTTTACATTGTTTGGCTCTTCTCAACCACCAAAAATTTCATTACAGACCTCTGTTCAAGCCTGGAGCACTCTTTTTGATTTGCTGCCATTTTGAATAGCCTCAAAAGAAATATTTTTGTGAGATTAGAATAATTTTGGGAAGCAACCAATTAAAAAAAATGTAGAGTTTACTTTTATGGAAAAAATCCTAAAAAAAATGTATTTTGCTTATTTAAAAAAATATCCATTATTTATTGAATGACCCTTGTAGTAGCTTAAGAAATTACCCCTAAGGCTTGTAAATAGTGTATTTTTTTCTTTCTCTCTATCTCTTTTAGCTTGGTTTCTTAAATGAAGACATTCCTTGATTAGTGCAGGTATACTGGTGATTGATGAGACCTATTTGAATTAAGCAGGACCTTCCTCAGTTGTGGCAGGTTAAGGGCTGAAATATTGCTGGTTCTGTTATAGCACATTACAATTAAAAGAGTTGATTTTTTACATTAATATTTCCAAGTTAGTGACCTATGAATATCAATATTATTTAAAAAAAACATTATTATGAAAAAATAAACATATCAGTATATTAATACTGGTAATATCAAATTAATATCCTCAACAAATATTATCTTTATAGCACTTCTGATGAAAATTTTACATTATTTTTTAAACTGTTTTAATTCATAAACTCACTAGTATAAGAAATTGGAAAATCACTTTTTAACTAATGATTATTTCAAAGTTAGTGAGAATGGGTTGTATTTGTTTTGTTTTCTGATATATCTTTCTTCAAACTATTTTAGATTTTTGCTAGTATATATATTGTGGACCAATAAAGGGTCCAGAAGAAAGACACAAACTCGGGTTTACATGGAACAAAGTATATTAATGAAAGTATAATACAACATAGGTAAAAAGGTGTTGAACGTCAGTCTGACTGCCAAAGTGTTAGGCTGGAATAAACTTCACCACCGAGATGAATATTCTCCCGGTATTAATAGCAAGAGGAAGAGTTCATTACAGTCTGCAGGTTGGGTACCATAACAATATAAAAGGCATATTTTTAAATAGCCCTATGTTCTCTGTGGTATGTATCAATTTATTGAGACCTTTGGAACATTTTAAACAAAATGGACTCTAACTTTCTTCACTCCAAAAAGTGTATGTATTTTTTAGGCATATCTATGATTAATTTTATTCACATGGCTCTAGTTTTCTGATTTTTATAGCAATTCTTAGTGATAAATATAGATTTTACTCTTAAGGAACACTGACAAGTTTTCTTTTCTTATTTTTGAAAAATGCTTTTATTTATTCATCACCTTTCTATTATAGAAAAAGGTGATAAACAATAAAGATAATAATATAAATGTTTAGAAATGTAAAAAAAAGAAAAATGTATTTTTCTTTAAAACATTTTGTATGTTCAGTTTTTGTCATAGATTTTCTTTTTTGTATATGAATCAATTTGTGGCTACTACATTATTTATTTATTTATTTGTACTTTTATGATGGTGGTTGTAAATTTAACTTTAAGACCTTGTCCATGAAACAATTTTTCATGATTTTCCTTGTGTAGACAGAATAGCTATCTTCATAAATCTTACCAAACTCAGAAAATATTCATAAAAAAAAAGAAATAGATTTATGTAATCATACATAAAATTAGAGTCTAAGAACTGGTGAAATTCAAAACTGCACAGATGAGGTTGGAAGCAACAGAAAACAATTTTGCAAAAAATATCTTAAAAAATATGTCTTTTGCTTTCAGTAAAAATATTATACATATGTACAGTCACACGTGTACCGTAAAATCCTTGGCCTAACCAAGAAGTGAATATTTTAAAAGGTTTGACAGATTAAATGACAATATGCAGAATAAAACAGCCCTGTTGTCCAGGGCTACAGAATACATCAACTGCATCTCTAAAGCAGGGTAAGACTCCCGTAACGAGTATCCTGGATATGACACTAAGCAATCTGATGGTGAGGCTCCAGTAATGCTGGAGCAATGGGCAATATGAAGTACCTCTTCATTGCCATAGTTCTCAGGTCCATTCTGGCCTGGAGTGGTAGCACCTGATAGAATCTTATCTAGGAGTCAAATAGAACTAAATTGTGTGCCTATGCCAAACTGAATTGTTAGAAATAGAACTGTTTTGACATTTAAACTACATACTTATGTTAAACTGAATTGTTTGAAATAGAACTGTTTATATGTATAAAAATGGATTTGGCATTAAATAACCTACAATGGTTGATGTGCTATAAAACCAAACCAAATAAAACTTATAAACTCACAAATTAGTTGGTACCTGGTACCTAGTTATTATCCAGTTTTCAGCATTTACAGACAGTTAACATTGATCTTTACTGCAAGCAGACCTGGAAGGTATTCAACCGATTTCCCATCAAATCAGAATTTGACATAAGATCATTTTATAGTAGGGAGCCGTGCATGAATGAAGACTAATCCAAAAGATACTTGGTCCCATTGACATTCCCCTTTTGGGGCACCTCAGGTACCAAGCAATAAACTCAATCCTGACAAGCAGGTCCAGCCTGGAGGGAAGGCCCCCTGAAACCAAGCCATCATTTACTATTCACCTACCCAGCAAAGTGTCAATTGCTGATATTCATCAGGTATTTTATTATAAAGTTGGCGACTTTAGTCGAGGGTGACCAGAAGGCTCCCTTTTCAATAGCTACTACACCCAGGTGTAGGGGAAGGTGCTACTTCATTCTTTGGATTGCTCCGCTTTACCCTTGATCCTTACCTTATAGTACTAAGTGTTAAGCAATGCGGCATCAAGTCCCTTTTTTTTGAGTCTTTGGTATGACTCGACTTGGGATTGAACCCCGGTCTCCTGGACCATTGATGAACCCTCTACTCATTAGGCCAAGATTTATTTTTCTCTAAGTATAACATCAAATTGCTATATGTTTTGGTCAGAAAGTTGTCTATTATTTATACCAAGAAGTTGATCAAACCACATTACCTGGAGGCATGAAACCATGAAACATGCTCTTCCACATATTTATCTCATAGTTCAACTTAGTTGATACTGAGTTTCTCTCACCCAAGGCTTCTCGAAGTGGTTCATATTGACCTCTGGAGGTGAATAAAATTTTGGTTGGGGGAGTAAAAGCATAGGGGCCCACAGGGGGTAAATGTACTCGTAGGCTTTTATAAATGCCTTTATAGCAGGAAAACAAGAATCACTGGATCATATAGATTTGGTGCAAAATGCTTGATTGGGTGTGATGGCCACTAATGATGTGTCATTCACATATGATCTGTTGAAAACATATGGATCATTTAAATGAGCAAATGATCTGGCTCTGATGGAAACGTTTCAAATCTTTTTTCAGCATCATTAATGATGCATATAATCATGTTTTCACAAAACATTTGAAAACAATTATATTCAAAAAAATTGTTTTATGAAAATACTGGAATCTAAAATATCCCTTCTTTATAATATGAGATGTCTTTTGAGAAGATTATTATTATTCAATAATAAAAATAAAACCATGAATTTAAAAAAAAGAGTAGAATTAAATTACAATGCTTGAAATTTTCCTTCTTATCCATGGTAACAGATTTTTAATGAATACAATTAAAATATTGTTAATGAAATATCCTGCTCTGACCAAAGAAATCCAGATCTTTCCTTATTAAATCAGTTTCAGTTTCAATATTCTGTTTATAAGTTTTCTCGACCTGCAAATGCATTTAACATCATTATGAACTTAAGCTACAAAAAGGAACTTTTATTCTATTTGTTTTCATTACCCTATTCAGTGGCAAAAGCTGCTGGGGCGCCAGGAGAGGCAGTACCACCTTAGCCACCAAGTATCATCCCTGGCTGGTGGCTGATGAGCACATGTTTTAACACATTATATGATAAAATCTGTTTATAAGTTTTCTGTATTTTGTAAAAATTTAAATCTTGAGATCAAAACCATTTAAAAGTTCAATCCCATCTCATTATGACGTCCAATGAAACTAAGAAAAATGTTAGCCATATTCAGTTAACTTATTTGGGGGTGAATGGAAATTAAATTTGGTTACACGGGGGAAGGGCATCAAGCATAATGTTTGAGAAGACCCACTTTAACCCGTCACAAAAACTTTTTTTAAATTCCTTCTGATTTGACCAAAGATTTTTCAGTGTCTCCTTATGTTTCTCTCTCTCTCTCTCACATACATATATATATATACATATTTATATATATATATATATATATATATACACACAATCTTAGGGAATCATATTCATTATATGTTTATATCTACATTTGTTGTGCAGTTGTTTCTTAAGAGGTTTTTTTGGGGTGGGGGTCACATGGTCCCATTGAATACAAATAATTTTTAAATAGATCTATTTGACCCCTAGATGAGACCCTCATAGGTACAACCACTCTCAGTCAGATCAGCAATTTTGAAAAAAAATTATTGAAATTATTGGTTATTGAAACCAGTGAGACATCAAACTCGAACAGTTTACAGAAACTTGACGTAGTATTGAAAAAAATTAAAGGCCAAAAAGCTGCAAAATTGACAAAATTCCTCCTGAAGTACAGAAGACCAGAAAATTTGAGGATATACTTATTTGCTTATGCAATATTGTTTATAAACAAAACATAATCGAGAAATGGACAAACGGCTGCATCCTTCCATTCCCAAAGAGTGACAACCTTGGAATCACTAAGAACTACAGAAATATTACCCTTACTGCTATAGCTGCTAAGGTTTATAATGCCCTGCTTCTCAACTGTATCTAACCTGAAATCTTGAAAATTCTTAGGGAAAATCAGAACAGCTTTCAGTTGCCCAGTCAGTGGAGGCTGTAGAATACACTGACTGCACCTCTGCAGAGGGGTAAGACCCCCACCCCAATAAGTGTCCTGGACATGACACTAAACAGTCTGATGGTGAGGTTCCAGTAATGCTGGAACTTTGGGGAATGTGGAGTACCCCTTTATTGCCATCGCTCTTAGGTCCACTCTCGCCCAGTGTGGTAGCACTTGATATGGGTCCTATCTATGGGTTAAATAAAACTAAACCGTGCTTCCTTCACTATACTGATTTTTGCATTTAAACTGCATATTTATGCTAAACTGAATTGTTTAAAATGGAACTGTTTTGACATTTAAACTGCGTTCTTATGCTTAACTGAATTCCTTGAAATAGAACTGTTTTGACATTTAAACTGTGTTATGTTGAACTGAATTATCTGAAATAAAACTGTTTGATTGCCCAGTCGGCTGGGGCTGTAAAATGCACTGACTGCACCTCTGCAGAGGGGTAAGACCCACCCACCATGAGTGTCCCGGATCTGGTACTAAACAATCTGATGGTGAGATTCTAGTGATGCTGGGGGCTTTGGGGAATGCGGAGCACCCCTTAATTGCTATTGCTCCCAGGTCCACTCTGGCCCAGCATAGTTGCACCTGATAGGGTCCTATCTATGGGTTAGATAGAACTAACTGCATACTTATGCTAAACTGAATTGTTTGAAATAGAAATGTCTTTTTACAATTAAACCATACTTACATTTAAACTGTGTGCTTATGCTAAACTGAATTATTTGAAATGTAACTGTTTTTTGACATTGAAACTCTACTTACACTAAACTGATTTGTTTAATATAGAACTGTTTTGACAAATAAAATTTGTTTAATATAGAACTGTCTTGTAAACAAAATCTGTACTTATACTAAACTGAATTAACTCTGCTTGACTAAACTGAACAGCTTGAAATAGAAATGTTTTTCACAATTAAACTGTGTACTCATACTAAACTGAATTGTTTGAAATAAAACTGATTATTTACATAAAAATGGATTTGGTATTAAATGACCTACAAAGGTTGATACGCCATAAAACCTAACCAACCAACCACTTTCAGAGAAATCAATCCACAACTTCACAGATTCTGACTATCCTTCATTTAGGGAGTAAATGCCTGTTTGTAGATTTCTCCAAGGCATTTGATTCCATACAGAGAGAAAAGATGGAGCAAATACTATTAGCACTGTTATCGCTGTAATGATAACAAAACCATGAAAACAATGGTTCACTCAACTGATGTTGATACCAATTTCTTTGACATTGTCACTGGAGTCTTGCAAGGAGATATATTAGCACAACATATGTTTATACTCTACCTCAACTATATACTTAGAGTGTCAGTATATCTAATAAACCAAAATGGCTATGAAAGAGTCAAACTACACGGATGGCAAGAGAGAGTCAGTGAAATCCATGCTAGCAGCCTGACATGATGATGATGGTGGTAAATATTTTAAAAAATGAATATGAAATTAACAATCTAAAACTGGCATGATTTGAAACTGCACTGACCGAGTAGGAGGCTAGCTCTATACCTAAGGTTTTGTTTAATGGCATATCAACTTTTGTGGGTTATTTAATACCAAATCCATTCTCGTAGAACAACAATAGTGGTACTATTTAACCCATAGCTGTTTGGATGAGGGGGTTCATGCCTTTCCCAAGGGTATTAGTCTGAAAGTGAATGCAATTTCACAACTGGGGTTTGAACTCGCTCACTTCAAGCCTGCAGTCGAGCATTTTAACCTCTCAGATTTACCCTCTCTAACAAAAAGATCGCAAGAACATTTACAGTACATGTGTATTAAGATAGATTTTAATTTCTATAATCCATTGCTTTCAAAAAGGTTAATTGAATAGCAGCTTATATTTAGTTGGTTGGTTCGGTTTTATTGCATATCAACCCTTGTGGGTTATTTAATGCCAAATTCTATTTATACATATACATATTGAATATATAGGATTTGTAAATGAATAATTTGTAGATAACATTCTAAACAAACCAGCTCACATTAGTTTGCACACAGTTAAATGGTTTCAAATATGCCCATCTAACATGAATAATTCTATTCAGAATTAAACATTTCTTTGCACACAGATAAATGGTTTCAAGTATTGCTATCAAACACAAACAATTCAATTTAACATCAGTCATTTGTTTGCACACAGTTAAATTGTTAAACAGTTCTATTTGACCCATAGATGAGATCCTAATGGGAACTACCACTCCAGAACTGATTTGACCAGGGAGTAATGATATAGATGGAGTACTCTATATTCTCTTGGACCAGAGCCTCACCATCTGATGGTTTAGTGTCATATCTAGGGCACTCATTGATGGTGGTGTGGTGTGGTGCTCTTAGCCTCTGCAAAAATACAGTCAATATATCCTACAACTCCAGCCAGTTAGGCTCTGTATATTTGGGCTGTAGTGGCTGAACCTTCCTGCCAGCAATTCATTTTTTTGCCTTCTTAGAGATAGCATCTGAACATCTGTCTCGCAAAATGATGAGTAATGTGAATGCTGCAATGTATCATTGTTTGCATATGGAAAAAAATGAATCTATGAGAATTCCACTGATTTCCACACTAAAAAAAAATGTTAATTTTTGTCCTAAAAATAGACTCGAGAAGCTATAATTTTTACATCTGTATTTTTGCCTTTATTGACCAACTGACATTTTCACATTCATTTCAAAATTTCTTTGAGACTTCCTGACAACAATATTTGATTTGCCATGAAAAATTTGAAGGATCAAAATCCTAAATAATTCAAGAAATCTTTTCCCTCCAAGATTGTTTGAAAATATATTTTTTAACAAATTAGAATCATAGATAAATTATAAACTTTTTATCTAATTTTGAGTTTACTTCATCTTATAAATATGGAAACAAAATATTTTCTTCAGTTGGTATGGAATTGTCCTGTATCTACTTAACCTTTGGTTTATTTCTTTTGAGTGAAAAACTACATTCTTTTCTTTCAAGAATGCATTTCATTCCAACATTGTTTAATTATCTTGAATTGAGCAAATATGTTATTGTTTATGTTGACCTATTGTTGTATACTCACAACCATACAACTGCATGTATACACATACAAATATATGCTAAACCATTGTCAACAATAATGACGAACTTCAATGAACGAACACACTTCTTAATAAAAATATATCTCTCACACTTTATTCTCGAAAGGGTTGATGCTGGTTGTGTGTGAGAGATGAGCTGGAGACGGGGACAGACTGCTATATTGACCCAGCAGTACTTCTTTCTCATCTTGGCTGGGTTGCTCAACCATGGGTAGATGAGGGCCAAAAGCCCTCTATGTACCACAGGCTCTCAATTCGGCATCTTGTCTCCAACTGACTGTTTTTCAAAATCCCCAAATTCTCAGCCCATCACTTCCAGGCATGACGTCATTCCCACTCCAGTCCCATTTCCTATCTGGGGTTTATTATGACAATTGTGATTGTCATATCCTCTGCGCATGAGTGTAGACTGTACCCAATGTCTGTGCACCTGAACTAAGAGCCGAATAGCTCAAAGTCCAACCAAACTAAATGATAAAATATAATTAATGAAAAATGATTAATATAAAAAAATCATTCCGTAATTATATAACACTATTACAAAAAATATTTCACTTGCCGATTGTTTTATTTTTGCTTAGAAATTTACATTAGTGATATAACATCGGTCTCCCACTAGATAGTGACACACACATACAAAGATTGTTTACACACACAAAAAATGTTCACTTAAATTTAGGTTGCACAGTTGGCTGGGGCTGTAAAACACACCAACTGCACCTCTGCAGAGAGGTAAGATTCCCCCACCAATGAGTGTCCTGGATCTGACACTAAACAGTCTGATGGCGAGGTTCCAGTGATGCTGGAGCTTTGGGGAATGCGGAGCACCCCTTCATTGCCATTGCTCCCAGGTCCACTCTGGCCCGGTGTGGTAGCATCTGATAAAGCCCAATCTATAGGTTAAATGAAACTAATGGCATACTTATGCTAAACTGAGTTTTTTGACTTAACTGAATAGCTTGAAATAGAAATGTTTTTGACGAACTGTACTTTCATTTAAACTGCATGTTTATGCTAAACTAAATTATTTGAAATGGAAATCTTTTTTGACATTGAAACTGTTCTTATACTTAACTGAATTGTTTAATATAGATATGTTTTGGCATTTAACTGTGTGTAAACAAAATCTATACTCATACTAAAGTGAATTAGCTGAACTAGAACTACTTGACTAAACTGAATAGCTTGAAATAGAAATGTTTTTACACAGTTAAACTCTACTTTCATTTAAACTGTGTGATTTTACTTAACTGAATTCTTTGAAATAGAACTGATTATTTACATAAAAATGGATTTGGCATTAACCTACAAGGTTTAATATGCCATAAAACCCAAACAACCTGAATTAAATTTAAGATAACAATAACTACTACATATCATGCATGAATTTTCACTTTCTCTCTTTAGATATTTATGCTCTGACTAATATTATCTTTTCTTACAAGAAAAGACTTTGTAACTTCTGTTTTTCTACAAACTTTTCATTCAATTTAAAGAAATAAAAAATTTATCAATTTGTAGATAAGTGTTTTCTTCTGTCATTTACTCCTTTGTCCCCCACAAATCTCTTGGCATTCATTAATTCTTAGTGAACATTTACAGAGCACCAACAGTAGATGTGAGCACAGTTAGGTGTTGAGTAATGTATTTCAACATTGGTGAAAGATAAACCTTGTTCAACATTGCTGTCAACAGCTGTGAGATAAGGAGTGTTAAGATCAGCTCCTCTGCATAGATCAGGTCAATGAAAGAGAGACTATACTGGCAACAATGTATTGACAATGACATTATCAATGCAATGAACAAGTAAATCGTCTTCACCAGTACAAGTTTTTATAGGTGAAAATATGTATGCCATATTGTTGACACAAATTTTCTTTTTTCCTTTGGAATAATTTATTATATAAGTTACTCAGCTCTGAATAGATTTCCATTTAAATCTTAAACTTAAAAAATTTCAAGATTCAGTCTCAATAATTTTGACATTAAACAATCTGATGGCAAGATTCCAGCTTTGGAAATTTGGGGAATGTGGAGTACCCCTTCATTGCCATTGCTCCCAGGTCAACTCTGACCTTGAGTGGTAGCACCTGATAAGGTCCTATCTACAGGTCAAATAGAACAGACTTTGTGCAAACAAATGACTGATATCAAATTGCGACTGTTATATAGCAATACTTGAGGCCATTTAACAATGTGCAAAAAAAGAGCTGAGACTCATTCAAGAATGTTATCTATGAAATGTGTTTAGAAGTCATGTATATATTTGGTATAAATGTATAAAGAAGATTTGGCATTAAATAGCCTCCAATGGTTGATATGCCATAAAACCCAACCAAACCAAATCCTATATATTCAATATATATGTATAAAGAGGATTTGGCATTAAATAGCCTCCAATGGTTGATATGCCATAAAACCCAATCAAACCAAATCCTATATATTTAATATGTATGTATAAAGAGGATTTGGTATTAAATAACCTACAATATTGATATGCCTTAAAACCAATCTAAACCAAATCATATATATTTAGTATATATGTATAAAGAAGATTTGGCATTAAATAGCCTACAATGGTTGATATGCCATAAAACCCAACCAAGCCAAATCCTATATATCTAATATATATGTATAAAGAGGATTTGGCATTAAATAACCTACAATGGTTGATATGCCATAATACCAAACCAAACGAAACTCAATAATTTTCATCACATCTCATATACAGTATCACCTATGAATAATTAGACCCTACCAATATTTTTATAGAATGTTCATTTTCTTCCTAACTAAAGATATCAGCATTGCGATGCATGAAAATTACTTTATTTAAATGTCACTGTCTTCTTCTTAACTCATGTCTAAAAGTTAACCTTTAAGAATTCAATGAAGAGGTCATTTCAGGCTCATTGTCCACCTTCCCGGGAACCATACCAATTCATGACTAATGATTCTCACCCACAACGTATCCCCTCCACTCACTTGCAGACACATTAATCAAAAGATCTTAGGTTTCTTCCTTCAGGCACCACCCATTTTGCCAATTGTTGGAGACATCCAGCATCGACATTCATTAGTTCTTGAATCCAGTTTCAGAAATCATTATTGCTCAGTTGATATGCTTTACAGAGACGTTATTCATCCTCAAAGAAGAGTGAGCAATTAGCTAGATGCAAGTTCCTAAAAACTTCACATTTAGATTCCTAATAGCTTTGTATAAGGCTTATCACATCTGGATGTGTGCTAATCTCAATTTTTTCGAAAGGTTTCCATTTATCAAGTCAAAGATTTCTATATCTTTCCTTTGTCAGATCCTGAACTATTTGGTTGTTTGGAAAATACTCTCCTATTTTACTATAAACTGTTCAACTTCTGTTCTAACATTATTTTAATTATAATTAAAGTTGGCGACCATAGTCAATGGTGACCAGAAGGCTCCCTTTTCAATAGCTACTACACTGAGGTATAGGGAAGGCGCTACTCCTTTCCCTGGATTGCTCCACTTTACCCTTGATACAGAACTTATATTGCTGAGTGTTAAGCAAGAAGGTATCAAGTACCATTTTTAAAGTCTTTGGTATGACGCGACCTGGGATTGAATCCAGGTCTCCCAGACCATTAGCGAACACTCTACCCACTAGGCCAATAAGCCAGATTGCATTCCTAATGATTAAAGTGTTCTCTTTGTTAATTTTCCATCACTTCTTTCAAAATTTGATTTTGAAAGTTATATGTCCCTAATCATGAACAGAAAAAAAAAAGAAGTGATGCATTTACTTTTATGTGCACAAGTTCAAACTTGGTCAGAATTTTGCTTCATAATAATGTTCAGCCATGTTTCCAGGATAACACTGCAGAAACTTACTGACTTGGGCTATGAGACTTGGTCCCATTCACTATATTCTCCTGATCTTTCAACAACTGACAACCATTGTTTTTTTTAGTTTATTTTCAAGTATCTGTGCACTTTTTTTACACCAAAAATATTCCTTCCAAAGGAGCAGTAGGAACTGCATTTAAAGATTTCTTGGCATTAAAGCCTCTAGGCTTTTATCGTACAGACATAAATAACCTTGTTAAACATTGTCAGACATAAATAAATGTTCAGGGATCCTATTTTGACTGATTAAAATACTGTTTGAATTCATTCATTCAGGAATTAAATTTTATGCTAAAATAGGATTTTATTTTCTGAACAACCTAATATATGCTGTTGGTTTGGTAACAAATTTCTTGGTTGTACAATGGTCTCTAGCAAGGACTTCAGCAATTTCTTGTCCTTTTATGATCATGAAACTTTTAAACAGTTTTTGCTTTGCTCAAATATGCTTGCATAAAAATCAGAACAATGGCAACAAAACATTATCACCAAAATGACTATCATTTATTTACTGTTGAAGAGAATCAGATATTACTGGACACAGTTCTGCATACCAGTGTAGCTAGATTTTTGGCTGAATTAAGTTTAAATACATGCAGTCAGTGAGAAGATATTTTTAAAACAATCACTTTCCACTATTTTTTTTTTTTAAAGCACTGTTATGGTGCATTCTTTTAAGATACATCTATTATTTCTCTTTCTCTCTCTCTATCCTTATATATATGTATATATATATGTGTGTGTGTGTGTGTGTGTATTTAGGCAGTATTTCTTCATTAATGCATATTTCATTAAACAATATAAACATTCTTTGACTACACATTTTTGTATATATCCTTTCAAGTTGCTGCATTTATTTCTGGTGGTAATTGGTTAATGAAACTCCCATAATTAATTGGTTCCCTCGTACTTTCTTCCCAATCTTGGGCCATCATCAGAGGTATGTTTGGTTTGATGGCATATCAACCTTTGTAAGTTATTTAATGCCAAATCCATTTTTATGTAAATAATCTGTTCTATTGAAAACAGTTCAGTTTAGCATAATTACACAGTTTAATTGTCAAAAACATTTCCATTTCAAACTATTCAAGCAGTTATATGTAATAATTCAGTTAAGTATAAATACAGTTTTGATGTCGAAAAACAGTTCTATTTGAAATGATTCAGTTAAGCATAAGCATGCAGTTTAAGTAAGTACGGTTTAATTGTCAAAAACATTTCTATTTCAAGCTATTCAGTTTACTCAATTTTAGCATAAGTATGCCGTTAGTTCTATTTAACCCATAGATAGGGCCCTATCAGGTGCTACCACTCCAGGCCAGAGTGGACCTGGGAGCGATGGCAATGAAGGGGTACTCCGCATTCCCAAAAGCTCCAGCATTGCTGGAACCTCACCATCAGATTGTTTAGTGTCATATCCAGGACACTTGTTGGGGGGGGTCTTACCCCTCTGCAGAGAAGCAGTCGGTGTATTCTACAGCCCCAGCCGACTGGGCAATCAGAGGTATGTATATTGTAAAAGTGATGTGACCTTTGTATGTACATCACTATTTTGTAAGTGTTTATTATTTATACTGGTGTGTTTTTATAGCTTTTATTTGTTTTTACAAGTAGCAGCAATAGCTAAAGACATTTAAGAACATTAGTACTGGATTCGAAATTGATTCTATTGAGTTGGGTTTTTTCATTCTGATATGGTGCGCCTCGAGAATTTGTAATTTTTGTTTGTTATTTTGTTGTTCTAATATTGTTGTGCTTTTGGTAAGAATTTTCTGAAACTCAGTTTTCGGGCATCTATCTGATACCATTTCAATAGCACAACATCTAAAAAAAAAACCATTCCCGCCCCAAAACTGAGTTTTGGAAAATTCTTACTGAAAACTCAATATTAAAATAACAAACAAAAATTACAGATTCTTGATGCGCTCCATATCAGAATGAAACAACCTAAACTCAATAGAATCAATTTCGAATCCAGTATTAATGTACTTAGATGTCTTTATCTACAGCTGCTACTTATCGAATCAAATTTAAGAATAAATGCTACACAACACACCTGTATAAATAATCAACACTTACAAAGTAGTAATGTACATGCAAAGGTCACATCAGTTTTGCAATATACACACCACTGATGATGGCCCAAGATTGGGCAGAAAGTACTAAGGAATCAATTAATTATGGGAGTTTCATTAACCAATTCCTGCTGGATAGCATAAAATCAATGCGGCAAATATATAAAATTGTGTTGACAAAGGATGTCTCTATTGTTTAATGAAATATATATATATATATATATATACACACACACACACACACACAAACTCTGAATTCAAAACCTGAGGAGTTTTGTTTTTCAAGAGAATTTGTGATACATTGGTGCACCATCTTCAGTTATCAATTCATCCAAAATGTGTGGGTGATAGATAAGCTTTCACCCCTATTAGCAAATCACCTAGGTAGTCTTTTACAAAGCTTTTGTTTGATTTAATGATTGTCATCAATTTCAATGGACAAATATCATTTTACATACATATATGTGCGTGTGTGTGTGTATGTATATATATATATATATATATATATACCAAAGGATAGTGTAGACAAAGTTATTGGTGCTTGGAGATTCAGTTTCTTATCTATGTAATCATCATCATTTTGGTTTGATGATCACATAGGCAAGAAACTAACAGTCACCAAGCATTGTTCATTCTGTGACACTCACACATACACACACCCTCACACTCATAATCACGAGTATGTGTGCATATGTGTATATATATATATAGAGAGAGAGAAAGAAAGAGAGAAAATAAGGTTTGGAATTACAACAGAAGGCAGCTTGTAAAATCAGATTGACCTGTTTCTCTTGTCAGTATCATCACGATTTATTTCCAAAAATTATTCTTGCAATGTAAGGGAGATAAGCATGATTATTCATGTTTTCTTGGGTTTTTTTTAAAATCATATCCACTTTCTTCACCAAATTAATACTTAAAGAATGTAGGACACAAAAAGACATGAAAATATTTTCAAATAGCTAAAGCTAACTGATAGCGCTTTAAAAAAAAATCAAATTTCTCTCCTTTCATCATAAGATTTCGTTTTTGGCAATAAATTCATTTATCTATGATGATGCTCCAGGAGACCTGGGTTCAATTCCAGGTCGCATCATACCAAAGACTTTAAAAATAGTACTTGATACCTCCTTGCTTACCACTCAGCAAAATAAGGTACATATCAAGGGTAAAGTGGAGCAATCCAGGGAAAGGAGTAGTGCTCTCCTCTACACCTCGGTGTAGTAGCTATTGAAAAGGGAGCCTGCAGGTCGCCCTCGACTACAGCTGCCAACAACAACAACAATGACAATGCTTATCCACAAATGAAACATGTTGATCTGATTTTCAAAAATGTTGTCGTCTTTTACACACACACAGACACACATATATATATATATATAGACAGAGAGGCAATCTATAATGTTCTTACCTTTGACCATTGTTGAAGCATTCTTTTCAAATATACGAAGTTGTTTCTTTTTAGAATGTTCTTATCTTTTTCTGGTTATAAATAATGTCTTCCAAATTTTTCTCTTGTGTTTTTTCTTTTCATTTAAACTTTTAAGTGTTTAATTTGTCAACTTGACTTTTGCTCATTTTCTTCAATCTCTACTTTTTAAAAAAATATTTTCTCTTTTTAATTATTTATTTCTTGAAAATACTGCCCTTGTATTTTTCTTTTATCAAGTTTTAAAATTCTTACGCCTTTGAGATAGTGAAATTATAGCAGTTTATCAAAATACGTAGCACACTCATTTGTTGATATTTTCTGTTTCTATAGATTTTTCTTTAACCGATTGTTTTCTAGAAAGAATTTCATTAATCTTTGCAGTTAATTTCTTTCAAAACATTTTGGAAATTAAAATGAGAAAAATTTTGAAATTGTTTACAAAGCACATTAAATCTTTTTTTTCCCCACCAAAAAAAAATCCCTACACTGTTAAAAAAAATAATCTTGACAGAATCACAAAAAGTGAGTTTCTTAAAATACAGAATGTCACATGGGTGTGCTAGTCTGCAAAACTTAACATCAATAAATTTCATTTTAAACTTTTTTTATTTCTTTATATTTACTTGTTTAATGAATATTCACATTCTGCATTTTTCTTCACACAGTCTTTTCACACTTAGAAAATATTTTGTTTTATAGTTTGCTTTCTGTATCCAAAAAAATATAAGATATTTTCTTTATCTCTTTAACTTTTTCAGCCTTTTCTTTATTTCTTTATCCTGTTATCTTTAACTTTTTCTTTATTTCTCTGGGTTTTTTTTTTTACAGATTCTTTCATTTTTCTCAACCTTTCATCTTATTTTATTTAATTTTTCTCTTTTCACTCTCTCCTCTTTTTTCCTCCTTTCATTCTTTTTTCTCTTTTTTAAAAAAAATGTTCAGCTTTTCTTTTTTTTTTCTTTTTTTTATGTTTCTCAATTCTCTTTTTGTTATGTTTTTAATATTTTTTTTTCTTTTTATTTACTTTTACTCTTTTTCTTTATTTTCTTTTTTCTTTGTCATTTTTCTTTTTATCCTCTTTTTCTATGTGTTTTCTTTTCTCTGTCTGTCTGTCTCTCTCTTTTTTTTTCTGGCCTCCTTTTAACTTTACTCAATTCATTTTCAATTTTTTCTTTTTCTTTTTTCTTTATTTTCTTTTTCTTTTTTCTTTATTTTCTTTTTTCTTTCTGTCATTTTTCTTTTTTCCATGTTTTCTTTTCTCTCTCTATCTTTTTTTTTTTTTTTTTTTTGCTTGTTTCCTTTTAACTTTATTCAATTCATTTTCCCTTTTTTTTTTTTTTTCCATTTTTTTTCATATTTTGTTTCGTTTTTCTTTTCCTCTTTTTCTATCTTTTTTCTCTATTCCTGCTTTGTAACTTTTTCTTTCTTCTTTTTTGTAAAGATTTGACTTTTATATATCTTTTTAACTTTTTAAAGTACTTTATTCTAATTCCAACAATCTAATTGTTGATTCTACTATTTCTCATTCATGTCTCTCTCAATACTTTATAAGCTAGTAATCGCATTTTTATGGAACAATGGTTAGCAAGTTCAATTCCTACTAATTGCTTAGACTTAAGCTAAGATTTGTTTTTTTTTTTGGTTTTGTTTTTATTTAATGTAAAAGTCTTCAACTTCAGAATTAAATGATTATAACAGTAAAAAAAATAAGATTGATTGTTTGGACTTAAAATAGCAATATTCATCCAAATAAATAAAACTATATATTCACTTGATATAGATTTCAAATGCATGAATTATTGATAGGTTCAAACTTATCCTAGTGTGTGTAATATATACATACATATATATATATATATATATATATATATATATATATATATATATATGTGTGTGTGTGTGTGAATGTCACTTGATTGGATTTAAAAATTACTTAGTAAGTAACCTTATCACTGATTTAAATTGATAAGTTAGAAAAGTATCTTTTTGAATATATTCTAACTTTTGAATTCATCCTGTACAATGTATAGATTTTTTGTTTTCAGGATCTGGTGAGTTTAAACGAAAATGACTATTGTGCCAAGTGGTAAGCTAAAGAATTGCACTGGAAGAAGAAGAAACGATATCTAAAATAAAAATAAAAAAAGGACAATTTTTTTTTCAATTATCCAATGGGAGTTGTTGGATTATCTCCCCTGACTAGAATACAGTTTTATATTTTTAGTATATGCATGGGTCTCTTCATTTTATTAGATGAATCTGCATGCTTCTTTTTATAGTGTCAGTGGCCAGAACGGGGGCATTACTAATTTGAGAAATTTATTATTTAATAACCTGTTTATATGTTGGCATTTACCTGGGTTAACAAGATTAATTTCATTAAAAATCTTTTATATACAAATATATATATATATATATATATATATATATATATATATATATATATCTGATGGAAAATAGAATTGCAACACTCTGAAGAATGAATTGGGTTCAGTATGGGGTCTGAGTAAGGTTGATAAGTCCTTTATTTTAGATCCTGTGCACTTATTGATCAGTATATGGGATTATTTACTATAATCCAACAATATTATCTGTATGTTTATTTGTTATAAATTGAATTACCATGACCAGAAAATCCAGCAAGCACTTCGTGCGACATACAGAACCACTGGACAGCTGTTTCGACCTTGTTAGGTCTCATCAGCAGTGTATACTGTGATCTCCACCACTGTGGTTGCTGGTTTGATCTCCAGTGGTGGAGATCACAGTATACACTGCTGATGAGACCTTATAAGGTTGAAACAGCTGTCCAGTGGTTCAGTGTGTCGTGTGAAGTGCTTGCCAGATTTTCTGATCATGGTAATTCAATATATAATATATAATTCCTCTATTTTGAAAACAAAAAATGTATGTTTATTTTTTAATAAATTGAAACCCATATTCAGGATGTCTTAATTCATATGTATAATTTATAGAATGTTGAAGTTTTCCAAAAATTTCAAAGATATATTTTTGGCAATAGAAAATGTGAATAACAAACCTATAAAAGAATCTAATTTTTTTCCCTAAAAGTAATCAGTTATTCATCTATTCAGACCCCATATTAATACTTGGTCTATTTTCTTTGGGTATTAATGCAGATCTGTACTCTCATATGTATTCAATTGTCCAGATAACAAATACTGACTCGTATTTTTAAACATGTGCTCATATCAGTCTGTATATGTAATCATTTTCAATAATCCAATGATATTATTATTTCCAATGATAAAAAATACTGACTCTTATTTTTAAACATGTGCTCGTATCTGTCTGTATATGTAATCATTTTCAATAATCCAATGATAAAAAATACTGACTCTTATTTTTAAACATGTGCTCATATCCGTCTGTATATGTAATCATTTTCAATAATCCAATGATATTTTTTTATACATTTACTCTTAAGTAAACTGGAATATATTCACTCATTCAGGTTATTGCAATTCTATTTTCCATCTATATGTTACATGATAGTGATGCCCCTTGTTCAGATTATTAGCTTTATATTATATAATTATATTATATAATATATATATATATATTATGTATATATATTAGCTTTATTTCATATTAGTTTGTGGTGTAAAGTGTTCAGTGCGTTTAATCAGGTTCATCATTCACTTTCTTATTAGTGAACTTAGTAATAATTATTTGTTCAACTGAACTTAGAAATTGTTTACTAAAATAAGTATTTCAGTTTTAAATTCTTCTTATGATAAAAGCTGATGTGTATGATATTTTTATTTAAAAAATCATTGATTTTTCTTCAGATGGTAGTCCAAGTCTTGAAATGCAGGAGCACAACAAAGAGTAAAATGCTGCTTTTTTATAGGGATCGGTCTATTATTCCCTGACTTATATCCAATTCAGTTTGAGAGACTCTTGCTTAACAATAACAATATATTTCCCTTGATATTGAAATCAAACTGTAAGAGGCCAATCTATCTGTACTTATTTAAATCTTCTAATTTAAAAGTTTTATATAAAATCTAAAAAACAATAAGATGAAACTTGTTTTTTATAGAAAGTTTTATATAAGATCCAGAGAAAATGAATAAGATTTAAAATTTTGTTTTATATAAAGTTTAGTATAAAATCCAAAGGAAATGAATAAAATAAAAATTTTGTTTTATATAAAGTTGTATATAAAATCCAAAGAGCAATAAATCGAAACTTTTTTTAATGAAAAGTTTTATGTAGGATCCAAAGATAATAAACAAGATGAAAATTTTGTTTTATAAAAAGTTTCATCTAAAATCCAAAGAAAATGAATAAAATAAAATTTGTTTTTTTAACCCAATACCCACTGGGATTATTTAAGTGGGAAATTCTTTTTTTTCCTTCTGTAAATAGTTAACATAAGAGCTTCCAAAAATAATGTCTGTTAAAAAATGGGACATTTGACTGGACATTGGCCTAGCGGTTAGAGTGTTCGCCAATGGCTCGGGAGATCTGGGTTCAATCCCAGGTCGAGTCATACCAAAGACTCAAAAAATGGTACTTGATGCCTCCTTGCTTAACACTCAGCATTATAAGGTACGGATCAAGGGTAAAGTGGAACAATCCTGGTAAAGGAGTAGCGCCCTTCCCTACACCTCGGTGTAGTAGCTATCGAAAAGGGAGCCTTCGGGTCACCCTCAACTATGGTCGCCAACTTGACTTTATTGAATTAATCTGGTTAAAAGAGTTTTTGCTGCTGAGGTAAAAGTATGTGTTTTAGACAAAATCAAATTGACCTATTCAGCTGAGGCTGTAGAATACACTGATTGCATGTCAGCAGAGAGATAAGACTATCCCAGCAAGTGTTCTGGATATGACACTTAACTATCTGATGGTGAGGCTCCAGTAATGCTGGAGCTTTGGGGAACATGGAGTACCTCTTCATAGCTATTGCCTCCTGGTCCACTCTGACCCAGAGTGATAACACCTGATAGTGTCTTATTTATGGATCAAATAGAATTATTTGACATTTAAACTGTGTGCAAACAAATGCTTAATTGAATTGTTTGAAATAGAACTGTTTGATCATTTAACTGTGTATAAACATATGACTTATGTTTAATTGAATTGCAAGTGATACATAACAATACTTGGAACCATTTAACTTTGTTGACATGTCAAACTAAATTGTTTGAAATAGAACTCTTTGATCATGTAACTGTGTGTAAATAAATGATGTAGTCACATTGCGCAAATACAAAACGGAGCCAGGAGCCATGTTGTTTAGATATGAAAATTTATTCCTGTTACTGTTTTTACAGTTGTCATTCATGAAACAAAAGGGATAACATGAAAGAATTTCTGGTGTTACTTAGAAACACAGTTTCATTCATTTAAAGAGAGTGCAAACAAATGACTTATGCTAAACTGAATTGTTTGAAATAGAACTGTTTGATCATTTAACTGTGTGTAAACAAATGGTTGATGTTTAATTGAATTGTTAGTGTTAAACAGCAATAGTTGAAAACATTTAACTGCGAACAAACAAATGATTGATTGTAAATAGAATTATTTGTATTAGATAGAAATAAGTCAAACCATTTAACTGTTAAAAAAACTAAATCAGGTGCATTTAAAAATGTTATCATCAAAATGTGTTCAGAAATCATTTATATTTAATGTATATATATATATAAAGAGGATTTGGCATTAAATAACCTACAATGGTTGATATGTCATAAAACCCAACCAAACCTAATCCTATATATCTAATATATATATGTATAAAGAGGATTTGGCATTAAATATCCTACAATAGTTTATATGCCTTAAACCCAACCAAACCAACTCCTATATATTTGATATACATGTATAAAGAGGATTTGGCATTAAATAACCTACAATAGTTGATATGCCATAAGACCCAACCCAACCAAACCAAATGATATATATCTAATATATAATACATAAATAGGATTTGGCAGTAAATAATCTACAATGGTTGATATGTCATAAAACCCAACCAAACCAAATCCTATATATTTGATATATATATAAAAAATATTTGGCATTAAATAACCTACAATGGTTGATATACCATAAAACCCATCCAAACCAAATCATATATATTTAATATATGTGTTTGAAGAGAATTTGGCATTAAATAACCTACAATGGTTATATACCATAAAACCCAACCAAACCAAATCATATATATTTCATATATATGCATAAAAAAGATTTTGCTTTAAATAACCTACAATGGTTGATATGACATAAAACCCAGCCAAACCAAATAATATATATCTAATATATATGTATAAAGAGGATTTGGCATTAAATAACCAACAATGGTTGATATGCCATAAAACCCAACCAAGCCAAATCATATATATCTAATATATATGTATAAAGAGGATTTGGCATTAAGTAACCTACAATGGTTGATATACCATTAAACCAAACCTAACCAAACTATTGGTATTTTAAAACTTTAAATGACCCACCGAGGTTGATCTGCTGTAAAACAAAACAAACAAACCAAATCAAATTAGTTGATTCTGAATCCATGTTTAGAGTTGTTCTAGCACATCAAAAAATTTTTAATGCCCATTATATGCCACTAACAAACCCAACTAGTTATCTTTCTACCCCTTTTACATCGACCGTGCTATGTTTGGCATAGTAGTTATCACGGTAAGAAATGAAATTAGTGACTAGAGTTCAAATCCAGGATGAGGCTGTTTGCATTTTATTTTACACTAATGGGGAAAAATACTTTGAAAAAGGCATAAATTAATCTGTTCTCTCCACTCCAAGCTATGAGTGAATAGTAAGGCAGACTGGGTTCTTTAACCTTGTTTAGGCAGCCAGTAAAATTCTGAATTCAAACCAGCTGTACTCCACATAAAAATTGACCTTGTGTCACATCCTGCCCATTGTGGAGGGGTTGGCTCAATACATACATTACTCTTGGTCTCATTAACAACTTTATAAAAGCTTAACGATGTATGATTGTTATTGATCTTAATAACCAAAAAATAAAATTGGTGAATACAAAACTGAAAAGAAACATTTTCATTGGAGCTGAGATCAGAGAAATAACATCTGATGTCAAGTTCAGAGGTAAATTGAATCCAGTTCAACTGCTGTAGACATGAGATTCATTTCTACTTGTTATATAGAACTTTCTTGATTCTAAGTTGGCAACCGTAGTCAAGGGTGACCCTAAGGTTCCCTTTTCGATAGCTTCTACACCGAGGTGTCAGGGAGAGTGCTACTTCTTTCCCAGGATTGACCCACTTTACCCTTGATCTGTACTTTATATTGCTGAGTGTTAAGCAAGGAGGCATCAAGTACAATTTTTTGAGTCTTTGGTATGACTCGACCTGGGATTGAACCCAGGTCTCCTGGGCCATTGGCAAACTCTCTAATCATTATGCCAATGTCCGGTATTTAATTTGTTCATTGGCCTAGTGTTTAGAGTGTTCACTTGAGTCTAATTGAGCTGAAAATGATGCTGTTTTAGTAAACAACAAGCTAACAGTGCTATAAGAATGGAATTGCATTCTGATTTTGATTCCCCACCTTGGATGAGATAAGTGGGGACCATGAAACAAGAATCCACCAAGATATTTTGGTGATGGAAACTAAATAATAAAGCTCTTCAATCCAGATAAGATGGATGACTGCTGGTTTCTTTAGCAGGAGACCAGCACCTCTCACAAGTGCAAAAATAAATGTCTCAAATACTTTTGAATGGTACTGACTTATGCTTACACTGAATATATTGAATACACATATTCTATTAGTTAATAAGAAACTTTTTCCATATCGAAATTCTTATTTTTTTGAGGAGGGGAGTCCCAGTGGCATAATGACTGAAGTGCTGGACTGTTGTCTCAAAGTAAATGAGTTCAAACTCCAGTCTCGCTATTACATTCACTTTTGGACTAATGCCC
Source organism: Sepioteuthis lessoniana (assembly GCA_963585895.1). Classification (NCBI taxonomy): domain Eukaryota; kingdom Metazoa; phylum Mollusca; class Cephalopoda; order Myopsida; family Loliginidae; genus Sepioteuthis; species Sepioteuthis lessoniana. The sequence continues at coordinate 15,860,573 of OY757919.1, forward strand.
TTGGGGAAAGCTATGAACCCTCTTATCTTCCCAGCTATGGGTTAAATTGTACCACTACTGTTCTTCTAAAAGGATGGCTTTGGCATTAAATAACCCATGAAAGTTCATATGCTATTAAACAAATAAATCAAATCAAATCAAACCCCTTTATTCCCACAGCTATAGGTTAAATAGTATCACTGATGTTCTTCTGAAAGGGTGGATTTGGCATTAAATAACCCATAAAGGTTGATATGCCATTAAACAAAGAAACCAAACCAAACTTATTTTTTAAACTGACATAATATGATGAGAAAAAATTACTTACAAAGTTTGAGGGCGAAGTTTGCTTTCCAACATGATAATATACGAAAGAATATGGCATTTGGAGTAAAATTATGTTTATCATATTTACCAACCCCTCCGCTCGGGCAGGATATGACACAAGATCAATTTTTTTAAGCGGAGTTTAACAGGTTTGAATTCAGAGTTTTCCTTCTCCTAGACTAGTTACCTCATCAAGGCTGAAGAACCTAGTCTGCCCTACTATTTACCCATAGCTGGAGGGAGAATAATTGGATTCATACCTTTCCCAAGGGTATTAGTGCTATGTGAAATGCAATCAGTCTCATCCAGGATTTGAACTCGTGTCGCCGTGTCCATTTCCTATGACGATAACCATTACACCACAGGCATTGTGTTTATAACATTTAAATGTGTATTTAATGAAAAATATGATGAAATGGCTTGATTTTGACTTCAGATTTGAATTCAGTGGCCCAAATTTAGTTAAGAAGAGAACCATTTCCTTTAGAAGCAAATGAAGTTTGTTTTTTTGTTTTTTTAATTATTCAAAATAATTTGTGCTGGAAAAAATTACAAATTATTCCAATTGATTCTCATATGCTGACTACCTTGACTGATTTAAATTGAAGAAATTTTAAGATAGCTGTTATTTACTAAGCTTCATTTAGTCTGGCACACTGACTTCAGGTTGCTTACCATGCCAGTTATTAGTGGTCACCCATCTAAGCACTGACTAGGCTCATCATTGTTTAACTTGAGTGATCTCGTGGGAACCAGTGCTTTTAGTATGACTTGACAATAAGTTAGAAATTTAAAGATTGGTAAGAGTTAATTTATTTCACTTTGCACAAGTTTAGGTCACCCAGTTAGAATCATACTCATTACCAGGGGTGTCCTCGTGGTGTAATGGTTAAAGCGCCGAACTGCACACAGTTAGTTTTAAGTAATGCTATTTATATTTTGCACACGGTTAAATGGTTTCAAGCATTGCTATTTACCACAAATAATTTCATTTAATATCAATAATAATTCTTTGTAAATGATTGAACTATTTTATTTAACCTGTAGATGACAAATTGGACTGGAAATTGCTTTATTCTCTATGTGCATTTTAAATATTTTACACAAATAAAAATTTGTCTATGATGTGCCATTGCTGCTAGGTTACAATTACATATGTACAAATACAATGAGAATTTTAGGAATATATATATATATATATATATATAGTCATCCACAGACAGACTGTTTCGTTCTATCAGAACTCTTCAGTGTGGCTAGACACGCAGGACACTCGAAGCCGGGATCGAAACCCGTTCAACTTTACGTTAGACTAAGTTTCAGACCTCTCAGCCACCAAGCGGACCATGTTGGCTAAGGGAATTTTTAAGGTATTTATTTAGCAACAGCAGCAGCAGCCTTTGTTTCATTGGCCAAGTGGGTCAGGTGTTTGCCAATGGCCTAGGAGACTGGTGTTCAATCCCAGGTCTAATCATACCAAGACTCAAAAAATGGTACTTGATGCTGCCTTGCTTAACATTCAGCATTATAAGGTACAAAGCAAGGGTAAAGTGGAGCAATCTCGGGAATAACGCCCTTCCATACACCTCAGTGGAGTAGCTAATGAAAAAGGAGCCTTCGGGTCATTCTAGACTACAATCGCCAAATTTACTTTATATATATATATATATATATATATATATATATATATAAAGAGTGTTTGTTTTTTTTTACTTTGAGTACAAACAAAAATGTAGATTTGATTTTTAATATACACAAACATTTTCTTAGATCCCACTTGTCATTAGGTTTCTTTTGGCTCCTGAATCTCCAGGTTTGGATACAATGTACCTACTGCACCTCCCCTCTGATGTTTTGTTTACTGTTAGCCATTTATTGATTACAAGGGGAGGAGGCCTCTAGCTCAATGCCTTATCAACTCCCAAGTGATGAAGAGGCAGTGCTTTGAGTAAACAACAATGTTTTCATCTTGGAGTATAGATGCAAGAATATCTGGTAGGAGTTTTAATGCACATGCTTCTTTCAAAGTGTTTTAACATCTAATGTTAGACTTAAACTCGCATAATCAGTTCCGTCACTCCTCCTGCACACACACAAGAAAAACACTATTAAATTACATTTAAAATTTGCTTCTTTCTTTTCCGCTTAAGTAACCATCATTATTGCTCAGTTGATATGCTTTACAGAGACGTTATTCATCCTCAAAGAAGAGTGAGCAATTAGCTAGATGCAAGTTCCTAAAAACTTCACATTTAGATTCCTAATAGCTTTGTATAAGGCTTATCACATCTGGATGTGTGCTAATCTCAATTTTTTCGAAAGGTTTCCATTTATCAAGTCAAAGATTTCTATATCTTTCCTTTGTCAGATCCTGAACTATTTGGTTGTTTGGAAAATACTCTCCTATTTTACTATAAACTGTTCAACTTCTGTTCTAACATTATTTTAATTATAATTAAAGTTGGTGACCATAGTCAATGGTGACCAGAAGGCTCCCTTTTCAATAGCTGCTACACCGACGGTGCAGGGGAAGGCGCTACTCCTTTCCCTGGATTGCTCCACTTTACCATTGATACATACCTTATATTGCTGAGTGTTAAACAAGGAGGTATCAAGTACCATTTTAAAAGTCTTTGGTATGACGTGACCTAGGATTGAACCCAGGTCTCCCGGACCATTGCAACTCTAAATTAGTTCAGTTACAAAAAAAAGTTTTCATACAAACTATTAAATTTGATTTCTTTCCCAATACACTTGATTTCTTTAATTTTTCATTTGCTATCTCTTATATATGTAGTTCCATAGAAGAATAGTAAAATCACTAAACTTTGTCTATGATATTAAAAACAAAAATATGCCATTCTGATTATATCAGGCAATTCTGACATAAGGCATTAAACTTTATGATAACAGAAAACAAAAGTTATTATGCTTATCTGATTATATCAAGCCCTTGTGTCATAAGTCATTTAACTCTTTGATAATAAAAAGCTATAAAAAATATTATGCCATTCTGAATATATCAAGCTATTTTGACATTAATCATTAAATTCTGATTTTTAAAAAAACAAAAGTATTATTCCTTCCTGATAATATCAGGCTCTTCTCACATAAGACATTAAACTCTATAATAATAGAAAACAATAAAAGTTATTATGCCTTCTTGGCTATATCAAAAACTGTTGTACGGTGGCTCATACCACGTGACTTCTAGTATTGCTGAGGTATAAAAGATGTCGTGTTTCTTAAGCACGAGGGTTCTGCAAGATCTCAGTCAGTTGTAAGACGAACTTGGGCATAACACCCACAGCGCGAGACTTATAATATTTGTTGGAATGTATCACTTGAGCTAATAAATAGTTAACTCTATTTCATTGTGTATCATTTCCTTACCACGATACAACAAAAACCTAATGACATTAGTCACTAAAGTATATGATAATAATATAAAAAAAACAATAAAAGTATTAAGCCTTCCTGACTTAATTTATCAAGAAAGGTCCAACCAGCCATTAATACGACAATTAATAAATTATCTTGCTTAATGAAAGTTTTGAAGTATTTTTCTGATGATGATGTATAAATATGGATAGATAATTGCAGCTCAAATGCTTACTCGGCAGTCATGGACTTAACTGTCTTTCTCCATATTTATTGTATGAACAGATGCCAAATTGCTATGAAACAATTAATAGAATGATTATCCTTCATGTGTGTGTGTGTGTTATTATGAGGTGGGTTTTCTATGATTCACTGTTTCTTTCAGACAAGCTTTCTTTCTTTCTTTTTACTAATTCAATCACTGTTCATTGCGTCTCCTACATTTTATCAGGTAATTTTCTAGAACAGTTTTTTTTTTTTAAATTGTTATTCTTGGGGAAAATGCTATGTTATTCCCCCTACTGAATAATTTTCTACAAATGTATTTTTTATTTATTTATCGGAAGGGCTTCACAGTCAAAAGGGAATAACATAACATAGGACAGTATAGTAAGAAATATATTATATGATATATTTCTTCTAAATTTATCAATTCATTTTATTTGTTTTGTTTTTTTGTTTTTCACAAAAAGATCTTATTAAAACCTCTTGAACTAGTTTTGTCTCCAGTCCATTGGCCTAGCGGTTAGAGTGTTCGCCAATGGCCCAGGAGACCGAGTTTCAATCTCAGGTCAAGTCATACGAAAGACTCAAAAAATGGTACTTGATCCCTCCTTGCTTAACACTCAGCATTATAAGGTAAGGATCAAGGGTAAAGTGGAGCAATTCAGGGAAAGGAGTAGCACCCTCCCCCACACCTTGGTATGGCAGCTATTGAAAAGAGAGCCTTTGGGTTACCCTCGACTAAGGTCGACAACTTTACTTACTTATGTATTTATTTATAACCTCCCCACCATCCCAAAAAGATGAAAACTTTATTTAATTCTTCCTGTTTTTATCACCTATTTGGTAATCTAACATTACTATACTACTTACTTGCTTCAGTATTTGATTTCATTTCAAGAGTGAAAGACAAGGGAGATAATTGTAGTGTGTAGGTAAGATCTGAAAATTTTCCAAGTTGGAATACCCAAAAAGTACCATAAAATTGGCTCCCAGTAGCTGAATTGACTGAAAACCAATTTCTCTTTCATCATCAGGCAAATCTAGCTACAAAAAATATTCCGACTTATCTTATCCCTTTTGGTCATCTTATATATATATATATATATATATATACTTATATATGGTGAAACGATAAAATTGTCGTCCTAAAGAAAACAACACTACAGCTTTATTTTAAAACTTTTATTGAAAAAATCAATTCAGCTAACTTGATTATGTAGTAGAGCTGACATCTATTCAATGTAGCCGCCTTCAGCCTCAATCACCGCCTCGATACAGATCCGGAACTAGGAGCATGTCTTCCACAATCGCCAGCGGGAGCTCGGCGAATACTTGGCAGATGGCGACGATCAGGCTGGCTTTGATGTTGTGGGAGGTCATGTTGGTGATGTTCTCGACGTATCACCAAACAAAGTAGTCCAGCAGGTTCAGGTCGGGTGAGGAAGGGGCCAGTGAGAGAAGGGTACAAAGTCGTAGCACTCCTTCTGAAGCCAAGCCTGGGTCTCTTTGGACTTGTGGGCTGGCACCGAGTCCTGCTGCCACACCCAGGGTCTGCCACCGGCCACCTGATTGCACCAGGGGATCACCACACTCTTCAGCACATCCAGGTACACTTTGATGTTGACTTTCAAGCCGACTTCGAAGATGTGAGGTGGCATGATGTGGCCCTCCCTTGAAACCATACCAAAGACCATAACCATAGCCGGAAACTTTGTTTTCATCACCCTGTGCACGTTGAACCGTCCGGATTTGCATTTTGTGGGTGCTGGCAATGGTCCTGTTGTCATAACTTGGATCGGTAGAGAGCCTTAAGGTTTTTTGCCCAGTCGGCTGGGGCTGTAGAATACACTGACTGCTTCTTTGCAGAGGAGTAAGACTCCTCTCCCCAATGAATGTCCTGTTTTTGATGCTAAACAATCTGATGGTGAGGCTTCAGTAATTTTGAGCCTTTGGGGAATATGGAGTACTCCTTCATTGCCATACTAGGTCCACTCTGGCCTGGAGTGGTAGTACTTGATAAGGGCCCTATCTAAATAGAACTAAACTACATACTTATGCTAAATTGAATTGTTTTATATAGAATGGAACTATTTTTGTCATTTAAACTGTACTTGTGCTAAACTGAATGGTTTAATATAGAGATGTTTTGACATTTAACAGTGTATAAACAAAATCTATACTTATAATAAACTGAATTGTTTGAAATAGAAATATTTTTGACAATTAAACTGTGTACTAACGCTAAACTGAATTGTTTGAAATAGAAATTCCAATTTGTATAAAAATGGATTTGGCGTTAAATAACCTATAAACGTTGATATGCCATAAAACCCAACCAACCTTTAGGTTTTAATTTGTGTTGCATGGACTATTTTCCTTGACTCTATTGTTATTGTTTTACAAAGCTTTGATAGTGCCTTCTTTTCTTCTTCTGGTGTATTTACTGCAATATCTGCATTATCAACCATTGTGACATTCCATACAAATGGAACAAATGACATTTGTATAGAACTGATCAATGAATAGTTGGCACCACCGATTTCATGGTAAGTACACTTGAAGAAGACCAGGAGGTACAGGATTGAAACATTGTGAAAAAATAACAACAGACAGGGAAAATAGTCCAGCCAACACAAAATGAATTACCAGAAACTCTAACTTAGAGGTTTAAAAGGAAAAAAAGGGTCTCTTTTTTTTTCTTTCTTTTTATTTTTTCTCTTTTTTTTTTTTTTTTACAAGCAAGTCTTGATATGTTAAGGACTCTTCTCAAAGTTATAGATATATATATGTATAAACCTGCTGTGTCTGTTTGTCCAGGTTTTCATTCTAAACAAATTGTGTCACCAAAACCACTACCTCTTCCCTCCTTATATTTCTGAGCAGCCTGCTATATAATTTGACGATTTTTTCCTAATAAGTTTTGCTAATTTGCATACCTTTGCATTAAAAATAGTTATCATTCTGCTCAATCCGTAGCCTAATGAGGAAAAATAAGCATTTATTTTACACAATAAATATTCATTTTTCGAACATACATCCAGCAGCTATGTGAGGATACGGGATGTAGCCCTGAAGACCTGCCAGAGGCGATGAACGGTAGGGAGAAGTGGCGAGAGAGGGTCAGGGATATCCGTGCTAGTGGCACAACATGATGATGATGATACTCAATACTTAAGCAGCTGTATTTTCCAGTCTTTTTCAGGTGCCTTTAATCATACTGAGTAAATTTTCAGGAATTCCAAACTTAACTCTTTATTTAACCAAGATGAGTTGGTTGTATTTTTGGGCATATCAACTTTTTTGGATTATCTAATGCCAAATTTTGTTTATAAATATATATTATATACATGATCTGTAAGTGAATGGTTTTTAGGTAAGATTATCTTTAAACAAGTCAGAGCTCTTTTATTTGCACACAGTTAAATGGTTTCAAGCACTGCAAAAGATTAAACAGTTCTATTTGACTCATAGATGGGATCCCAACAGGTACTACTACTACCTCAGGTCAGAGTGAACCTGGGTGTACTGGCAATGACAGGGTACTCTATATTTTTTCAAGTTCCAGAACTAGAGCTTCCTCATCAGATGGTTTAATGTTATATACATTACACTGGGTGAGGGGGTCTTATCCCTCCATAGAGATGCAGTCAGTATATTCTACAGCCCCAGCCCCGACTGGGTTACCAAGATGAGTATAGCCGTGGCCAATCCCCAAGTCGTTTTTTTTAATAAAGATTTTAAAACTTTTTAAAATGTAACAAGAAAGAAAAGGAATAGATATGTTTTGATTTATACTGGTTTTTATTAATTTTAATTAAAATTAAGAAAAACAATAATTAATAAGAAAATTTAAAGAAAAACATCACTGACTGTCGGTCGTGTTTGTAAATAAACACAGTTTTAAAGACCAAATTTTTCGTTTATTCGTCTAAATTTTAAAAATAATTTAACAAACACTGCTTAATTTTTTGTATTTTAAATTTAATTTTGAAAAATCACAATCACTTCTGTTTTAATTGCAAGAATTTTAAAATCGGAATCATTCAAATATAGCAATCAAGTAACCAACAATAATATCATTAGAATTTCGGAACAAACAAGAAGCAACCATAAATACGCAAAAATTATTAATTAAAAATATTAAAAATGCAACAAATTAAATTCAATCAAATTAATTCAAAGTAAATAAGTTCAAGTTACTGTTTTTAAAAAATCAAACTTAATTAAAAAATTCAGTTGAATGTTTGAAGTTTTCTTTTTTTACTTAACTTCTTACAAGTAATATTATCATTTTCCTTGCTACAATATATATATATATATATATACATATATATATATATATAATGGTATTATAGCCACAGCCACGGTATAGCAGTCTGCAATGTATAGAGAATAGTAATAACAATACCTCGTTTCAGAAATATTGAGATATATCGTCATCTTTGTCAAATCACTTAATTTAGTCATAAATATGAATCATATCAGTTGATCACTGTACAGAGTAAATTACAGATCAAAATTCAACTAAATACTATGTCAAGCTACACCCTCACTGTTCCAACCTCATATATACAAAAAAAAAGAGGAATCCATAATTATTCATTATTATAAATGTTTTGATTAGTATTTCTTTCATCTTAATTTCAGTTTCAGAAAGTAAGTTATTAGAAAAAATAAGATTAAAAATTAAAGCTTTACTATTCATTTTCAATCTTATTTTTTTATACTGTTTTCTTTTATTTCTATATGTTGTTTTATTGATAGCTTTTATAATCATTCTCAATTGCAATAGTGTTGTTATCAACTTTGACCTTTGTGAAAACTGGCAATGTTAGCCCTATGGAAAATTGAACCACCCACCTAAAAAGCTAACTAAATTTTTCTCAAAAATTACGACAAAAGTGAGCTAGCTCATTTCATAAAACTTATTCTTCAATTTTTCTATTCATGTTTTATTTTGTTATTATAACAAAATTGTTGAATTTAAATTATTTTTGTTTTTATTTCATCAAATTTTAAGATAGAAAAAAAAAATTCTACTTGGATTTACAGTGTTACAGTTTAAATTCATACAGTTATATGTGTATGCACACAATTGCCAATAGAATTTAACACTACAAGTATTTTGAATTTATTAAATCTTGACTGGACCCAATACACGGAAATGCAAAACAATATCGCAATATTTTTTTGAGTATGAAATAATAATAAAGCATGAAAAAACTCATAAGTCAGGGTTTCATATTATTGATTTTCTTGTGAGAACCTTGTTTTATCTTTATTATTATCTTATTTCATACTTGTACATAGTTTAATTGTCAAAGACATTTCTATTTTAAGCTATTCAGTTTAGTCAAACAGTTCTAATTCAAACAATTCAATTTAGCAATTAGTTCTATTCAACCTATAGATTGGGTCCTATCAGGTGCTACCATTCCAGGCCAGAGTGGACCTGGGACCAATGGCAATAAAGGAGTACTCTGCATTCCCCAAAGCCCCAGCATTACTGGAAACTCACTATCAGATTGTTTAGTGTCATGTCTAGGACACTCTTTGGGGGGGGGATCTTACTCCCTGCAAAGGTGCAGTCGGTATATTCTACAGCCCCAGACGACTGGGCAATAAGTAAAGTAAAGTTACCGACTGAAGTCTCCCTTTTCAATAGCTACTACACTGAGGTGTAGAGGAGGGCGCTACTCCTTTCCCTGGATTGCTCCACTTTACCCTCAATACATACCTTATATTGCTGAGTGTTAAGCAAAGAGGTATCAAGTACCATTTTTAAAGTCTTTGGTATGATGTGACCTGGGATTGAACCCAGGTCTCCCGGACCATTGGCAAACACTCTACCCACTACACAGAGTTAATTTAGCATAAGTACACAGTTTAAATTTCAAATTAGTTCTATTTCAAGCAATTCAGTTTAACATAAGTATGCAGTATAAATGTCAAATTAGTTCTATTTTAAACAATTCAGTTTAGCATAAATACACAGTTTAAATGCAAAAAACTGTAAACTCAAGAAACCCCAGTTTAATTCTATTTAACCCATAGATAGGACCCTTATCAGGTGCTACCACTCCGGGCCAGAGTTGACCTGGGAGTGATGCCAATAAAAGGGTACTCTATATTCCCTAAAACTCCAGCATTACTGGAACCTCACCATCAGATAGTTTAGTATCATATCTAGGACACTCATTGGGAGGGGAGGTTTTTCACCTCTGCAGAGAAGCAGTCAGTGTATTCTACAGCCCCAGCCAACTGGGCAACATTTAAACTGTGAAAACAAATGACCTATGATAAATTATTTAAACTGAGTGTAAACAAATGACTTTCACTTTCATAACTTATGCTAAATAGAATTGTTACATAATTTAACTGTGTATCTACAAAATGTGTTTAGAAATCAAATATTTAATATATTTGTAAAAACAAGATTTGGTATTAAATAACCAACAATGTTTGATATGGCATAAAAGCAAAGCAAAGCAATTGGTCAAAGCTCCTCTAAAAGTCCTCTTTTGATATGAAATGAAACAACATCATCGTTTTATTGGAAATGCATTTTGGCATAACAATTGTCAGCATCGGAAATAGATGCAATGATCCAAGTCCAAATTTTCCTTGGGTTAGGCATAGATCTATCTCTTTCTCCCCCAGCTATGGGAAAATAGTAGGGCAGACTGGGTACAGCAACTAATATAAGAAAAAGAAAACTCTTAATTTAAAGCATTAATTTAATTCTGCTTAAAAATTGATCTTGCCCAAGTTGGAGGGGTTGGGTAAATATATACAGCATCATATCTTTTCTTTTTTATATCCTCCTCATCATCAATTTATAATCTTGGGATGAATTTTCAGAATTTTCAGTCACACGAAGCTAGAGGGTCTGGTGAGTATGGAAGGTGCTGCATTTGCATAATCCTGTGTTTCCCAATAAACTGCTGATCAAAAAGTATTGAGACTGTTGATTAAAAATAGTAAGGAGAATTGTCATTACCTCCTTTAGATATTTCGACTTTTTCAACTTTATTGTATAAATTGCTTGACTGTGCAAACCTTTTCATTTAAATTTTTAAAAATTTAAATGTTTAGTCTCGATACTTTTTGGTTACACCTTGTGTGTGTACTAAAACTGTTCAGCTTAGGGTTACTCTTCCTACACTTTTAACCTGGACTATTGCTATATGCAAAAAGTTCCATCCTGTTTGTGGGATATTGCTGCCTATTTGTGTTTTAGATTCTGTTTTTTGTTAATCTTCCGTAAATGGGAGAGGGGTGTTAATTGGGTTAAACTTTCTTTTAAAATTTCTCCAAAATTAAAAGTAAACAAGATGGTCTGCCTGAAACTTGATGTGCACTAACAGAAAAAAGAAAATTGTGTTTTGTCTTGGATACTTTTAAATCTAAGAGACTTACTCCATTTTGAGTTAGTCAAATTAGTTCACCAAAATATACAATTGATTACTTTAAATGATGTACAGTAAGTGCTTGGTTGGCTATTTGGTATGACTATTTTAAGTCAATTTTCAAGACAAATCAAGATTTGGTATGACTATTTTAAGTCAACTTACAAGACAAATCAAGATTTGGTATATGTATATTTCAAGTCAACTTACAAGACAAATTAAGACCAAAACATAAATTTTTATTAAAAAATAGGAGTTGATTTATACATCAAGTTTCTTTTAGACCATACTTTTTCGATTCAGGCATCATTGAGGAATGAGAAAAGTTTTGATAAGTCGGCCAAAGCCTGGATCATATACAATAACTTTCCATGCTCCCTAAAGATACTTGCATCAGAAAAATAAGGTCTACAACAGTTCAGCTTAAAGTTACTCTCACCACACTTTTAACCCGGACTATAAATATTTGTACCAATCTTAAATTGTGTACATACTATTTTTGGAAAGGCCCCATACTATGTATTTATGAAAAAAAAGTTTAAAATTTTCTTGCACATACATATAATGATTTATTCCCTCAAGACAAATTTGTTTTATGCTTGCTGTGTTTATTAGTTGTGTTGGTTCTTTTGAAATTTATAATTTTATTGGTTTTTTTATTATTTTGAACTTAGTTGTTCTTCTTATGGAATACTCATCCCTTGCACACTCTTTATAAATAGAGAAAACTGTCAAATATCCTGAAAAATAGATTAATTAAATAGAAATGGCCAGCTTTTTCAAGGGGGTGTCCTCGTAGTGTAATGGTTAAAGCGATGGACTGCGGAATCGTAGTAAGCGAGTTTGTACTCTTGTCACACTATTACATTCACTTTCGGGCCAAATACCCTTGGGAAAGGTATGAACCCCCTTATCCTCCCAGCTATGGGTTAAATAGTACCACTACTGTTCTTCTAGGAGAATAGCATTGGCATTAAATAACCTACAAAGGTTGATATGCCATTAAACAAAGAAACCAAACCAAACCAGCTTTTTCATGATATAAGTAAATTGATTGATTAAAAAGAGTTCGAGGTGAAATGGTTATTGTCATAGGAAATGGAGATGGTGATCTGAGTTCAATTCCTGGACAAGACTGGTTGCATTTTACATAGCACTAATACCTGTGGGAAAGGTATACATCCAACTATTCTTCTTCCAGCTATAGGTAAGTAGTAGGGCAGACTAGGCTCTTTAACCTTGGTATGTCAAATGGTCTAGGAGAAGGAAATCTTTGAATCAAAACCTTTTAAACCTCACTTAAACTGACCTTGTGTCACATCCTGCTTGTGCAGAAGGGTTGGCTTAATACATATGTCAATTGATTTTTATTCATTGAAAAAATATTGTAAATTGTATTATTTTCTTAAAAATGTATGTAATCACTGATTGGCCACTTCATAATTTAATCCTTAGAACCCTGAGTCTCCCATGATCTTTGGCCTCACACCCTGGACTCAGCTCAGTCAGTTAGGGCTGTAGAATACACTGTCTGCATCTCCACAGAGGTATCCTCCCCCCAATAAGTGTCCTGGATATGAAACAAATCAATCTGATGGTAAGGCTCTTGAAGTGCTGGAGCTTTGGGGAATACAGAGTACTCCTTCAATGCCATCACTTCCAGATCCACTTTGGCCCAAAGTGGTAGCACATGATAGGGTCCTATCTATGGGTTAAATAGAACTGTTTGACATTTAAACTGAGTAAAAACAAATGACTTATGCTAAATTGTATTGTTAGAAATAGAACTGTTTCATCTTTTTACTGTGTAAACAAATGTTTGATGTTTAATTGAATTGTTTGGGAACTTGGAACTATTTGACTTTGTTGGCTTATGTTTACAAATCATATATATCTAATATATATATATATATATATATATATATATATATATATATATATATATATTTCATGACATACAATTGCTCATTAAATTATTTTTTGTTTGTTTTTATATATGATTAACTCACTTGTTTAAACATGCCCTCTATTTTGAAAATTTTCTGAAAATAATTCACCCCCTTTACTAGGATTGAATAAATTATCTGCCTGCAAAAGGGTTACTGAAATGTAATACCTCCACTCACCATCCAGATAAGAGCAAGTTTCTTTCCAGTTGTTTTATTGGAAATTAAGATTCTAGTTACCAAAAGTATGAATAAGCATTTGGCTGTAAGCTGCCATTTTGTTAGTGGTTGGAGAAGAGAAAAACTAAAGAAATAAAGATGTGTTTTTTATTTAATGTAAAAAAAAAACTAATGAAAATAATCACTTAAATTTACTCTTATCTGTTTGGTGAATGTAAGTGTTACATTCCTATATAAGTTTTTGGTACATTACTGAAGATATTTTGTCAATGTGCTATTCTGGAAAAATATAATTTTGGTGGTTGGCCAACACTGGCATATCCATGTGTGGGTGTCTATAGGAGAATATCATTTATGAGTTCATCCTTCTCCAGCAGTGCCCAACATGTCTTGCCCATTCTACTTGGATGGTTTGGGAAATGAGAGAGGTAAGTGGCAATACAGCTGCTATTTTGTGGGGTGCTGCTTCTAGGATTTGTTCAAAATATAGTTCCCATCTTGCTTTTTTTCCTTGGCATTTGATTAAAGTCGAGGTGGTGCAACCATACAGTAGTACTGACATGGCTACAGTTTGGAAGATATCCAGATGGTTGATAACATGTCAGTAGCAGTTCATGCCTTACCTATGTGTGTGTTGACATAATTTTCCATAGATGAGATATTGCTACTAAGGTATATGGATTGGTCAACTAATTTCAGAGGCTTTCCTTTTAATGAGGAGATTGCACCATCTTGATTAAAATAGATGCCACTTGCTGCCTGCTCCAAGCTATGCCACAGAGATTTGGCTTGAGCAGGTGTATTTTGCAAGAAGTGCTCAATCATCTGCTTAGCCTGCGTCCATAATAGTTTCTGTGAAATATCATCTGCTTCTTGCTTTTTTAATGTGAAACCATTTTGTCATTACATCTGTTGTCATTTAATCATAGCATATTAATGGTTTATATATATATATATATTCTATTTTGTGTGAGTTCTATCTATGAAGTGTTCTTAATCATTAAATTTATTGTTGTGGTCTTCAGATAAGACTGGTGGAAGAACAACTTAAACAACGGGTGATAGGTGAACGTTATTGTATTAGCAGAAAAAGGAAGTCATACAAAAGAAGTACTAGCCATTCTCGGCTTGCAGTCTGTCTGTCAAATGTCTTGTAAGAAACGAGAAGTTGTCTTCTCGGAGCGAGCTCAGCTCGGCAAATATGTTTAGGTTGGACGAGTCCTTCTTTGGGGTATGGTAGGATATATCCCCATAACAGTTATGGATTGGAAACATTGAAAATTACACAGACATGTGTGTGGATAAGAACGAGGGTTATAAATGACTTTGCAATGACATAAATAAGTAGATGATAAAAAATTAAGTCGTGTCACACAATAGCAAATTGAAGGACCCCATAATTATTCATTGTGTTGAAGATAACACTATTTGTACTTGTCTTTAATTGGAATCATTTTGAGATGAGGCTTCTTAATCTGAGAATTAATTTTTATTTATTGCGGACTTTTTGTCCTCATCTTGGTAGGGTTTTTTTGTGTAGTTTCTTCTTTGGCGCAGCGGATAGAGGCGTTGAGTCTCTACGGTTCCAGGTGATCATTGTCAGAAGATAGCTGTTTCAAATCCTACCCAAGCCGGCCAGAGGTTTACTTGGTCAAAAACATGGTGCGATAGACAACAACTATGGAAGGCAGTAATTACTGGGGATACGGTTACAAGACTCAGCATTCCTATCCGAGGTCGCGGTAAATCACCACAGGTGAAATTTGGCCGAAACGTAGTGAAAGAAACAACACAAAAAAACTACCAAGATGAGGACAAAATGTCCGCAATAAATAAAAATTAATTCTCATAACACTATTTTCTATTTTTTTTTTTGTTTTTTTTTTGTTTAAGGTAGTTTATTCAGACAAATAAGAATTTAAAAAATGATTTTCTGTTGTGCTTGTCTCAAATTTATTTCTTTTCACTTTTTCAACCCCATTAATTTTTCATTCGATGATTGTCTTGGTTATTTTCAATTTTTAACCTTATATTGGAAAAGGAGAAGGAAAAAAAAAAAAAGAAGAGGATTTATAAATCAATTATTGTTTTCGTTTTAAACTTTGTTGCAGTTTTTTCCTGCCTTTTTTCTTTTTGTATGTTTTGCTCTCTTCACTTTCCAAGTTTCTTTTTTTTTTATTCTTTTCATCAACTTTCTTTGTTATTTTCTCATTTCTTCTCTTTAAAATTTCCTTTTTTTTTTTCTTCTCATTACTAACCTTCATTCACTCCTTCCTTCTAAATCTCTTTCTTTCTCTATATTTATTTGCCTCTTTCTTTCCTCCTCCTCCTCCTTTTGGTGCTTCCCAGTGTCATCTTTCTAGTTTTTTTACCTCTTTTTTTTTTTTTTTGCATCATTATCCTTACTCCCACCAAACCCACTTAAAATATCTCGTCTTTCTTTCTTTCACTGTAATTGATTCATAGTTTCTTAGCTTGTACTTTCTCTTCCTCCATACTGTCTTTCTTTATCGACTTCTCTCTCTTGTAATTCAGCCTTGTCCCACAAGTGATAAATCTTTGATTAGATTGATGCAACATTTTTGCCAGTTCTTCATTCACTCCTCCCAACCAAATGTCCTCTTTCTTGGCCACCCTCCCCATTCCAAACTTTCTCCTAGTCTGACTGTGTACCCAAATAACACTGTGCATGCAATTTGCTTGACATGACAAATACTGTTGATTACTTCACTTATAAAAGTTGTAAAGTAATCCGCAACGAGTCTTTAAAGACTACTATTTGTTAGCTCTCCTGTTGTTCAAGGTCCTTGACCTCTCTTGATTGATACCAATAAACAACCTTTTCCCTCTCCTTTTAGATGACAATTTTTCTTCCTCTTCTTATAACAACATATCATCATCATCATCATCATGGCATGCAAACAGCACATACCCTCTTGACTCTCTCTCACTATCTATCCCTATCAGTCATCACTCTTGTCAAGTCCTCTCAGCAGCATCCAGTGTCTGCATGGTGCTGATGAATGTAGATATTTCTTGGTTGGCTAACACTGATGTGTCCATGTTTAGGATTCCATAGAATAATGTTCCTCATGACTTTTTAATGCTGTATATATATATATATATATATATATATATATAGTCTACACAATCCTAACATATACAGCCCAGTCAACTGGGGCTGGAGTTCCTCATGACATTTTAATGCTGTGTATATATATATATAGTCTACACAAACCTAACATCTACAGCCCAGTCAGCTGGGGCTGAAGAATACACTATCTGCATCTTTGCAGAGGAGTAAGACTCCCCTAACGAGTGTCCTGATTATGACATTAGATAATCTATATGAGACTCAAGTAATGCTGGAGATTTGGGGAATCTGGAGTGCGCCTTCATTGCCTCACTCCCAGGTCCACTCTGGCATGAAGTGGTAGCACCAAAAATGGTCCTATCTATGGGTCAAACAGAACTGTTAGGCATTTAAACTGAGTACAAACAACTTATGTTAAATTGAATTGTTAGAAATAGAAGAGTTTTATCATCTGACTGTGTGTAAACAAACGAATGATGTTTAATTGAATTGTTAGTGATACATAGCAATACTTGGAACCACTTAACTTTGTTGACATATGTTTACAAATCATTAACTGTATTTGGCATAAAATAACCTACAATGGTTGATATGGCATAAAACCAAACCAAACCAAACCATTTAAACCTAACTTATACATACATGCATAGATATAAGTTAGGATAGCAGTGCTTGCTGACCGTTGGTTTCTCACTTATACTATCATCATGTCCAGGGATACCAACCATGAAGAAACCACTTGGTCTGATAATCACATTGCCGAGAAACTGTCTGTGTTATCCTGACTTATATTTATGTATATGCTCTATTGTTGAAATTATTCGTAAACATAGCTAACTACATTATATATATATATATATATATATATATATATATATATATACACAGTTATATACATTACAATAAAATATATAAAATATTTATATATATATATATATATATATATATATATATATATAGTTATGTACATTACAATAAAATATATAAAATATTTATAAATATATATGTATAGTTATATACAGTACAATAAAATATATAAAATATTTATATATATATATATATATATATATATATATAGTTATAGACAGTACAATAAAATATATCAAATACATATAAATATATACAGTTAGATACAGTACAGCAAAATATATCAAATATATATACATAGTTATATACAGTACAGCAAAATATATCATATATAAATATATATACATACAGTTATATACAGTACAATAAAATATATCCAATATATGTAAATTTATATATATATATATATATATATATATATATATATATATACAGTTATATACAGTACAATAAAATATATCAAATATATATAAATATATATACATACAGTTATATACAGTACAATAAAATATATCAAATATATATACAGTTATATACAGTACAATAAAATATATCAAATAAACAACTGAAAATGTTCAACCCTTCGAGTCTGTTAAACTGGTATACAGGTGGTACTTTTATTTTCTCCCCACACCATAGCAGGGTTAAAATCATTCTCAAACAGCAGAGGGTAAATTTGAGCTTCGGGCTCAAAGTTTTAACACCTGTAGAAATTTAGGATAAACAATATTTTTCTACAAAATTAATATTCTTTTAGTACCTTGATTGACCTCATAGTAGATACAAGTTTCTGTTCAATATTATGTATAACCAGTAATATGAAAAATATATTTGAGAATGTTCACATAGATGACGTCCTCTCTTTCTTGAGAGAGACAGGGTTATACTTAAAAATACAACACCTAGTCATAATTCTGAAGCAACTTATCAAACAATTAAGTACAAATGTTATGGGGGGGGGTCCTCGTGGTGTAATGGTTAAAGTGATGGACCGCAGTATCGTAGTAAGCGAGTTCGTACTCCACTCGCCCTATAATGTTCACTTTCGGGCAAATATCCTTGGGAAAGGTATGAACCCCCTTATCCTCCCAGCTAAGACACCCCCTTGTTGTCTTTCTTTCCTTTTCTTTCCTTTTCTTTAATAATACATACATATATATTGCTAACTAATTTGCGTAGCAATTGTGATGCTTGGCCATTGACCAATCATGGCTGACCTGTGGTTAAAACCATAGGTGTATAAGCTTCACACTTTAAAGCAGAGGTTCCCAAATGATTTTCGGCCATGCCCCAATTTGGTATTTTTAAAATTCTTGATGCCCCCACTGAAATATTTGATTCTTACATAATCATTAACTTGGTCTTTAAACAAGCCTCATCAAAATATTACTTTGCCCACATCGGGAATAACTGTTCTAAAGTGTAAAAATCGTGATGCTGAAACTGTAAAATTCAGAGAGTACTTTAAAATTCCGACACTCAGACATTAGAGGATTGGAATTTGAATAGATACTTATTTACAAATACAAAATAAATGAAATTTCTGAAAAGAATATTTTATTCATTTATCCCTGATAAACAAGATTTTTCATAAAAGTAATTCCTTTTTTAATGCTTTGAGGGTTTTTTTATCATTGGAGTGCACAATTTGAATTTTATGGTCCACTCAAGTTCTTGAGTGGTAATGGTCAGCAGACAGGTGTGTTGTTAGTCTTTCTTTCCTTTTTCATGGATACATATACATATATATATATATATATATATAAAGATTATTCCTCCTCTTCCTTTTATGTGATGCACATCTTCCACTCCTTGGTGATAGGTAAGTAGGCAGACTGGGTCCTTCAGCCTTGGTGAGGCAACTAGTCTAGGAGAAGGAAAACTCTGAATTCAAACCTGTTAAACTCCGCTTAAAATTTGACCTTGTGTCATATCCTGCCCTGGCAGAGGGGTTGGTAAATATTGGTAAGTAGGCAATGCAATATCATTATTATTATCAATATCGATTATTGATATTTATTTTAGTCTTAAACTTTTATCAGAAAAAAATAATTCATAAAAAACGTACTTTTAATTCTATTTTTATCCATATTGACAATTTCGATATTCTCTTTCTTCTCATTCTCTCCTCTATTTCCTTCTCCCTCTTTTCTGACAACCTTTTTCTCTACCCACTCTTTCACTTTCTACTTCTTTATTCTCTCCCCAAGCATATTTAAGACATCTCTCTCCCCACACTGCCCGTTAGACTTTGTTGGAGCATCTATTTTTAACAAAAGAAGTTGACACTGCAAGAATATTCACTGCTTTGAAAGAGTGACACTCACACATGATAACTAGATAGTTCAGTTTGAAATTCCCAGAATGTTATCGAATATGACAAAAGACACCTGAAGATGGTCAGAGAGTACAGTGGTTGAAATGTTATGAGTATAGCAAGCAAGATAAGTATAAAGTGGGTGACCTTAGTCGAGGATGACCAGAAGGCTCTCTTTTCAATAGCTCATACACTGAGGTGTAGGAGAGGGTGCTGCTCCTTTCCCTGGATTGCTCCACTTTACCCTTGATCCCTACTTTATATTGCTGAGTGTTAAACAAGGTGGCATTAAGTACCATTCAAACCTAATATCCCGGACTATTGGCAGGAGTATAGCAGCCTGCAATATATAGAGAATAATAGTAATAACATTGCTCCATCTTATATTCATAGTTACAACAAGTGTATTAATTTTTAGAACTTAGGCCTCCCCATGCCTGTGGGTCCTCTACCATGAGCCCGTGACTGAAAAATAGCTAGAAAATGTCATATTTTAGTCTGTTATTTAACAGGCTTTTAATTATAGGCAAGAGTAATGTACAAATAATGTAGTTAGTAATAACAGGCCCATTCAGCTAGGGCTGCAGAGTATACCAACTGCTTCTCTACAGAGGAGTAAGATCCTCCACCAATGAGTGTCCTGGATATGATTCTAAACAATCTGATGGTGGGGTTCCAGTAATACTGGAGCTTTGGGGAATGCAGAGTACCTCTTTATTGCTATCACTCCCAGGTCCACTCTGATCCGGAGTGGTAGCACATGATAGGGTCCTATCTATGGGTCAAATAGAACTAAACAGTGTGCTTATGCTAAACTGAATTGTTTAAAATAGAACTGTTTTGATATTGAAACTGCATACTTATGCTGAATTGATTTGTTTGAAATAAAACTGTTCATATGTATAGAAATGGATTTAGTATTAAATAACCTACAATGGTTGATATGTCATAAAACCAAACCAAACCAGTTAGTACTAATGTTGTTGTTGTAGTATAATAATAATGATGATGATGTTAGTTTCCAGATATTTTTCTCAAAGAGTGGGAAAAGGGGAGATAACTATTAGAGTTTGAAGTACCAAGGTCATCTAAATCCTGAAGGGTAAAATAATCTCTGTCTATAATTCCTTAACTTTAAGATAGATAGTTTCATCCTACTTATTTGCGTATAAGACATGCTATTTTTTTTTCAAATATTTTAGCCAAAAAGTTAGAGGTGAAACGGGCCAATGGTCCAGGAGACCGGGGCTGAATCCCAGGTCAAGTCATACCAAAGACTCAAAAAATGGTACTTGATGTTGTCTTGCTTAACACTCAGCATTATAAGATAGGGATCAAGGATAAAGTGGAGCAATCCAGGGAAAGGAGTAGTGCCCTCGCCTACATCTCGATGTTGTAGCTATAGAAAAAGAGAACCTTTGGGTCACCCTCGACTAAGGTCACCCACTTCACTTAATTATACATGAAAACTAAATATTAACTTTTTTCCCAGCTGGATGCCTCACTATACTCAAGATGGCATGACCAAAAATAAGTTATATCTATGGTCCAAATTAACTAATGTATTACAAATGCTTCTGTTTTATACCACTACAAAAAAATAGCCACTGGAATGTGTGTTCGTTTATAATTTGTTTCTTTGATTGTGAACTTATTTTTGGTAAACATTTGTTACATTTTTGTATGAGCATAGACTTGCTTTTGCCCTAAATACTATATAAATTTTATGTTTCATAACATTATATAAACTATATAAATTTTAATTTCTAGTTGATGCATATGAGATAAAAATGGCTTATTTAGCTGGGGTTGTAGAAAACACTGAGTGCATCTCTGCAAAGGAGTAAGATTCCCCCTCTAATGAAAGTCTTGATTAAGCCATCAAATGGCAAGGCTCCAGTCCTGGAGCTTTGCAGAATGTTGAGTACTCCTTCATTGCCATTACTCCCAAGTCTACTTTGACTCAGAGTGGTAGTACTTTTAGCCAGAGTTTTTGTAGGATGATTTTAGCTGGAGAAGTTGGTTTGTTAGTAGCGAGGGAAAGTTTGTTTGTTAGCGAGGAAGATGGTTGTAACGTATGTGTGTTTACGTTGTGTTGTTTCCTTGCTGAGTGTTGTAAGGCCCTCACTAAGTTTGTGAGAAATAAAAGGAGGATGATGAAGTAGTAAGATGGCGAAGGTTGAAAGGTGTTTTTAGAAATAGGTTTTTATTTGCAGCATAGAATATTGGGTTTGCTTTTGTGCTGCAAGACTCGTGAAAGGTTGTGAGTATTGAGACGAAATAGATTTATGAGATGTTGAGAAGGTTGAGATGGCCGCGTGTGTCATCGGGCGTGTGAGGGATTGTGTTTTAGAGTCACCATGGTTTTTGTCCGTCTGGTGGAGAGGCTTGCATTGGTCTCCATTAAAGTGGCCCAGAGGTGAATTGAGAGCTAGCGTGTCGAGAGCGGGATTACACTCAGATCGACATAGCCAATTTTGGGGTGACATAAAGTTGTGCCTGTGTGAGGCATGTTGAATGCATCTAATTTATATTCCACTGGGATTCCTTGTAAGGAATCCATAAATTAGATCGGTTCTCTCGTGTATCCATGTTGCTGCTGCTGCTATTTTAGAGCCGCAGTGAGATGTCTGCACTGGGCGGCATTGTCCAGCTAAAAAGCATCGCTATTGAAGAACGGCCAGTGTGACGTCTGCACTGGTCGGCATTCTCCAGCCAAAGAGACTGTGTTTGGCAGCTTACAAGATTTGGTGGCTGGAAATGAAGATCCGGGCTGAATAGGATAAGTCATCCTGATTGGGTGAAATTAAGTGTCGAATTAAATTGCGCGCCAAACCAAAATACAAAATTTTTCTTTCCCCTACATACTTATTAAGGTCCTATCTGTTGGTCAAATAGAACTGTTTGATCATTTAACTGATTGATGCTAAATTTAATTGTTAGTGATACATAGCAATACTTGAAACCATTTAACTGTAAGCAAATGAATGCATAATGTTGAATAGAATTATTAGTGTTAAATAGGAATACTTGAAACCCTTTAATGCTTGTCCAGTCGGCTTGGGCTGTAGAATACACTGACTGCTTCTCTGCAGAGGGGTAAGACCCCCAACAAGTGTTCTGGATATGACACTAAACAATCCGATGGTGAGGTTCCAGTTATGCTGGAGCTTTGGGGAATGTGGAGTACCTCTTCATTGCTATCACTCCAAGGTCCACTCTAGCTTAGAGTGGTAGTACCTGATAGGGTCCTATCTATGGGTCAAACTGAACAAAACTGTGTATGTATGCTAAACTGAATTGTTTGAAATGGAACTGTTTTTGTATGCTGAACTGAATTGTTAGAAATAGAACTGTTTTTTGACATTGAAACTGTATACTAATGCTAGACTGAATTATTTGAAATAGAACTATTTTGAACATTTAACTGTGTGTAAACAAAAAACTATACTTATGCTAAACTGAATTGTTTGAAATAGAAGTGTTTATATGTATAAAAATGGATTCAGCATTAGATAACCTAGAATGGTTGATGTGCCATAAAACTAAACCAAACAAAACCTTTAACTGCATGCCTAAATAGAATTATTGGTATTACATTGCAATACTTGGAACCATTTGATTGTGTACAAATGAATGAATAATGTTGAATAGAATTATTAGTGTTAAATAGCAATACTTGTAACCACTTCACTGTCTGCAGACAAATAATTCAAATTAAATAGAATTATTTGTATTAGATAGCAGTGCTTGAAACCATTAACTGGATGCAAACAATAGCAAAACTTGATTGTATGCAAACAAATTAGCTCTAACTTTTTTTTAAATAAAATTACCTACAAACTATTCAATTAGAAATCATATTTGTAACCCTTTAACTGTGTGCAAACAAATGATTAATACTAAATAGAATTATTAGTGTTAGATAGAAATACTTGAAAACCATTTAACTGTGTACAAGAAAATGAGCTCTGGCTCATTTAAAAAAGTTAACTAAAAACTATTTGTTTACATATATATATATATATATACACACACACACACACACACACACAAACAGTATTCTAGCAAATAATAATGAAGAGAATTATTTATATTAGATAGCAACAATTGAAACCATTTGTGTTCAAACAAATGATTGATATTGAATAGAATTATTCATGTTTGATCTGAATACTTGAAATCATTTACCAGTGTGTGAAGAAATGAGCTCTCGCTTGTTTTAAATTGTTACCTGTAAACTATGTATTTAAAAATCATATATTTAATATATATATATATATAAAAACAGAATTTGGCATTAAATAATGTATAAGGGTCAATATGCCATAAAACCTAACCAATCAGATATAAAGTTGAACAAATTCCAAATGCTAAACATTAGGGGTGTGTATTATATACAAATGTATCTTATATGCAACTAATTTTGGTAGTACTGTCATAACCATTGTAATATAAATCTTGTTTTATGTGTCAGCCGGATTTTTTGGGTTTTTTTTTTATTTTGATGAAGAAAGTTTTTTTTTCCTTATTCTTAGCAATTTGTTCTCTTTCAAATGAAATCATTGCTGTCACTCAAAAATTTCTTCACTAAATTTTGTAAATCAAATTATTAAATTTGGAATATCTAAGTATAGTTTTTAATTAATAGTTACTAAGTTGTTTCTATTCACTTAAGTCCTGATAGTGTAGTAAATAAGAGTAATAGAAACTTATTTTCATGTCTGCATTTTGATATGACCTCTTATTTTTAATAAGATTTTGTTGGTTTTGTTATTTTCTCCTCTCATCAAAGGGCACCTTCCTTTAATGTATTGTTTTAAGCTATTGCAGTTTTTTCTCATACTCCATGAACTTTTATTTTTGTTTTTGAGGTGTTTTATATATATATATATATATATATATAGAGAGAGAGAGAAAGAACTATACTGCAAGCATATTTCTTATCAGTGATCAACTGTTTATGAAAATAGCTTCATTGTTTCCTGGGTCCTTCTGGTATCCTTGTAATAATATTTTGGCACCAGAATCAAGCTAAAGATTAGAGAAACTTTATAAAGATAGTAGTCAAACAACATTCAAACACCATTGACTGGGGGTAACATATCCAAGACATTTAATCTACGGAACTATCTAAAGGCAAAATTTATAAAAGCCTGTTGCTAAGCAAGTAATCTCAGGGTCTAATTAACTCTGATTGGGTCACTTAGGGGAGAAAATATTATGTTGTGAAACTGGAACTTTTCAAAGACCCCAAGAATATGACATGGCTGATGACTCCTCTCTGTTCATCCAAAAGATGTATTTTGTAAATATATATATATATATATATATATATATATAGACAGGGCTATCCTCTGAGCATATTTCTTATCAGTGATCAATAGTTTATGGAAATGGCTCCTTTGTTTCCTGGGTCCTTGTGTTTCCCTTATGTAATTTTTTTTCTCGAATTTTTTAAACTTTGACAATGGTTTGCTAGATAACACATGATTGGAGACAATTTCCATTCAAAGGACAACAAAGCTTCAATCTACAATTACAGGCAGGGGTTGTCAATGCATATTTTGTGCTGTGGATTTCTTTCTTTCCTTCTTTATTACCTCATTTGATATTTTATTTTAGTTAATGGATTGTAGATAACAACAGTCCTTTTCCCACTCTGATGCAGGGATCTGGTATTTTCCTACATTTCTAAGGCTGGAATAATTATAGGCCTTAGCCTGCCATGTCGGTTCATGACATTTTATCTGTGGGTTTGAATTTAAAATTGTTTTTCTCCCAGATTGCTTGCCTTACCAACATTTCTTTTTTTTTTTTTTTTTTTTTTTTATCAAAACATGCTTCTCCATAAAACATCACACATTATTTTGTAAATTTCAAATGGTTTGCACTTTTCAGCCACTAGAAATTTAATGACAGACCTCTGTTCAAGCCTGGTGCTTTCAGTTTGATTTAGAATAGATTCAGAACAATTATTTTTGTGGGATTAGAATTATTTTTGCTATAAAATAATTCCAAACAATTCAGTTTATATTTCTGTGAAAAAAAAAAAAAATTCGGTAAATTTTTTTATTTTGCTTACTTAAAAAAATTCTCATATTTATTGAACACACCCACACCCATATATTTGTATGTATAGTTAGGCTTCTTTGTTTAATGACATATCAACTTTTGTGGGTTATTTGATGCCAAAGCTATCCATGTAGAAGTGCCGTAGTAGTACTATTTAACCTATAGTTGGAGGGTTAAGGAGTTTCATGCCTTTCTCAGGGGTATTAGTCTGAAAATGGACATAATAGCGCAACTGGAGTTCGAACTCACTCACTACAATGCCACAATCCAGCACATTAACCACTACAACCGATATATATATATATATATATATATATATATATATATATATATATATATATATATATATATATATATATTCTTCCTTTTTATTGTAATTTTCAGTTCTTAAAAGTATTAAATTTCTCCCTGCTTCTTTTAACTAAAACATTTGATCCATCGCCAATGTAATAATATCAACTGCCTTCCACATGGCTATTTCTACCTGAATGTATTGGTGTATTTTAAATAATTTTAGCTACAATAGGAATAGTTGTGACTGTTCGCCCATGTCAAAAATCAACTTCACGCTGCTGGTAACTATTATTGCTCATCTTACCACCAGATCAACTGCTGCTGTTAAAAAAAAATACTTGGTTTCATTCTTCTTGCCTACCTGACAAAAATTAAGTTTTAAATTCCTCAATCAAAACGGAAATATCTAATTTATAGTACATTACTTGACTAAGTTGAGAGACTTGTATGGGAGTGTGTTATTGTGAGTTTGTTTATATATATCGTGAGAGATCCTAAGTTATAAATCACATAAAAAAATCTATAAATTTATTAGATTTTAGTCATGTCATAAGAATTTTAATATCTGTCTGAGTATATGTAACACTACACCTAGTTATGCATATTACCTCTAAATATAAATGTGTTCATATGAAAAATATGTCTTATGTAGGTGTTAATACCAAATTTACATTGAATAAAAAAGTACAACACGGATTATATTAATTGGTTGAAAAGAAATAAAAAGCATTTGTCATTTACTCAGTTGAGCTTTGTTTGGCACAAGGCCAAAAGTACGAGGTACCAAGTGACAATCGAACTGACTAACAATAACTAACTCGCTAAGTATGGGTTATTTGTAAAAATCGATATAAGAGTTAACCAAATGATGGATATCATTTTTTATGATGCTTCTACGTGTTACATAAAGTAGATAAAATATTGTCTGTATGGTCAAGACAATATAACTTTAGTTGAGAATTTGTTTAATATTTTAATTTCCTTTTTCTTTTTTTTTGTAAATAAAAGTCACTCATCAATTATTCTGCTTGTGTAATATTGTATTATTATTATTTTTTATTAACAGGCTCCTTTTCGTCAGGTTTTTTTTCCCTTAATATGACTATCACATGTGTGACCATGCCTATATACTTACGTTACGTATATTTTCTCAAGTGAATGAACGAATAAATATGTGTTTAATTTATGAGTGTGTATTAATCGATATTGTTATATCTGTGGATATAGTTATTTTTGTCTGTTATGTAGCTATATATAGGTACGTATCCATATGATTAAATCTATCAATGAGTTACCGTTCGTGTATTATTCAATGTTTCTTTAAATCAAAATCTGACGAGTGTGATGGACAGATTTAACTCAAATTCAGTCATTTTAGACTGGTAAATGGTCCCCTATAGATAGACCCTTTGCTAAATACATCTAAAATCGTTAACAGAGACCTTCTTTTTTATTTAAGGAAATAAAAAGTTTAACAAGTAGATTCGTTGCGTCAGTAATATATATATATATATATATATATATATATATATATATATCAATTTAAATTTTGTATATCTTTTTCCCCAAAAAATATTCAATAATCAATCATTTTAAAGAATAACCAACACGGTGATTTGTTTTTCTCTCCTTGTAGTTAAAAAAAACTGCGTTATTGCAACAGATGGTATTTAGTAAAAGCACTTTAGTCAAATATGGATGCTATCTTAAATCAGTATAAAAAAAAAAGAACCACCTGTAACTAACTATTACTAAATCGCTTTATAAGTATGTGTGTACCCCAACACACCAGCATACATTCATGTGAACCTGGGTACACGGATAAAACATACAATATCGGCTTCGATTCTTTGAGTAGTAGCAAATATTAAACACAATCTATCTATGACCAGTCAGATAAGGTTTATGTCGCACTGCACCGGTTTAGTGTGGGGTAAAATTAAACTAGACTGAACCAGACAGAGAAGGGGTCGGGGCTAGCAAATGTGTGTGAAATGGCTTAAGAAGAAAACTGGAATTAAAACAGTAAATAATCACTGACTAGTTGTGCTGTCTCTCCATATGTTGTTATTTTTTTTTCTTCTCTCTTTCTCTCTCTCTCGTCTTAATTTGAGTGGTGAGGTGTGACAGCAAGTTTAGTCTTGATTTGTTTATTTCCTTTTGCTTATATTGCATAACCAACAGAGACTTAGAAAAAAGGAACACGCAAAACAAACAAAAAAAAAAGACATATTTCAAATATAGTAACAATAAAAAAATAAAAAAGGAAAAAAATAGGAAACAGATCGAGTATATGTTTACTATAACAAGATCTATATAATTCGCATCGTTATTTTCAATCGGTAGCTATGGATTTGGTGTTTGTTTTTTTTTTTATTTCTTGATTATCAGCCATTTGAAGATGTGTCAAAAAAAGCTGGTCTTCGAAGAACTCTGTCTGTGATGAAAGTCAGTTATTTTTTCTACCCTCCCCCATTATTATCATCTACAAAATAATGCAAAGAAGAATGCTGCAGCCGTTGTATCGTACTGAAGTGGTTGTTTTGCCTTTTTCCAGGAGTGAAGAACCTGTGACGTCAAATATGGATATATCAACTGGGCATATAGTCCTGGTAAGTACCAATATTTATTTATCTATT
The DNA here is from genome assembly GCA_963585895.1 of Sepioteuthis lessoniana. Classification (NCBI taxonomy): domain Eukaryota; kingdom Metazoa; phylum Mollusca; class Cephalopoda; order Myopsida; family Loliginidae; genus Sepioteuthis; species Sepioteuthis lessoniana. The sequence continues at coordinate 15,889,306 of OY757919.1, forward strand.
TTTGTCTATTTCGGTTGTAGTTGTGGGCAAGGTGGTGAGTTGGCGATTCTAGACATTTGAGAATTCTTTCATGGTCTTTTGAATCTTCTTTGGGGCTGTGGATGAATCTTAAAACTTTGTTTACATTACATTCAAATTTATTTTCTCTTTTGAATTTATGATTTGGAGTAGTTGATTGGGTTCTTTTTAAAATAATTTTAATTCATTAAAAGTATTTTTTAAAAAGAAAAAAAATTAAAATATTGCTAAAGAAAAGTTTTGTGAAGTTCATTTTTCCTGTCAGGGTGTTCTTGTTTTTAAATTTAATGCAGAACTTTTCTTTCAGATTTTGATATCTTTTATTTTAAAACGTGAAACAAAATAACAAATGTAATTGTATTAATAATCTTGGTTTGAGTAAATTCTATGTAAAACTAAAAGCAAACAAAAGTAAAACATTATTTCTTGATTTTTACAATAACCAGATTGTCAACTTAGACGATGTACACACACACACACACACACACACACACACACACACACATAAGTCAATTTAAAAGCATGTGTGTATTTTACTTTTTAATAGATTAAAATTAATCCAGTTTAAAAACGTGGTAAGGGTAACCTGATGCTGGCTCGTTCACTAAAACTTTTGTTTTGACAACCGTATGGTTGTAAGAAAAATATAAAGGACAAAAAAAATTTTTTAGTTGAATTTGTTTATTGTAAAACAGATTGTGTTGAAGAATTGGAAGTCTCAAGAAGGACTGGGGTTATTTCTTCCCCAAGGCGTGTAGGTGTGAGTTGGTCCGGTATTTGTGGTGTGAATGACCCAGTTCTGATAAGTCCGACGCGTTATGAGGGTGGGGTTCGTTCGTAGCCCCACAGTTGTCTTCATTCTTGTCCGTGGAGTGAAGGTCCAAGGTTCAAGAAATGAAGGGTCAACGGGTCCAAGCATTTTTTTTTAGATTGGCCACACCTGAGTCTCGATTCGTGCGTGGCTCCACACTATAAAACGACCTGGTGTCAAATTTTGATTTGGTGGAGGGGGAGTCGTTTAAATACCTTGTTCAAGGAGTGGAGTATCTTCGTGCCCCTGGGTGCCTTTTTTATGACTTTGTGAGGGGAAAGAATCGGCTCCAGAAAGTTTTGGAAGTAAAGCTTGTGATTGCTTAAACTAAGGTTTTTTTTTAAATTTATAAGTTTATTTTTATATTTCAACCGGATGCATGTGCAGAACCTACCTGCGCAGCGACGTCTTTTATTCATTTTCTAATAAGCTACCGTTCCGACAACATCCGGTTAACGTTACCTTTTTTTTTTTCAACGGAAAAGTATGCACGTTGGATTTTCTTACTGGGTGTTTTAATTAATAAATCAATAACAGTTATTAATAAATCGGAAGAGTTCTATAACAAAGCTCCCCTAAATGTTGTTCTGATTTACAGTGTGTATGTATTAGTAAAGCGTGTGTCCTGAGGGATCAAATAAAAGATACATTTTCTAAAACTTACGAGGATCTGTCCTCGTGTTAGTCTTATAAGGATTGATTTTGTTATGGGTATACATCGTTCTGTCTGTAGACTTCATACACCCCAGAAAAAAGTGGAGACGATGGATCTTGAATATTTTACCGAGTGTATTAATTTACTCAGCTTTTTGCTTAGATGTGACATAAGGCCGTATGAATGCAGCACCCAATGAGAATCGAACTCACTCGTGGAGGCTTGCTAGTCGAGCCTGCTAACCATTACACCACCCGAGGTGCCCTAACATGGTGGAGGTGGTGGGTCTATGTAAAGTAGATATTTTGGTCGCGGTAGAAGGCGTTTTTTTTTGTTTTTTTTCATACATAAATGTTTTACTTTCCTTGTTTTCCAAACATATGTGATACTTTGCCGCTTGTCTCTGATCAGTATTATCATAGAAACAAAGGTGCTTTCTTATCAAAAGCTTACCTCCAAACTTTCCTTGAGCCGAACCTTTCCCCAGTAGAGCTATAAATAAGACACTCAAAGACACGAAGGTCAGTTCCCTCCACTCTTCGGACAAAAGACGACTGCCCCCTTATCAACGAATCCACACCCCCATAATGCGTCGGACCTACCAGAACTGGGTTACTCACTCCACGTATAACAGACCAAGAACGAACCCACACCCACGCATCTCCTGGCCCCTATCTAGAGGGAGAAATAACCCCACTTCTCTTTCGGACCACAAATTCTACACCACACAACCCCTGTTTATTTTATAATGAACAAATTCAACTCTAAAATTTTCGTCTATCATAATTTTCTTAAAACCATACGCTTGTCTATAACACTGGTGTCAGATTGTGCAGCAAGAGAAATATGTACTCTGTCGAGTCTCACACGAAGCGAACTTCTCGATTTCATAAAAGAACAGAAGTCAGTACTACTACAAATAAAATCCAGACCAACACAACCAGACCAGGCCCCAATCGAAGAAACCCAAGCGGACCTGAGTACACCCAAAACCCGCGCGCCCTCTATGAACTGATAATGCGGTTACAAATCTTTCGTGACGCAATGAAAGATATAAAAATATTCAATCCCGGAAACGTTATAAATCGTTTCATCACTGACCTGAATAAGACATACACAATCCACGTCAAACTGGAACTAGCCAGCCTCCCCAGGATCGAAGAAACGATGTAGACAGCTCCTCTCTGAAGGCATATTTCATTGCGGAAGTTAATGAAAATGAAATAAAATAGATTTAAAAAAAGTAGCGGTTCCCAGAAAGCTCTGACAGGAAGTAAGAGCGGCGCATACCCAAAAAGAAGACCTTCTCTGTGCAAAAGAGAAATTCTGCCTCACTTAAACGGTACCCCCTCAGACTGTAAGGACGCTTTACCAACCGGTTACTTGCAGCGAACTGGTGTGCTGTTCGGGTTTTGTGGCCTGACACTTAGCCATGTCTGCTGCTAGAAATTCGACACCGCTGAAATTATCACTAAAGACGCCAATCGGACATAACCATAAACTTCAAACTTTTACCACTGGAAATGACATTTATTTTAACACCTTCTCTGGGAGACGCGACTATTTATATTGGTTTCAGGAAGAATTTTCACGCCCCCCGAGTAGCCGTATGAAACCCAAAAATAAAGTTGAATTTTAAAAGGTATCCTAGTCTCTTTTCCTTCCTTCAGTAAATCTTTTGCAGCTTTCACAGACAAAGAAGACATCAATGAGTTAAATGGAGAAAAGAAAAAAGAAAACAATGGCGTTAGATACGCTAAACCCAAATACCCACAACCTACGGAACCAAACTAACACAAATAACCAACCAAATCTTCTGAATCCCCATACTATCAAATGATGGACTCTCAACATGATACATCTAGTTTTGAACGACTTAGAGTGTATCTTGTAGCGATCCACAGCAGCCAGATGACAAATTTCAAGCATTGAAGTCGAGACAATACAGCGACAAATTGACGGACTTTGCTGGTCAATTAGAAAGCACAATCTAATTGGCTACGGTCCATTTAAAGCCAAACCAAGACAGCCACTGCAAATCGACAACCATTTCACTCACAACAGACAAACGCCACCACGCTACACAGTGCTAGACTCGTCAGGAAACGTGACATACAGTCCGCAACCGCTACCAGAACCCACTATATATAAGAACTATACCATGGCTCGCGCCTCCTCTCACAGACGCAACTGTCCATATCATTACTCACCTCCCACTCGGGCTCATATCACAGCAACGGATGATGATAGACCAGCCATAAATATAAAGGAACAGGATTTTCTGTACAGACCAGACGAGATGTGAGGGCTCGTCTCTCGTTCCATTACACTCACCATCTTATATTCAACCTTCTACAACTTTTCATACAACGGTCTCCGCTTGTCAAAACCAGCTTCGCAGACACACAAGGCTCATTAAATAAGTTTCCAGACTTTTTTCGTATGGGCACTTTTGATAGTACACACATGAAACTCTAGTCCCTTTCGAAGTAATCTCCTCTGGCTGCAATGCATTTCTTGTACCGTTCCAACAACTTCTGGAAGGCCCCATGGAAGTCCTCTTGTGTCAGCGTGTCAATGACCTTCATCACAGCCTCTTTCATCTCAATTGTCTCATAACGACAGCCTCTGAGTTTTTCCTTGAGCTTAGGGAATAACCAAAAGTCACAGGGAGCAAGTTCTCGGCTATAGGGACGGTGAGGAACTGTCTTGATGCCCATCTTGGTCAAATAGTCTGTGACAGCGATGGAGTTGTGGACTGGTACATTGTCCTGGTGGAAATGCCACTGACCCGATTTCAAGCGTGCCGGCCTCTTCCGATGGAGTCTCTTCCTGAACTCCCTTAAAACCTCAACATAGTATTCCTTGTTGACTGTCTGTCCAGTGGGAACCCAGTGCATGTAGATCATGCCAGTACTATCAAAAAAAGGATCATCAAAAGTTTGAGAGTGGATTTGCTCTGTCTGTTCTTCTTGCGTCTGGGAGAGCCAGCATGCTTCCACTGGGAACTCTGTCCCTGGGTCATAGAAGTAGATCCAGCTTTCATCGCAGGTCACCAGAGCATCAAGAACTGCGGGATCTGAATTGATCAGCTCGACCATCTTTCTGCTGTCATGACGTCTTTCTTTCTGATCTTCTCTGAGCACCCTTGGGACAAAATTCGCGCAAATCTTCCGCATCTTCAGTTCCTCGCGAATAATTGTGTGTACAGTTCCAACATGACATAGAACTGTGCATTTATTGTCTCTATAGACATACGACGGTCCTTATCCATGAAATTCTTTATTTGGCCAATCAATTCAGGTGTTCTGACTTCCTTACTCCTCCCACACCTCTCATCATCCCTCACAGACTCCCTGCCGTCCTTGAATCTCTTATGCCTCTCAAAAACTGATGCTCGATTCATGCAAGATGGTCGAAAAGCAGTCAGAAACATTTCATACGTTTCTGTGGCATTTCTTCAAAGTTGAAAACAGAATTTTATTGCATATCATTCTTTTAAAGTGTCCTCACGTCCAGATTGCATTTTTGAAATTCACCAGCTGTGACAAAATTTTCTTGTTTTAATTTTCTTGCAATCATATGCTTGTTTACAACAACCCGTATGTCTTTTTCTTTCTTGGGGGGGATGCTATTTTTTTTTTTTTTTTTTTTAGGGAGGGTAAATTGTAAATAGAAGGGAGAAGCTAGTATTATCAATAACAGCTGTTAACGCAACGTGGAATAAAGTCTTTTTTCCTCCATTTTTCACATCACGTCTGATAAAACGAAATAGTGAACTATCATTCCCAAATCACTAAAAACAAAAATTCACCAGCTGTGACAATCAGGTTTAGTAGGGTGTATTCCAATTGCTGCTGTAGCTGTTCATTCGAACTTGAAATCATAAAAATTGGTCAATCATCTCATAAGATGTATAGCAATGACATAGTGAATTTTCAAGAGTCCACGACAATTTTAATGCCTGTACAAAAAAAAAAGTCTGGAAACCTATTGAAGACACCTCGTAGCAACGTTGGACTCTGAATGCTCTACCAGCATTTGTGCTGATCTCTCGCCTCCCCGAAGAAGTCAGGAAACACATGACACATTGCGTGAAGGGAATGAATGACAGTACCACCGCCTTAGGTCAACTAAATTGCAACCTCGTCATTGGCAACCACAACTCACCCGCCTTCAAGGTTATCAACGTGTCAATCACAAGCGCTATCATACCAATATTGTTTAGCCAAAAAATCCTCGACCTTGTAGACTCATAGATGATCAACAACTCGGATACATTCTCGCATTTGGTTGTGCAACACACACGGCCCTGCTAATACCAGTATCCAGCTATGTTGCTACTTCCAAATACGATCCTGTGTATGAGGTCCAAACCACCATCGGTAGTAATTGGCAGTGTACAATCTTGTGACACTGCCCAACAGTCAAACATTAAACAAAAATTGTACTGCCTAAAACGAAATAGGGAACTATCACTCCCAAATCACTAAAAACAAAAATTGTAATGGCTAAAACGAAATAGGGAACTATCACTCCCAAATCACTAAAAACAAAAATCGTACTGGCTAAAACGAAATAGTGAACTATCACTCCCAAATCACTAAAAACAAAAATTGTACTGCCTAAAACGAAATAGGGAACTATCACTACCTAATCACTAAAAACAAAAATTGTACTGCCTAAAAAGAAATAGTGAACTATCACTACCTAATCACTAAAAACAAAAATTGTACTGGCTAAAACGAAATAGTGAACTATCACTCCCAAATCACTAAAAACCACGGCAAGTTGAAAAACGTGGAAAATTTACTAATTCAATATGCTTACATTTTCGGCACCGAAAGAGGGTAAAAGCCACCTTCATCGAACCTGTTCGTATTCTGACAAACGGCCAGTCATGAAGCCAGCGACAACACCCAATTGCCCAGGCTCTGAAAGCTGATATCGACGCTGAGATGAACTGCGTGGCTACTGAAGGCATTATCGAACCTTGCAACCACCCCAAGAGCTTCAACAGTCCGGCATTTGCCTTGTGCAAGAAGAACAGGGCAATCTGAATCATTGCTAATTTTAAAAGAACCTTAAACAAGGTCCTGGTCGATCTTGTTTCTAATCCAATGCCGAGGATCAAGCAACTATTTAACAAGATCAGAGAGGGCAATAATTATTTTGCAACTTGGTCTCTGTAGCGGTTACTAGCAGTCGATCGCCGCAAAACAGTTTTCACGTGGAAGGGCGAATGTGATTAATACACTCGCCTAGCTTTCAGCTTTACGTCCGCTTGATAGATTTTCTTTCAATGTATAGCAAAAGCCCTGGCGATTGTCATGTCTCTCGCAAACATATCTTCGTACATCGAAGACAACCTGGTCCATGCTAAGACATTCATACCTGAACAGCTCTTCGTCGCTCTTCGCAAGTTTGGACTTAAGTTGAACACCTTGCTTGCCACAAAAGTGAAGTTCATCGGGGCATAGTTGACAGGGGAGGATTTAAGACCGACCCCCGAATTCGTTCGTGTCATCAGTGGAATAACCGCTACCGTGAGCGTATTGCGAATGCATTCTTCGCATATCGCTTCCACCTCTATCATCCCTTCTGAGAAGATTTGTGATCAGCTTAGTATCATTGTTACATAGCCATATACACGAATATGGCCATGTGCGAAATGGGTGAAATGGACATCGAATGTTGATTACGATAGAACATATTAATCTCGAAATTAGAAAACACGTAACGACTTCTTGTTCAGGTACGAAACCTTTTTATTAACTTTGAGTTAAAGGTTTCGACGTAAGGAGGAGAGACACAATCTTCTATGCTGTCTTACTTGTGCGGCCCCCCATAGGGCGCAAGTTCGCCTCGCGCCTGCGAGCTCCAAAAGTCGATCCTTCTCGTTTGGCGTCTAGTACCCGACTCTTACTTTCTTCAAATCTCACACAAACCTCCGCGCGCTTCCGGTGCGTGACGTCACCCGCACCCTGTCACCGCGTTTCGTCTCGGACTATTATGACATCTGAGTGACACCTCCATCCACTCGCGCGCACCCGCAATAACACCTGCCTCAATGTTGCACCTAACTAACCCATGTGCTGAGCAGAAAGGTTCTCAGCCTAACTAAACTCAAAGGCATGAATCGATATCCCTCGGCTCTTATATAACATCATTGCTGACCGATGAAGCTATGTCAAATATCATCAGATCCTTCCAATCATTTGATCCAAGCAGAATCTATATCCATCCCAATAACCACTAAGCAATACTTTTTAAGAAACACCTGCATCAATTTTTTCTGGGACCAGGCACCTCCGTTTTGCTAAGAAATACTAAACACGCTACCAAATTAGTCGTCCTATTCAAACTCTGCACCAGATACCCTTTACGAAGCCCATGAGTGTATCAGCTATTCAGATGTTATCAGTATGCGTGAACTCCTATCCAGCTGCTGTGGGAAATTAAAAAACCGTGACATTAAGGCCTATATTAATTCTTATGACACTTACCAAATGGAAGGATATCTTCGGCAAACGCCAATATTGATCCTCCAGGCACTGCAAACGCGGAAAAAGATCCACTGCTCCTGGCGGCCACAAATCTTGGATAACACAGCACAATGAAAAACGCTCTTTACATGCTGTGAAAACAGAAAATGTGAATAGACCGATATTCTCGAATCTGTTGTCTCCTTGATGATCGTCACAATGCAACCAGTGCATCGCCACCTTAGATTATCACTGGTCGACGCCCCAACATTGAATTTGTAAAATTACCCGGTAACTAGCCTGGCCCAGTCGGCTGGGGCTGCAGAATATCCTGACTGCAATTCTACAGAGAGGTAAGACTCCCTCCAACGAGTGTCCTGGATATTCCAGTAATGCTTGAGGTTTGGGGAATGCGGACTACCCTTTTATTGCCATCACTCCCTGGTCCACTCTGGCCCATAGTGGTAGCACCTGATAGGGTCTTATCTATGGGTTAAATAGAACTAAATAACGTACTTATGCTAAACTGAATTGCTTAATATAGAACTGTTTTCACATTTAACTGTGTGTAAACAAAAAACTATCTATGCTAAACTGAATTGTTTGAAATAGAATTATTTATGTGTATAAAAATGAATTTGGCATTAAATAACCTACAATGGTTGATATGCCACCAAACCAAACCGTAACTAGCTCACAAACAACAACCCCACTACTTATGGCATTTTAAAAAACTCTCCACTGAGTCAATTCGACCAACGCTTTGGCCATCAACGAAAGTGATCAGAAAATAGTGGCCAGGTTAAATTAACTTATTTACAAAGACCCGATACGAGTCGTGGATAAGATACTCCTTCCCCGTCCTCCATTGCCAATTCATCCCACTTGTTCTGGATTGGAACCTTCGGAGTCACCAAAGCAAATAACGGAGTAGTTCAGATGAAATATGAAAATGGCTAAACTGGATCCAACGCGTACATGTTCGTCGACTTAGATTGCGACTAAAATATCTTGCATCGACCCTCCACCTCTGATATGTCGCACTAGGCAAAATATTCAGGATCCATCGTCTCTACTTCCTTCTGAGAGTATTTGTCGCTGCCTCACACCAGACACGACTTGACACAAGGTCAAAAGCCCGAAGGCCGATTAAAGTGGGGATAGGGGGGGGGGAGGTCGGGAACGAGTCGAGACTCGAACCCTGCTGGTCTGTGCTGCTCATCGGCTCACTTGGTGCAATGTGAGCCTGATGAGGCAAGCAGTTTCACGAACCCAAATGTGGGTCCGGGCACGTATGCCGGGTTATGGCTTGAACTAGACACCAAGGTCTAGTGCCATATATAGGTTCCTGAGAGCGTCTGAAGAGCGGCTCCTAAGAGCATCCGATGAATAAACACAAGTCTACAGACAGAACGATGTATACCCATAACAAAATCAATCCTTATAAGACTAACACGAGGACAGATCCTCGTAAGTTTTAGAAAATGTATCTTTTATTTGATCCCTCAGGACACACGCTTTACTAATACATACACACTGTAAATCAGAACAACATTTAGGGGAGCTTTGTTATAGAACTCTTCCGATTTATTAATAACTGTTATTGATTTATTAATTAAAACATCCAGTTAGAAAATCCAACGTGCATACTTTTCCGTTGAAAAAAAAAAGGTAACGTTAACCGGATGTTGTCGGAACGGTAGCTTATTAGAAAATGAATAAAAGACGTCGCTGCGCAGGTAGGTTCTGCACATGCATCCGGTTGAAATATAAACTTAAATAAAAAAAAAACCCTTAGTTTAAGCAATCACAATCGAAAACATTTCTGATTTACTAATAGCTTTCATTAACTGGATATCTCCAGTCGCTAGCAAAACAAATAAATAAATCAACATTGGGAAGAAAATCCAACATGCATACATTTCCGTTGAATAAAAAAAAAAACCTTGACAGGATGTTGTCTGAATTGTGGTTTTTTACAAAATTAAAAACAAAACAAAACAGATCGTTGCGCAGGTAGGCTCCGCGAATGCATCCGGTTGAAAATAAAATCACAAATAAAAAAAAAACTTTTTCAACCAATCAAAAAACTTACCCCTAAAACTTTCTTTCCCAAGCAGAGCTACAAAAGGCACTCGAGACACGAAGAGCAGTTACGGCGCGCTTCAGACTGACCGCCTAGAATTAATGCTTGCATACTATGACATCTTGACCTCAGGAATCGGTCACCTCAGGTCTTTGTCTGCTTGCAGGGCTAAGTTTATTACTTGGTGCTTGAGGCGCTCCAAAAGGGGAATGCCGACGGGTTCAAAAACTTTTGTACTTGCCACGCATGTGTGTGTGCCCCTATCATAAAACGGCCTTGTGCCATATTCTAACATCGTGGGATGTCAGTTAAATACCTGTTCACTTCACTCACCACCTGGCATCCGTGCTGGGTGGTTTTATTTGTCTCGTTATTCTTGGCCTCATGGGGCCGTCCGCTTCCGCAGACTTTATTTTTACAGGGTTGGGTTTATAGCTCGGTGTCTGAGGCGCCCCTTTAAGGGAATACCGATGGGGTCAAGTATTTTTTGTGCCTGCCACGCATGTCTTTATTTGTGTATGGTCCCTATTATAAAAAGGCTTTGGTGAGGAACTGGATACATACCACTCTGGTTCCCAGTCGGCTCGAATACACCGACTGTATCTCTGCAGAGGGGTAAGACAAGTGTCCTGGATATGACACTAAACAATCTGATGGTGAGGTTCCAGTAATGCTGGAGTTTTGGGGGATGCGGAGCACTCCTTCATTGCCATCGCTCTCAGGTCCACTCTGGCCCGGAGTGGTAGCACCTGATAGGGTCCTATCTATGGTTCAAATAGAACTAAAATGTGTACTTATGCTAAATTGAATTACTTGAAATAGATCTGTTTTGATATTTAAACTGCGTATTAATGCTAAACTGAGTTGTTTGAAATAGAACTGTTTTTGATATTGAAACTGTACTTACGCTAAGCTGAGTTGTTTGAAATTTAATTGTATGTAAACAAAACGATACTTATACTAAACTGAATTGTTTAAATTAGAACTGTTTGACTAAACTGAATAGCTTGAAATAGAAATGTTTTTGACAATTCAACTGTGTACTTATATTAAACTGAATTGTTTGAAATAGAACTATGCATTTGTATAAAAATAGATTTGGCATTAACTCACAAAGGTTGATATGCCATAAACACAAACAAACATACCACTGGCATTCGGGCCTGGTGGGTGATTAAGTATTGATTGTCTGGTCTTATGCGGTCTTGTTCCCAGACTACACCTGTTCAGCAGGGTTGAGTTTATTATTTGGGAAATGCCGACGGGATCGAGCATTTTTTGGATTAGCCAGTCATGGGTCTCGATTCGTGTGTGTCTCCCCACTATAAAATGACCGTGTGTCAAATTCCGACTTGGTGGGAAGTCGGTTAAATACCTTCATTTCACTCCACTCCTTGGATACTCGTCGAGACAACTGCCAGTTTATCAATGAACCCTCATCAAAATTCACACCAAGGATATCGAACCAAGAACAAACTCACACCCACTCACCTCTTGACTCTCTACCTAGAGAGAGAGAGAGAGAGAGATAGGAATAACCCCTTTTTTTCTTGGAACCACAGATCTTACACCACACAACCCTTGTTTGATTTACAATAAACAAATTCAACGCTAAAATTTTCTTCTGTTTTAATTTTCTTGCAATCATATGCTTGTTTACAACAGCCCGTATGTCTTTTTTCTTTCTTGGGGGATGCTGTTTTTTTGTCTTTTTGTTTTTTTAGGGAGGGTAAATTGTAAATAGAAGGGAGAAGCTGGTCTCATCAATAACAGCTGTTAACACAACGTGGAATAAAGTCTTTTTTCCTCCATTTTTCACATCACGTCTGATAATTCTTTGGCATAGAAATATTTCCAATGGTATCGTCATTTATTTATTGTATAAACGATTCAATGTACACCCTTCTACCCAGTTAAAGTCCAATGTAAAGTATCTAAATAATAAGTAGAAAGATAAGTACTAAGATCTTGTTTGAGAACTGAAAAACAGTGGAACATGAAAGTGACGGTGATACCAATTGTAATTTGTGTACTCGGTACAATCACCAAAGGATTGGACTTGAAAATAAGAGGACGAATGGAGACCATCCAAACTACAACATTATTTATATCGGCACGAATAGTGTGAAGAGTCCTGAGGAGACTTGCTGTCATTTAAATTCCTCTTAGAAACCATCAACTAACGCTCGTGTGAAAAACTCTCAAAGAAGTTAATAGTAATTAAACTTAGTTTAATTGAAACTTGACAAACATTTTGCGTAATATTGTAATATTTTTTACCTTCCTTATTTATGCTTAAAATATTTATATTAAAAAAAAACGCACTTTTAAAAATTTTCTTCTGACATCCACAAATTAAATAATAATGATTTTATATATGTAAAATAATTTATTTCCTTTATCAGAACTGTTATCGTCTAAACTGTGATATTTATTTAGAATTTTAAAAACTTTCTAAGCTAAAGTATTTCATATACATGTGTTCAGATTACTCAAAAAATATTGAAGTTAGTATTTTTTTTTAATCACCTTTTCATGTCTCGTCCTAATTGCTGGATTCTATGGAGCCTTCCCCCCAGATAGCATCTGCCCTCTCGTCCAAAAGGTAGAAGGGCCGCGTTTATTGTCCGGTGTCTCAAGAACTTAAAGCAATTTTTAAAACCATCGAACCGAAGGCTTGCTTCCAGCGTAGCAGTAAAAAAGCAAAGTTAGCAACCATAGTCGAGGGCTACCCGAAAGCTCCCTTTTCAATAGCTACTACACCAAGGTGTAGGGGAGGGTGCTATTCTTTTCCCTGGATTGCTCCACTTTACCCTTGAAACGTACCTTATAATGCTGAGTGTTAAGCAAAGAGGTTTCAGGTACCACTTTTTGAGGCTTTGGTATGACTCGACCTGAGATTGAACCCCAGTCTCCCGGGCCATTGGCGAACATTCTACCACTAAGCCACTGGGCCGGTTCTAGCGTAGCACTCAGCATTAACAAATGACCCATATATTTTAATGTGGTGGTGGGGGGAGATAAAATAAACTTAAAAAGATAAGATGAATTAAATAACTGATTTATTTTGTCGACAAACAAAACCTTATTGGGTTTTTTTTTTTGCAATAACACTTTGTGTAAAATAATGAATTAAATAAGTTGGGGAGAAACATTTATACTGACTGAAGCCGGTTTGGTTTGGTTTCTTTGTTTAATGACATATCAACCTTTGTAGGTTATTTAATGTCAAAGCCATCTTTCGAGAAGAACAGTAGTGGTACTATTTAACCCATAGCTGGGAGGATAAGGGGTTCATACAAGGGTATTTTTCTGAAAGTAAACGTAATAGCGCGATTGGAGTTCGAACTTGCTTACTTCGATTCAGCAGTCCTGTGCTTTTACCATGACAACACGAAGATACCCCCCTGCTGCTGACTGATAAAGAAGTAATAAAAATGACAAAAGGTGTACTAAAAAAAGTTCGTATTTTTTGGCAATTAATGCTGACAATTAATTTTTGAAAATGCAATCTAAATATTGAGTCACAAGGAAAAAATAAATAAACATTGATTTAAAAATTTTACTTTTCCTGATGGGGTTTCGTCTCATACTTGATTATGACTATTCTTGTTCAAGCCATTGCATAGGAAAGAAATTGAGTATATATATTCATTTATAATGAAAAAAAAAATTATTTTAAAATTCTCTTCATCTTAATGGGGTTTCGTCTTGTTCTTAATTTTTTCAACTTTGACTATTTTTGCTTAAGCGATATCACATGAAAGAAATTGAATATATTTATTTATTTATTAAAAGACATTTTTTTTCCATATTTCAAAACTTTTGTTTAGTGCAGTTTGTCCATGTTTAAATTGATGTGATAACTGTAATGTCACAATCATATTTTTTTTACCCCACCCTTGAGTTGTGGGTGTGTATTAAACATGTTCTTACTGCTTCTTGAAAACGCCTTTTTATTACATTGTTGTTAGGTTTAATTAGATACACCCACATCCCTGCATAGATTGAATCAACGAAGCCATATTGCCAGTGGTCAGTGACTCATAATGACATTTCGCTTAGTTTCTACGGCCGTTTCTTTAAATTTTACTGACTTTTTAAAAAAGATTTATTTATTTATTTCAGAGAAAAATTACACAAGATAGTTATCGTAATTCTTATGAAACTAGATATTCAGATTGAGCAGATGCCATTTCAGAAGAGGCGAGGAGCTTTGAAAATCAAAATAGAATGTCAAAAGTTTTTTTGCTGATAGATTCAAGACTTCCTCGTTACTTCAATTCGTAAAATCTATAAGACAAGGTCAGTTTAGAAAGTAATCATCAAAGGTATGCTGATAGCAAGGATTCTCTCTCTCTCTCTCTCTCTCTGCAAGTCTTCTAGATGGCATCTAATGTTTGCACAGAGGTGACAAATGTAAGATTTGGCTGGTCGACCCACTTGGGTGTGTCCATAAGTAGGAGTCCATAGGAGAACATCGCTTATAAGTGCACCCTTTCTTCTTCAGCAGTGCCTAGTGTGTATTGTTTATCTTACTTGGATGGCTTGTGAAATGAGAGGTAAGCGACCATACAACTGTTGTCTTGTGAGGTGCTGCCTCCGGGATTTATTCAAAACAGCACACTGCATTCTTGTGTAATTTCCACCTAGGTTTTTCTTCCAAGCATTTAATTAAAGTCTAAACTGTTTAAACATACATATACACTTGGTAACTCTGTTTTTATTTAAATATTTTTTAGTGACCCTGTTTTTGATAAATATCTTTGCTATATATATATATATATATATACTGACAACTGTGTAGTAATTTACTAAGCACTTTGCCCAAATGTGGCACAAGGCCGTATAAATATGACACCCAATGAGAATCGAACTCACTTGTGAAGGTTTGCTAGTCTAGCTTGTTAACCATTACACCACCAGAGTCGCCCACATCTGTGTATCTTCTTGTTTGATCTGGTGTTGGTATAAAGCTTGCTTCATTTGCATGGAGAAAAGACATAAGTTCACTCGTTTTGATTTTATTTTCAAGTTTCTGCTGTACAATGTATTAACTCTGTGATTAAATATATAGCGTAGTTATCTCAGCTTTATAAATTTCAACTAACGTTTGGTACAATAGCACAACTATGGTCCTATTTTTGACGTTATCAATTTTTGTGACGGTTTCTCAAATCCACCCTTTCAACTGCTGCACATGTCTTCCTCTACTTTTTTTTTTTCAAAAAGTTGATAACAAAAATATAGACATTGATCATCAGTGACTTTTAAAATAAATAGTTTTGCTTGGCCTAATGGGTAGGGTGTTCACCAATGGCCCGGGAGACCAGGGTTCAATCCCAGGTCGAGTCATACCAAAGACTCAAAAAATGGTACTTGATACCTCTTTGCTTAACACTCAACATTATAAGGTACGTATCAAGGGTAAAATGGAGCAATTCAAGGAAAGGAGTAGCACCCTCCCTTACACCTTGGTGTAGTAGCTATTGAAAAGGGATCCTTCAGGTTGACTACGATTGCCAACTGTACTTACCTATGAAGAACTGTCCAGAACTTTTTTGATCAAGTGCTTTTGGTTGATCTCTTAGCCATCATCAAGATGCACGGTTGTTTTCATTGGTTGGGATTCTTTGGTTTCATTGCATATCAACCTTTGTAGGTTATTTAATGACAAAACTATTCTCCTAGAAGAACAGTAGTGGTACTATTTAACCTGTAGCTGGTTCATACCTTTCCCAACGGTATTTGCCCAAAAGTGAATATAATAGCACGACTGGAGTATGAACTTACTTACTGCATTTCCGCAGTCCATCATTTTAACTATTACACCACAAGGACACCCCCTGTTTTCATTGAGAATAAAAACAGTGATGGTATACATATCAGTGCCCATTTAGGTTTTTTTTCTACTCAAAACAAATCCAACGCAGGACTTAAAATACACTGACTGTATCCTCCCTGCAAAGAAGTCAGAAACCCCTCCCTCCAAAAAATGGTGTTCAAGTATGACTCTAAACTGAATTTAATGGTGAGATTCCAGTTCTGAAGATAGGAGAGAGTGAAGTTCCTCTTCATTTCCATTACTCCCAGGTCCACTCTGACCTCGATTGGTAATAACTGTTAGGATACCATCTAGGGGTCAAATGGATTTGTTTAAAAATTATCTGTATTCGATTAAACCATGTGCAAAAAAAAACAAACTACACTGAAAATGTAAATATTGACATATAGTGAATGTGATTTCCTAACTTCTAGGCATATTGCCCTGTCAGCTAGGGCTGTAGAATACACCAACTGCATCTTGGCAGAGTGGTACCCCGACCCCTGAATGTCTTGGATATGACACTAAACAATCTGATGCTGAGGTTTCAGTAATGCTGGAGCTTTGGGGAATGCGGCATACCCCTTCATTGCCATCGGTCCCAGGTCTACGCTGGCTCCAAGTGGTATCACTTGATAGGTTCCTATCTATGGCTCAAATGGAACTAAACTGTGTACTTATGCTCCACTGAATTGTTTGAAATGGAACTGTTTTTGACATTGAAACTATACTTATACTAAACTGAATTGTTTGAATTAGAACTGTTTGACTAAATTGAATAACTTGAAATAGAAATGTTTTTGACAATTAAACTGTGTACTTATACTAAACAGAATTTTTTGAAATTGAGCTGTTTATTTGTATAAAAATGAATTTGGCATTAAATAACCTACAAGGGTTGATATGCCATAAAACTTAAACAAACAAACTTTTAGGCATAAACTAACCTCAGATGGGTTGATATGACATTAAAATCAACTACTTAATCAATCTATGAAGAAGAATCATCATATTTATCTCTTGTCGATGAAAAATCTCAGGAAAAACTAAACTTTTCTTCAATTATGATCAAAATACTCTATTTGAAACGGCTTGTTCTAGCAAATCATTTTTTTAGTGTTTTAAGTATTTAGAATTTTCTATATTTCTCTCTCCCCTAGGTAAAGAAACTCGAACTGAGTGGCATGTGTAGGAGACAAGACAAAGTTGGACTTTTATTTGCTTGTGCATGTATCTGTGTGAGTGACGTTAGAAAAGATGTTAGGAACATGTAGGCCTTCCACATTTGCTACTTAAGATAACTACATTGATTGTTTTCTAGGAATGAATAGATAAACATATGTAATGTTTAAACAATTCTTCTTAAAGACCACAGAACTTTTTTTTTATGATCTTATTATATTTTTTCTCTAGCTTTCTTGCTTGTTCTTTTGTATCTGGGTCCAACTGATGGAGAAGTTGCCCTAGGTTTTCTCGCAAGCGCTTTCGGTCATATCGATTGATCATCTTCAGGGTGGAGTATTGTATGTTTTTGTTTAGTTTGGGTGCAATATTTTCTTTTTATTGGCAGGTTTGATTATTGTTGGGGGTGCTTTTGTTAGTATGGTAGTTGTTGAAGATGTTTAATATGTTTGTTCCAGTATTGAATGCTATTTTATTTATGTTTTGTTGTTTATTTTTGATACTGATAGCTTCGAGGATTTGTAAGCATTTTTTGTTGTTAATTTTATGTATGATTTTGGTGTTATTGGTGAGAAGTTTTCATATTTCAGCAGATGTGGATTTATTGGTGTTATTACTATGTGTTGAAGTTGTATTCTTCGATGGCACTGGTGTTAGAGAGGCGGTATGTAAGACAACGAGATAATAGTAGTTGTATGGCCAATATCAATTATACCCGGATTTTAAAAAAAAATATAGATAGCTAGAAAAGAAACATAAGATCGTTAAAAAGATAAGTTTTGTGGGTTTTAACCAAACTTATATGAATAATAATTTGCTGCCAAAATATACACGATAGATAGATAGATAATTTTCTCTCTCCAAATCCATTTATTCCTTTATTCTATATTTTTTACATATTTCCTTCATTTGGGTTTAAAAGTTTGTTTGTCATTAGATAAAAAAAATAAGTGGAAAGGAAAGAGAAGTAAAAAAATTGATACATCTTGATACAGGAATCGAATGTCATTTGTCAACCAGACAGGAAAAACAAATGGTCTGATCTTTACATGAAAAAAAAAAAAAAAAAAAATGAAATTTGGGTTAGGGAGATAGGGTGGCCAGAATTTTGTGGGTTTTTCTAGATCTTCATTAGAAATTTCTCATTATTTCTTTGTCTGAAGATGAAGATCTAACATTTTAAAAGAATATAGGGTCTGCTGAAATAGATATTATTACAAAAAAATATGAGTAATTTTTAAAGGTTTTTCTTTTATATGGTGTATATATATATATATATATATATATATATATATATATATATGTGTGTCTGTGTGTATATGTACTTTGTCTTGTGTATGACACTAAACTGCAACTGATTGTAAGGTTCCAGTGCTGGAGCTTTGGGGAATGTGGAGTACTCTTTGTTGTTTACAAATCATATGTACTTTATATATATATATATATAAGGATCATTAAATAAGTTTCCAGACTTTTTTCGTATGGGCACTTTTTTTGATAGTACACACATGAAACTCTAGTCCCCTTCGAAGTAATCTTCTCCGGCTGCAATGCACTTGTACCGTTCCAACAACTTCTGGAAGGCCCCATGGAAGTCCTCTTGTGTGAGCATATCAATGACCTTCGTCACAGCCTCTTTTATCTCCTCAGTTGTCTCATAACGACAGCCTCTGAGCTTAGGAAATAACCAAAAGTCACAGGGAGCAAGGTCTTGACTATAGGGAGGCTGAGGAACTATCTTGATGCCCATCTTGGTCAAATAGTCTGTGACAAGGATGGAGTTGTGGACTGGTGCATTGTCCTGGTGGAAATGCCACTGACTTGATTTGAAGAGTACTGGCCTCTTCCGATGGAATCTCTTCCTGAACTCCCTTAAAACTTCAACATAGTATTCCTTGTTGAATGTCTATCCAGTGGGAACCCAGTGCATGTAGATCATGCCAGTGTTGTCAAAAAAAAGGATCATTAAAAGTTTGTGGATGGATTTGCTCTGTCGGGCCTTCTTGGGTCTAGGAAAGCCAGCATGCTTTCACTGAGAACTCTGTCTCTTGGACTCTGGGTCATAGCAGTAGATTTAGCTTTCATCGCATGGCATTTTTTCAAAGTTTAAAACATAATTTTATTACATATCATTCTTCTAAAGTCCAGATTGCATTTTTGAAATTCACCAGCTGTGACAATCAGGATTTAGTAGGGTGTGTTCCAATTGCTGCTGTAGCTGTTCATTTAAACCTGAAATCATAAAAATTGGTCAGTCATCTCATAAGATATATAGCAATAACATACTGAATTTTCAAGAGTCTACAATAATTTTAAATGCCGGTACAAAAAAAGTCTGGAAACTTATTGCATGCACCACGTATATATATGGGATTTGGCATTGAATAACATACAATGGTTGATATGTCATAAAATCCAACCAACCAACATATATTCTTTGTGCCTTGATTTCCTTTCTTTTTTTTTTTTTCTTTTTTAAACTGTTCTCTCTACCTCACCCACTCATCTTCTTCATTTATTTTCTCCTGGGGACAAATATCTTTCATTCAGGAATGAAACGAAGAATTTGTTCAGTGTTAAGCCATTGGCTCTGCTGAATGAAATGGTGAGAGAGGAGGAAGTGTGCTAAATGAACACAAACTGGTGAACTTGCCAACTTTGGTATAATAAAATAAATGTCCATTGAGAATGAGGTGAGAACCAAGCATTGGAAGTGAGTAAAGGGTTGCATTGTGAGTTCAGGCCTCTCTTCCTTCGTCTCCTTTGGGTATTATTGAAGAGAATCTATGGACAGACTAGACAGTCTGTAGTAGGGAAGCTGTCAATATTGATAATCAAAAATTCCTTCTCACCCACTTTCCTGCATTGTCTGCATTTTTTTTTCTAAAAAAAAAAAAAAAAATGGGGGAATTATTTATTTATGCATGAATCAGAACTTCTGCCGCTACTGAGAGTGTAGTATCTGTGGACTTTGTGAAAGTGTTACAAGGTTACTTGGTTTAATGGCAAATCAACCCTTGATGGTTATTTAATGCCAAATCCTTTTTATACATATATATGACTTGTTAGGAAATTGTTTGTTAACTTTATTTAAACTCATTTGTTTGCACACAGTTAAATGGTTTCAAGTATGGTTACTTAATACTAATTATTTGTTTGCACACAGTTAAATGGTTTCAGGTATTGCTATTTAACATTAGTAATTCTATTCATCAAGTATTCCTATCTAATTTAATATTAATCATTTGTTTTCACACTGTTGATAATATTAATTATTTGCTTGCACAGAGTTAAATGATTTCAATTTTTTGTTTGCACACAGTTTAAATGGTTTCAAGTTGAAATCACTAATAATAATCCCTAGCAAAAAATTGAACAGTTTTATTTGACCCATAGATGAGACCCTAACAGGTCTTACCAGTCTAAGTCAGAGTGGATCTGAGAGTAATGGCAATGAAGGAGTCCTCTACAATCTCCAAATCTACAGGACTGGAAGCTCACCAAATGGTTTAGTGTTATATCCAGGACACTTGTTGGTGAGGTTCTTACCCTTCTGCAGAAATACAGTAGGCGTCTTCTACCGGGTCTAACACCTCTGCAGAGATGGTATAATCAACAGCCCCAGCCGATAGGGCAATCAGTGTTACACACCAAAATATAGATTTGATTTGAATTGAATTTTATGTTTCAACTTGTGCTTTTTCATTGAAGTCCTTGTGAGAACAAGTTTCCTTTGGTTTTTAGGATTCTTCTAAAATATTATAGTTGATTTAAATAGTGCTATGATCTGGATGCTTTCAGTACTTCCCCTGATTTCTAATTCATCCATCCACCTTTCCTAACTTTTGAGAACTGTTCCAAGTACACCAACTATTGTTGTATATTGACCTTCGACCCAGCCAAACATGCCATTCCAAAGTGATGCACTGGAAGGAAGTGACACATTCCGATGGCAGTTATGAGAAGAAATCACGTAGGTGGGCTTGGCTGAAAAAATGGGACAAGGTAAAAATCCCATGGTACACTCATAGACTGATGCACCGGAAGAGAGTGACCTGTGAACTGCATGACAGTTATTTCTGCTTGATGACGATCAAACATGCCATTCCAAAGATTGAGTGGGCAATTGTACTATTATATTACTCAGTGAGGACAGGAAGTCAGTGAGTTGGGGACCAGAGAAGTTAGAGACAAGATGTGGTAGAGAAAGCCACAACCCAGCAGAAGGGGCCCTCGGGACCCCAAATTGAGTTTGGAGACCAGACCAGTTGGTGAGAAGATGCTGGAATGAGAACATATCCCAGAGAGGCTGGGCCCCCAGACCCCCTGGTTGAGCAGCCCAGGAGAACGAGAACGACACACGGCGATGTCTGGAAGGGCTGGGGAGGTCAGTATGTTGCAGTCTTTGTTCAGTCTCCAATTCCCTCTCACATGCAAACCTTACAATAAAGTGAGAGGTATATTTTTTCTAAGAACAACTGTGTCGCTCGTCCTTATTGCGTCTTTATTATTGCATCAATATGTATTCTGCATATGTATATGTATTATGTGTTTGTATAGTTAATCATGGTCATGGCTATACAACACTATGATTGGTATCACTGGGACCTTCATGTTCCTCAACTTATTCTGCTCTCAGGCAAGATCCAAGTAGTTGTCTATTTTTTCTCTTTCTTTTACTACCACTCTATGATCCACTAAATGAGAATTTTTTTTTTTTTTTTTGTTAATTAACACTAGATCAGGTCTTTTGACTGGGATTGGGGGATCTGTTTGAATCTCAGAATCCCAGATTATTATTATTATCATTATTACTCTTTGGAGAGTTTTTTCATACCAGCATTAGCTGATAGTTTTCCACTGGAGTTTGAGGATCCTTCTCAGTATTCTTGCTAATCTTAATAATGCTGTTGTCTGGGTGG
The DNA here is from genome assembly GCA_963585895.1 of Sepioteuthis lessoniana. Classification (NCBI taxonomy): domain Eukaryota; kingdom Metazoa; phylum Mollusca; class Cephalopoda; order Myopsida; family Loliginidae; genus Sepioteuthis; species Sepioteuthis lessoniana. Next base: position 15,911,289 of record OY757919.1, read on the forward strand.
TCTCCAATTGTCCTCTTCTTTTCAAGTCCTCCAATCCCTTCACCAACTCTTTGGGGATTGTTCCAAGAGCACCAATTACAATTGGTATCACAGTCACTTTCATGTTCCATAGTTTTTTTAGTTCTCTAGCAAGTTCGAGGTACTTATCTCTCTTTTATTTTTCTTTTAATTTTACTCTGTAGTCTACTGGGATGGCAAAGTCCACTATTCGGCAGTTTCTCTTCTTTTGTTGACTATCACTGGTTGTCTGGCTGAGATTAGGTGATCTGTTTGTATCTCAAAATCCCAGAGAAGTTTGTGCTTCTTATTCTCCAAGACAGATTCTGAATTGTGCATATACCATTTGGTCGTATGGTCAAATTTAAATTTCTTCTACAATTCCTTGTGGATCACCCGTCCCACCCAGTTATGTCTAGTCTTGTATTCTTTTTGTGCTAATTTACTACTTTTGCTTATAATGTGATTAATCGTTTCATCTCTATCACCAGATAACCTACATTTGCTATATTATCATTATAATTATTATCATTTACACTGTGCGTTTTCCCACTTGTAACAAGTGGTGGCCTTCATTGAAGTCTTTTCAGCTTTCCTGGATTTGTCTCACTAACTATCTGACAAGTTATTTCCTTCTTATTAACTATAACAAAGTCTTATCTTCTGGCCGAGATTGAGTGATCCATTTGTACTTCAAAACTCTAGAGAATTTTATACGTCTGATTTTCAAGGGCAGATTTTGGTTTGTACATATACCATTTGTCAGTATGGTCAGATTTCACTCTCTTGCACAATTCCCTGTGTACCACCTTTTCCACCCATTCATGCCCACTCTTATATTCCTTAAGTACTAGATTGCTGTGGTGTAATGGTTAAAGCACTGGACTGTGGAATCATAATATGTGAGTTCAAACTCCATTTGTGCTTTTACATTCACTTTCGGACAAATACCCTTGGGAAAGGTATGAACCCACTTATCGTCCTATCTATAGGTTAGATAGTACCACTATTGTGCTTCTAAAAGGGTGGATTTGACATTAAATAACCCGAGAAGGTTGATATGCCATTAGATAACAAACAAACAAATCACATCTGTTTGGATTGGGTTATTGTGAAAAAAAATTAGATTTTGGTAATTTTCTCAGAGAACAGGTTGATTGTTTAGAAAACACAGTTGTGACTCCGTATAGCAAGCGGTCAAACCATGTTGTGGATTTCAAAGCTGACAATAGTGGAAATGTTCCTTGAAGTTGACTTGACCAATCACTGAGTTGTGATGTATTTTCAGCATGCTATTATGAAGAGATGTCCATATAATGACTGGGTTTTGATATCACAAGTTAGTTGATATTTGGACTTCAAAAAGGAACGGATCAACTCATATTGAGAGAGATGGAGCATACACATAATTTTGACAGTGGTCGGTTGAGATATAACTTGGCATAACTTGGCATATCTATGTATTAATGAGGAAATGACTTGAACATTTCACTCATCTGCTAAAGTTAACTTAAGACTGACACATATATAATCAGTCTAGACATTTTATTCTGTTTTGTATGACTGTAAATGCCGTACAATAGTTGATTGTATTTCACTTAATATACTGTTTTTAAACTATTTATATTTAATCAACTGCCACTGCCATTCTTCTGGAAGAGGGATTGACTTGTCTTGTTCAGAATATTTTTCATCAGAGGAGATTACCATCATCAATTGAAGAAACATGATAGCAAGTTCTTTTCTTTTTGTTAATTAAGACTGTTTTGTCTTCTGGTCGAGATTTGGTACTCTGTATCTCAAAGCCTCAGAGAATTTTATGGGTATCATTTTCTTGAACAGATTCCGGTTTTTTGTGTATACCAGTGATCAGCATGGTCAAATTTTAATCTCTTGTACAATTCCCAGTAGATCACTTTTCCTACCCAGTCATGCCTACTCTTCTATTTCTTTTGTGCCTCCTTTTTCTTCTTATCAACATCACTAATCCTACAAGTATAGTACCAGTAAAAAAAATTAGAATTATTTATATGTAGATCGGCACTTCTGTCTAGGATCTGTACATTATGGAAATTCCATGGTGATTTTAAAGGTCATGAGGCATAAAATATGGAGACAAAAACTTTGCAGAGATAATAAAGTTTAATACTTCATTAAAGATTAAATACAAAATAAAAATAAAAAAAATTTAGGTTCAATCCCTCACAGACCCTCCACTCTAGAATTGCTCATAACTGACACTTGCAATTCTTGGATCCTAGTCAAAGAGCACTGATACTATACTGTTGGTTGGTTGGTTGGTTTTTTGGGTTTTATGGCATATCAGCCTTTGTAGGTTATTTAACGCCAAATCCATTTTATGTAAATAATCTGTTCTATTTAAAACAATTCAGTTTAGCATAAGTACACAGTTTAATTGTCAAAAACATTTCCATTTCAAACTAGTCAAGCAGTTATATGTAACAATTCAGTTAAGTGTAAATACAGTTTTAATGTCGAAAACAGTTCTATTTCAAATAATTCAGTTAAGCATAAGCACGCAGTTTAAATGTAAGTACGGTTTAATTGTCAAAAACATTTCTATTTCAAGCTATTCAGTTTAATCATACAATTCAGTTTAGCATAAGTATGCCATTAGTTCTATTTGACCCATAGATAGGACCCTTATCAGGTGCTACCACTCCGGGCCAGAGTGGACCTGGGAGCAATGGCAATGAAGGGGTACTCCACATTCCCCAAAGCTCCAGCACTGCTGGAACCTCACCATCAGATTGTTTAGTGTCATATCCAGGACACTCGTTGGGGGGGTCTTACCCCTCTGCAGAGGCGCAGTCGGTGTATTCTACAGCCCCCCCCCAGCCGACGGGGCAAATACTATACTGTGTATAGAGGCATGCATATATTCACTAGTAGGAGTTGAAAAGTACTCAGCCCAGTCAAGAAAGGAATGACCACTAACCATCGAAAGCACTGGCTATTCCACATAGTTTGAGTCTCATTGGGTGCCCCTTTCATATGGCCTTGTGCCACATCTAAGCAAAAAGCTTAGTAAATTACCACTGGCTATTCCACATAATTCTTTCTGAGGTTCAACACTTTTGGTACATTGTTTTTTGAGGGTTTTTTATGCATATAAACAAAATTCAAATATTCTTTGGTTGGACAAGAACTATTACCATCCCCTTGTGTGTGTGAGTATGTAAACACACACACACACACACACACACACACACATACCCTGTCAGAAGATGTATGTATTTGTGTATGTATATATATATATATATATATATATATATATATATATATATATTTCAAAATGTGTGCCTATGTGTGGGTTGAGCCCTTGAGTGGGGAATTGTCAGCTGTCACATATGTATAAATGCAAAGCTCTTCTCATGAACTGAGCACTCCGGTAGTCGATAGCGTATATGTAAAAATATATGTGTAAAAAATTTCTTTGCTTATGCCGAGATTGACAATAGCTCTAGGATAAGTTATTCAACTGACATAGCCAGGTTTTCATCCCAGCTTGAAGCATCTTGTCTGTCTAGCTATACTGAAGAGTTTTTATGCAATGAAACAGTCTATATATATATATATATATATATATATATATATAATTGATTGCTTAGATTTTATGGTATATCAACTTTGTAGGTTATTTAATGCCAAATCCTGTTTATATATATATTGAATATATATAATTTGGTTTGGTTGTCTTATAGCATATCAGCCTATGTTGGTTATTTAGTACCAAATTCTATTTATACAAATGTATTGAATAAAGAGGTGCATATGATAAGTTTCCAGACTTTTTTCGTATGGGCATTTAAAATTGTCATAGACTCTTGAAAATTCAGTATGTTATTGCTATACATCTTATGAGATGACTGACCAATTTCTATGATTTCAGTTTCAAATGAACAGCTACAGCAGGAATTGGAATACACCCTACTAAAGCCTGATTGTCACAGCTGGTGAATTTCAAAAATGCAATCTGGACGTGAGGAAGAAGGATATGCAATAAAATTCTGTTTTAAACTTTGAAAAAATGCCTCAGAAACGTATGGAATGCTTCAGACTGCTTTTCGACCATTTTGTATGAATCGAGCATGAGTTTTTGAGTGGCATAAGAGATTCAAGGAAAGCCAGGAGTCTGTGAGGGATGATGAGAGGTGTAGGAGGAGTAAGGAAGTCAATACACCAGGGTTGATTGGCCAAAGGGTTAGGGTTACTATGCTGAGGTTTTAGGGGAGTTCAGAAAGAGATTCCGTTGGAAGAGGCAGCACTCTTCAAATCAGGTCAGTGGCATTTCCACCAGAACGATGCACCAGTCAACAACTCCATCCTTGTCACAGACTATTTGACCAAGATGGGCATCAAGATAGTTCCTCAGCCTCCCTATAGTCAAGAGCTTGCTCCCTGTGACTTTTGGTTATTCCCTAAGCTCAGAGGCTGTCGTTATGAGACAACTGAGGAGATAAAAGAGGCTGTGACGAAGGTCATTGATATGCTCACACAAGAGGACTTCCATGGGGCCTTCCAGAAGTTGTTGGAACAGTACAAGTGCATTGCAGCCGGAGGATGTTACTTCGGAGGGGAATAGAGTTTCATGTGTGTACTATCAATAAAAGTGCCCGTATAAAAAAAGTCTGGAAACTTATCGTATGCAACTCGTATTATTGATTGGTTGAGTTGGTTTTTATGGCATATAAACCTTTGTAGGTTATTTAATGCCAAATACTGTTTATACATATGTATAATAAATATCATAGTTGGAAATGGACATAGCAACCTGGGTTCAAATCCTGGACAAGGTTGTTTCTGTTTTATATAGTGCTAATACCATTGGGAAAGGTATGAATTCAAGTGTTCTTCCTCCAGCTATGGGTAAAATAATCGGGCAGACTGTGCTCTTAATCCTTGGTATGGCAACCAGTCTAGGAGAAGCAAAACTCAAAGCTGTTAAACTCTGCATAAAAAAATTGACCTTTTGTCACATTCTGCTTGTACCGAGGTATTGGTAAATATGCATTAAATATATATGATTTGTAAAATATTTTGTAGGTATCATTTTAGACATGGCAGAGCTTAATTGTTTGCATGCAGTTAAATGGTTTTAAGTATTGCTATGTAACACTAACAATTCAACATCAGTCATTTTATTGAGCACAGTTAAATGGTTAAACAGTTATATTTGACCTATAGATGGGACCCGAACTGGTACTATTAGTCTGGGGTCAGAGTGGACCTGGGAGTAATGACACTGAGGGGTTTATTTGTATCCTGCAAAACCCAGACTGGCACCTCACTATCAAATGGTTTAATGTCATATCCAAGACACTCGTCAATAGAGGTCTTACCCCTCTGCAGAAATGCAGTTGGCGTATTTTATAGTCCCGACTGACTGGGCTGTGTGTGTGTGTGTGTGTAAAATATATACAGCTCAGTCAACTGCAGAGGAGTAGGACCCGCCCCCAACAAGTGTCTTGGATATGACATTAAACCATCTGATGGCGAAGCTCCAACCTTGGAGATTTGGGGATTGTGGAGTATCCCTTCATTGCCATTGCTTCCAGGTCCACTCTGACCCAGAGTGGTAGCACCTGATGGGATCCTATCTATGAGTCATATAGAAGAAATTGTGTGTAAACAAATGACTGATGTTAGATTGTGACTGTTATATAGCAATACTTGGAACTATTTGACTCTGTGCCAAAAAGAGCCCAGGCTCGTTTAAAAACGTTATCTGCAAAATGTGTTTATAAATCATATATATATATAAACTGGACTGGCATTAAATAACCTACAATGGTTGATATGCCATAAAACCCAACCAGACTAAACCAAAATATGCTTCAATCAAACAGGCAAAATCTCCACACTAAGCAGTTGCGCTCTGAAACTAGTTGACATGTTCACCTACCTAGGGAGCAGTGGTAATTTACTTAGCTTTTTGCTTAGATGTAGCACAAGGCCGCATAAATTGGGCACCTAATGAGAATTGAACTCACTCATGTAGGTTTGCTAGTCTACCTTGCTAACCATTACACCACCTGAGGTGCCCTACCTAGGGAGCAGTGTCTCATCAACCGAGACAGACATCGACACATGACTAGCAAAGGCATGGACAGCTATCAATAGGCTATCGGTCATATGGAAGTAAGACCTGACCGATAAAACGAAGCGCAGTTTCTTCCAAGCAGCGGTAGTATCGATACTGCTATATGGATGCACCACGTGGACGCTAACAAAACGTATGGAGAAAACCTTGAATGTTGAAAACAAGAATGCTGCAAGCAATATTGAACAAGTCCTGGAGACAGCACTCCACAAAGCAGCAACTGTACGGCCACCTATCTCCCATCATGAAAACTATCCAAGTTAGATGAACCAGACATGTGGGACACTGCTGGAGAAGTAGGGACGAGCTCGTAAGTGATGTACTCCTGTGGAGCCATTCACATGGACGAGCAAAGGCAGGTCATCAGCTCGAACATACATACAGCAGCTCTTTGCAGATACTGAATGTAGCCCGGAAGACCTGCCAAAAGCAATGGACAATAGGGAGAGGTGGTGAGAGAGGGTCGGAAATTTTATTTGTTCTCCTTCCCACCACTGGACAAGTATGGCACAAGGCCTTTATTAAAGTGGGTCCGGACGCAGGGCCACAGCCCACACACGTGCTGATAACGTGACATGATGATAATGATGATAATGATTGATGTACATACACTCACATTGTCAGGAAATATGTATTCATAAAACTTATATACTGATAAAGATTTGGCTATTAGATTTTTAAAAAATTTTTCTTTCCAAACATTATTTGTCTCGTTTATATTTCCTTGAATTACATTAATGTTGATGGTGTTAAAATTATTTGCCAAAGGCAAAACCAACCAAGTGACATGAAAACCCTTTAATTATAATTGAATCAACATTGCAAAACTTCAGTTTTATAAAAATCCTTCAAATGCGAGTTGATTTTCTCAAAAATATGTTTTCTCTTTTCTTAACATCAATTCACATTCTCCCTGATTTTCGGGGTTTAATCTGAATTTTCCATTCCCAAAGAAAACATTAGGCAACTTTCTTGAATATGAGTGAATAAATAGTTACCACTAACAACTGACTTCCACCTAATTTTTGATAGATTTTCTTTCTGATTTTTCTTTTTATCCCTTTTTAGGGCAGTGTTTGCCATTCAACAAACAAAATATAAGATAAAACTTAGTCCAAAAAGAAAGGAAAAAAAAAAAAACTTAGGTTATTGCAATGTAAATATTTTTCCTAAATGCTTTTGAGATTGAGAAATTGTCTGACTGTATTGCATTGAATTTATTTATTTTGGACTAACATCTTCATCTTTGTTTACTTTTCATTAAAATCTGTGTTTTGTTCAATATTTGATCTTTTTGAAAAAATATGCTGTACACCAATAAACACACCCCAATATTACCATTAAGAATGTTTTTCTAGCTCTGAGCAAAATGAAAATTTCCTGTGAGTCATCATTTTATCTCAATATATAAACAAGAGAAAACTGGAAACAATTTATATTGAGATCTTATATAAGGAAATATGTTTGTATATATTTGCTAAGTAAAAAAATATATATGTTCACGGCTATCTACTCTTAAAATTTTTGAAGAAATAAGAGAAATATTTGAATGATTTTTCTATAACAGAATGCCAAGAGTATATTCTAGGTATTAAAACATATCATAGAATAGGCAATTCTTTCTTTGAAGAAATAAGAGAAATATTTGAATGATTTTTCTATAACAGAATGCCAAGAGTATATTCTAGGTATTAAAACATATCATAGAATAGGCAATTCTTTCTTTGAAGAAATAAGAGAAATATTTGAATGATTTTTCTCTAACAGAATGCCAAGAGTATATTCAAGGTATTAAAACATATCATAGAATAGGCAATTCTTTCTTTGAAGAAATAAGAGAAATATTTGAATGATTTTTCTATAACAGAATGCCAAGAGTATATTCAAGGAATTAAAACATATCATAGAATAGGCAATTCTTTCTTTGAAGAAATAAGAGAAGTATTTGAATGATTTTTCTATAACAGAATGCCAAGAGTATATTCAAGGTATTAAAACATATCATAGAATAGGCAATTCTTTCTTTGAAGAAATAAGAGAAATATTTGAATGATTTTTCTATAACAGAATGCCAAGAGTATATTCTAGGTATTAAAACATATCATAGAATAGGCAATTCTTTCTTTGAAGAAATAAGAGAAATATTTGAATGATTTTTCTATAACAGAATGCCAAGAGTATATTCTAGGTATTAAAACATATCATAGAATAGGCAATTCTTTCTTTGAAGAAATAAGAGAAATATTTGAATGATTTTTCTATAACAGAATGCCAAAAGTATATTCTAGGTATTAAAACATATCATAGAATAGGCAATTCTTTCTTTGAAGAAATAAGAGAAATATTTGAATGATTTTTCTATAACAGAATGCCAAGAGTATATTCTAGGTATTAAAACATATCATAGAATAGGCAATTCTTTCTTTGAAGAAATAAGAGAAATATTTGAATGATTTTTCTATAACAGAATGCCAAGAGTATATTCTAGGTATTAAAACATATCATAGAATAGGCAATTCTTTCTTTGAAGAAATAAGAGAAATATTTGAATGATTTTTCTATAACAGAATGCCAAGAGTATATTCTAGGTATTAAAACATATCATAGAATAGGCAATTCTTTCTTTGAAGAAATAAGAAAAATATTTGAATGATTTTTCTATAACAGAATGCCAAGAGTATATTCTAGGTATTAAAACATATCATAGAATAGGCAATTCTTTCGTATTAATTATAAAAATCACACAATGCATACTTACAGTTCCTTTAGATGTAAATAGAACCAAAAGTGTACCATATTGAGCCAAATTGAATAGAAACAATTTTTTTCATATGAAATAACTTGCAAAAGAACAAAAAATATAAAGATGGTCTATTTCAATTTATCTTTGTATTTCTTTTTCTTTTCCTATCTTGCTTTATTTTTTCTTGTTTTTCTTTCTCCTTTTTTCTTTATGCTTTCTTTTGTTTTTCTTTCTTTCTTTTCCTGTCTTTTTTCTTTTCTTGTTTTACTTTCTCCTTTTTTCTTTATGCTTTCTTTGGTTTTTCTTTCTTTCTTTTCCTGTCTTTTTTCTTTTCTTGTTTTACTTTCTCCTTTTTTCTTTATGCTTTCTTTGGTTTTTCTTTCTTTCTTTTCCTGTCTTCTTTCTTTTCTTGTTTTTCTTTCTCCTTTTTTCTTTATGCTTTCTTTGGTTTTTCTTTCTTTCTTTTCCTGTCTTTTTTCTTTTCTTGTTTTACTTTCTCCTTTTTTCTTTATGCTTTCTTTGGTTTTTCTTTCTTTCTTTTCCTGTCTTCTTTCTTTTCTTGTTTTTCTTTCTCCTTTTTTCTTTATGCTTTCTTTGGTTTTTCTTTCTTTCTTTTCCTGTCTTTTTTCTTTTCTTGTTTTTCTTTCTCCTTTTTTCTTTATGCTTTCTTTGGTTTTTCTTTCTTTCTTTTCCTGTCTTTTTTCTTTTCTTGTTTTTCTTTCTCCTTTTTTCTTTATGCTTTCTTTGGTTTTTCTTTCTTTCTTTTCCTGTCTTTTTTCTTTTCTTGTTTTTCTTTCTCCTTTTTTCTTTATGCTTTCTTTGGTTTTTCTTTCTTTCTTTTCCTGTCTTTTTTCTTTTCTTGTTTTTCTTTCTCCTTTTTTCTTTATGCTTTCTTTTGTTTTTCTTTCTTTCTTTTCCTGTCTTTTTTCTTTTCTTGTTTTTCTTTCTCCTTTTTTCTTTATGCTTTCTTTTGTTTTTCTTTCTTTCTTTTCCTGTCTTTTTTCTTTTCTTGTTTTTCTTTCTCCTTTTTTCTTTATGCTTTCTTTAGTTTTTCTTTCTTTCTTTTCCTGTCTTTTTTCTTTTCTTGTTTTTCTTTCTCCTTTTTTCTTTATGCTTTCTTTGGTTTTTCTTTCTTTCTTTTCCTGTCTTTTTTCTTTTCTTGTTTTTCTTTCTCCTTTTTTCCTTATGCTTTCTTTGGTTTTTCTTTCTTTCTTTTCCTGTCTTTTTTCTTTTCTTGTTTTTCTTTCTCCTTTTTTCTTTATGCTTTCTTTGGTTTTTCTTTCTTTCTTTTCCTGTCTTTTTTCTTTTCTTGTTTTTCTTTCTCCTTTTTTCTTTATGCTTTCTTTGGTTTTTCTTTCTTTCTTTTCCTGTCTTTTTTCTTTTCTTGTTTTTCTTTCTCCTTTTTTCTTTATGCTTTCTTTTGTTTTTCTTTCTTTCTTTTCCTGTCTTTTTTCTTTTCTTGTTTTTCTTTCTCCTTTTTTCTTTATGCTTTCTTTTGTTTTTCTTTCTTTCTTTTCCTGTCTTTTTTCTTTTCTTGTTTTTCTTTCTCCTTTTTTCTTTATGCTTTCTTTAGTTTTTCTTTCTTTCTTTTCCTGTCTTTTTTCTTTTCTTGTTTTTCTTTCTCCTTTTTTCTTTATGCTTTCTTTGGTTTTTCTTTCTTTCTTTTCCTGTCTTTTTTCTTTTCTTGTTTTTCTTTCTCCTTTTTTCCTTATGCTTTCTTTGGTTTTTCTTTCTTTCTTTTCCTGTCTTTTTTCTTTTCTTGTTTTTCTTTCTCCTTTTTTCTTTATGCTTTCTTTGGTTTTTCTTTCTTTCTTTTCCTGTCTTTTTTCTTTTCTTGTTTTTTCTTTCTCCTTTTTTCTTTATGCTTTCTTTAGTTTTTCTTTCTTTCTTTTCCTGTCTTTTTTCTTTTCTTGTTTTTCTTTCTCCTTTTTTCTTTCTGCTTTCTTTGGTTTTTTTTTCTTTCTTTTCCTGTCTTTTTTCTTTTCTTGTTTTACTTTCTCCTTTTTTCTTTATGCTTTCTTTGGTTTTTCTTTCTTTCTTTTCCTGTCTTTTTTCTTTTCTTGTTTTACTTTCTCCTTTTTTCTTTATGCTTTCTTTTGTTTTTCTTTCTTTCTTTTCCTGTCTTTTTTCTTTTCTTGTTTTACTTTCTCCTTTTTTCTTTATGCTTTCTTTTGTTTTTCTTTCTTTCTTTTCCTGTCTTTTTTCTTTTCTTGTTTTTCTTTCTCCTTTTTTCTTTATGCTTTCTTTAGTTTTTCTTTCTTTCTTTTCCTGTCTTTTTTCTTTTCTTGTTTTTCTTTCTCCTTTTTTCTTTATGCTTTCTTTGGTTTTTCTTTCTTTCTTTTCCTGTCTTTTTTCTTTTCTTGTTTTTCTTTCTCCTTTTTTCCTTATGCTTTCTTTGGTTTTTCTTTCTTTCTTTTCCTGTCTTTTTTCTTTTCTTGTTTTTCTTTCTCCTTTTTTCTTTATGCTTTCTTTGGTTTTTCTTTCTTTCTTTTCCTGTCTTTTTTCTTTTCTTGTTTTTCTTTCTCCTTTTTTCTTTATGCTTTCTTTTGTTTTTCTTTCTTTCTTTTCCTGTCTTTTTTCTTTTCTTGTTTTTCTTTCTCCTTTTTTCTTTATGCTTTCTTTTGTTTTTCTTTCTTTCTTTTCCTGTCTTTTTTCTTTTCTTGTTTTTCTTTCTCCTTTTTTCTTTATGCTTTCTTTAGTTTTTCTTTCTTTCTTTTCCTGTCTTTTTTCTTTTCTTGTTTTTCTTTCTCCTTTTTTCTTTATGCTTTCTTTGGTTTTTCTTTCTTTCTTTTCCTGTCTTTTTTCTTTTCTTGTTTTTCTTTCTCCTTTTTTCCTTATGCTTTCTTTGGTTTTTCTTTCTTTCTTTTCCTGTCTTTTTTCTTTTCTTGTTTTTCTTTCTCCTTTTTTCTTTATGCTTTCTTTGGTTTTTCTTTCTTTCTTTTCCTGTCTTTTTTCTTTTCTTGTTTTTTCTTTCTCCTTTTTTCTTTATGCTTTCTTTAGTTTTTCTTTCTTTCTTTTCCTGTCTTTTTTCTTTTCTTGTTTTTCTTTCTCCTTTTTTCTTTCTGCTTTCTTTGGTTTTTTTTTCTTTCTTTTCCTGTCTTTTTTCTTTTCTTGTTTTACTTTCTCCTTTTTTCTTTATGCTTTCTTTGGTTTTTCTTTCTTTCTTTTCCTGTCTTTTTTCTTTTCTTGTTTTACTTTCTCCTTTTTTCTTTATGCTTTCTTTTGTTTTTCTTTCTTTCTTTTCCTGTCTTTTTTCTTTTCTTGTTTTACTTTCTCCTTTTTTCTTTATGCTTTCTTTTGTTTTTCTTTCTTTCTTTTCCTGTCTTTTTTCTTTTCTTGTTTTTCTTTCTCCTTTTTTCTTTATGCTTTCTTTAGTTTTTCTTTCTTTCTTTTCCTGTCTTTTTTCTTTTCTTGTTTTTCTTTCTCCTTTTTTCTTTATGCTTTCTTTGGTTTTTCTTTCTTTCTTTTCCTGTCTTTTTTCTTTTCTTGTTTTTCTTTCTCCTTTTTTCCTTATGCTTTCTTTGGTTTTTCTTTCTTTCTTTTCCTGTCTTTTTTCTTTTCTTGTTTTTCTTTCTCCTTTTTTCTTTATGCTTTCTTTGGTTTTTCTTTCTTTCTTTTCCTGTCTTTTTTCTTTTCTTGTTTTTCTTTCTCCTTTTTTCCTTATGCTTTCTTTTGTTTTTCTTTCTTTCTTTTCCTGTCTTTTTTCTTTTCTTGTTTTTCTTTCTCCTTTTTTCCTTATGCTTTCTTTGGTTTTTCTTTCTTTCTTTTCCTGTCTTTTTTCTTTTCTTGTTTTTCTTTCTCCTTTTTTCTTTATGCTTTCTTTGGTTTTTCTTTCTTTCTTTTCCTGTCTTTTTTCTTTTCTTGTTTTTTCTTTCTCCTTTTTTCCTTATGCTTTCTTTTGTTTTTCTTTCTTTCTTTTCCTGTCTTTTTTCTTTTCTTGTTTTTCTTTCTCCTTTTTTCCTTATGCTTTCTTTTGTTTTTCTTTCTTTCTTTTCCTGTCTTTTTTCTTTTCTTGTTTTTCTTTCTCCTTTTTTCTTTATGCTTTCTTTGGTTTTTCTTTCTTTCTTTTCCTGTCTTTTTTCTTTTCTTGTTTTTCTTTCTCCTTTTTTCCTTATGCTTTCTTTTGTTTTTCTTTCTTTCTTTTCCTGTCTTTTTTCTTTTCTTGTTTTTCTTTCTCCTTTTTTCTTTATGCTTTCTTTGGTTTTTCTTTCTTTCTTTTCCTGTCTTTTTTCTTTTCTTGTTTTTCTTTCTCCTTTTTTCCTTATGCTTTCTTTTGTTTTTCTTTCTTTCTTTTCCTGTCTTTTTTCTTTTCTTGTTTTTCTTTCTCCTTTTTTCTTTATGCTTTCTTTTGTTTTTCTTTCTTTCTTTTCCTGTCTTTTTTCTTTTCTTGTTTTACTTTCTCCTTTTTTCTTTATGCTTTCTTTTGTTTTTCTTTCTTTCTTTTCCTGTCTTTTTTTCTTTTCATGTTTTTCTTTCTCCTTTTTTCTTTCTGCTTTCTTTTGTTTTTCTTTCTTTCTTTTCCTGTCTTTTTTCTTTTCTTGTTTTTCTTTCTCCTTTTTTCCTTATGCTTTCTTTTGTTTTTCTTTCTTTCTTTTCCTGTCTTTTTTCTTTTCTTGTTTTTCTTTCTCCTTTTTTCTTTATGCTTTCTTTTGTTTTTCTTTCTTTCTTTTCCTGTCTTTTTCGTCTTTTTTCTTTTCTTGTTTTTCTTTCTCCTTTTTTCTTTTTGTTTTTCTTTCTTTCTTTTCCTGTCTTGCTTACTTTTGCCTTTTTTTTTTCTTTTCTTGTATTTCTTTCTCATTTTTTCTCTTTATGCTTTCTTTTGTTTTTCTTTGTTTCTTTTCCTGTCTTTTTTCTTTTTTTGTTTTTCTTTCTTTCTTTCTTTTCCTGTCTTTTTTTTTCTTTTCTTGTTTTTTTTTTCCTTTTTTTCTGTCCTTTTTTTTTCTTTATTCATTTTTTGTCCTTTTTCTTTTATCTTCATTCATTTTCTTGCATTTGTTTTTCTTTCCCTATTTTCTCTCTCTGTATCTTCTGTCTTTTTTGTTTTTTTTCATTTTTCTTTTTAAATGTTTATATTAAAGCCATAAAGAAATCAAGTATAAAAGGAAATTGTTTGTAAGTAATGTAGTTTTTCACACCATGACTTCTGAGGTAAATAAAAAGGTATTTGAAACAAACCGAGAGATTAGTTATTAGATTTTTTATGGACTAAAGTAACTTACTCTCTATCCTAAATGATATTATCCACTGAAACTGTAAAAAAAAAGTTTCCATTATATATATTTTTGTATATACTTTTATTTCAGAAGTGTTTCCATCTTTCTTTTTAAAAAAATATATTTCTTTATAATTCTTCATGCACCCATGCTGTAAAAAGATAAGATGTAGCTATGGATGAATTCTCTAAGCCATACACAGCTTATGAACAAATAAAGAGATAAACTATAACCGTTTACGCTCTTTATTGCTATGACCACCAACATGATTCACAGAATCTTCTTCACCCTCACTACCACCATCATTATTATCATTTATATTATTTACTCCTGGAAAGTTTTTCACATCAGTTTTAGTTGAAGGTCTTTCACTAGACTTTGAGTGACAGCAAGTCTCCTCAAGTCTCCAGGACTCTTCTCAGTATTCTGGCCGTTCTCAATAATATTGTAGTTTGGATGGTCTCCACTCGTCCTCCTACCTCCAAGTATCCCATCCCTTTCATAATCTTTTGGTGACTGTACCAAAAGCACCAATCACAACTGGTATAATTGTCACCTTCATGTTCCATTGTTTTTTCAATTCCCTAGAAAGGTTCAGGTACTTATCCTTCTTTTCACTTTCCTTCGGTTTTATTCTGTGGTCAGCCAGGACAGCAAAGTTCACAATTTAGCAAGTTCTCTTTTTTTTTTTATTGAGATTAGGTGATCTGTTTGTATATCAAAGTCCCAAAGGAGTTTTTGTGTGTCATTCTTTAGGACAGACGCTGGGTTGTGCATATACCATTTGTTCGTATGGTCAAATTTAATTTTCTTGCACATCTCCCAGTGGATCTCCTTGTCCACCCAGTCGTATGTAGTCTTATATTCCTTCTGCGCTAATTTGCTGCATTCGCTTATTATGTGATTTAGGGTTTTGTCTCTATCACCACATAACCTACATTTGCTATTATGTTGCATCTTATCTATTCTTGCTTTGATATGATTGGTTCTTATGGTGTTGTTTTGAGCTGCTATTAGGAGAGATTCATTTTCCATTAATATTATTATTATATGTATATTGTCTTTATTAATATTCATTATTTAATATGGTATTTGTTAGTTTCAAGAGACTATGAATTTGTACCTGAATCTCAGTACTGGCCTGGGTAAGATTATATAACCCTCTGCCACAAACAGGATGTGACTCAAGGTCAATTTTAGGTAGAGTACAGCTGGTTTTAATTTAGAGTCTTTTCTTTTAGGTTGGCTGCCTTACCAAGGCTAAAGAACTTAAACTGCCCTACTCTATCTATAGAGGAGGAAGAGATAGTTTCATGCCTTTCCCAAAGGTATTATGGTGAACTGAAAGACAGTCAGCCTCATCGGGGGGTCCTCGTGGTGTAATGGTTAAAGCGATAGACTACGGAATCGTAGTAAGCGAGTTCATACTCCAGTTGTGCTATTACGTTCCCTTTTGGACAAATACCCTTGGGAAAGGTATGAGCCCCCTTAATCTCACAGCTATGGGTTAAATAGTACCACTACTGTTCTTATAGGAGAAAGGTTGATATGCCATTAAATAAAGAAAGCAGAAAGCAGCCTCATCAGGGATTTGAGCTTGGGTTCTTAATTTGATTTCCTAAGATGATGGCTGTTACAGTAAGTATACATCCTGCATAAAATTGTGTGGAAGATTAGGAATGGTCTACACTGCAGATTTTCCCTTTTCACAACATTAATATTGTCGAAGAGAAGATGTGAAATTTCTTGTCAACAGAGTTGCTCTTAGAGTTACTTGAGTGAGATCGTGCACAATCAAACTGCTTTAGGGACTCTAGTTTCTGATTTTGAATTTAAAGTTGTTTCTTTCTCCAAGACCAGTTGACCTATGGAGGCTAGAGAGCCCAGTTTTCCTTGCTATTATATCCATTGCCACAGGGAGAAGGGATGGGTTCATACCTTTTAAAATGAAATTGAATTTGGCTCATTAAGTTCATTAAGTATGGAGGGAGAGTTTCCCTAGTGTAATGGTTATTTTTTTTATAACCCAGCAAGTCACTATACAATAAATATGAAAAAGGTGCTAAATGTACGTAGATTTTGGGAACTGAACATGTAACAGAAGCTTAGTTTCATTGAAAGAAACTTCAGTGTTATAAGCTTCTATTATTTACACTGTTCTCTCTCACTCTCTCAGGGAATTCCCCATGGTATAATGACTAATGTGCTAGGATTCAACATTATACTGAGTGAATGCAACCAGATGTCGAACTCGCTTAGTGTGATAGTGCGACCAGATGTCGAACTATCATACTAAGCGAGTTGGACATGTGGTCGTACTATCTGCTTTCAGACTAATATCCTTGAGAAAGGTATAAAAACCCATCTTCCCCTCCCCCAATTATGGGTTAAATAGTATTACTACTATTCTTCTTCAAGGATGGCTTTGCTATTTGATAACTCATAAAGATTGATATGCCATTAAACAAAGAAACCAAACTTCGCTCCCTCCCCCTCCCCCCTCTCTCTCTCTCTCTCTCTCTATATATATATATATATATATATATATATAGTTCATTTTTTATATATATATATATATGAATTGAGCTCTCGGTAGTCATTAAGCGGATGTATGTAAACAATAGTAATTGTGATTTATAACCGTTTAAAATTTACTTTGCTGCTATTAGTTCCTCGTGGAGGAGAGGTAGAATCTCGAATTGGTGTTTGAGTCAACCGGGTTTCGATCCCAGCTACGGAAGCTAGTATGTCTTGCCACACTGAGTTCTGATAGAACGAAACAGATCTGTCTGTGGATGACTATATATATATATATATATATATATATATATATATAGAGAGAGAGAGAGAGAGAGGATGCAGTTTAGTGACATATCCAAGACACTTATTGAGGGAGTATTATCTTTTTATAGAGATGCAGTCAACATACTCTACCGCCTCAGCTGACTAGGTTGTTAATATGATAGATATCGAATTATATTCATTAAAATTATCAATATGTTCTCTTCATAATTCTTCCCTTTTCTTACTCTATGTATGTATTTTTATATATATATATATACACACACACACTCACGTATTCTCCTATTAAGAATAGATATTTAATTATTATCATGTTTTGCTTTTTTTTAATTATTTTTTCAATCAAATCACTCAGAAAAATATACTTAGCCTTTCATACTGTTCCTTTTTATATGGTTTGATATATGGTTAGTTTGGTTAGTTGTGTTTTATGGCATATCAATCCTTGTAGGATTATTTAATACCAAATCCACTCATATATATCTTTAAAGAAAAAACCGAAGACTGGTTAATTTAGGATTATAAATTTATTTCCATCCTGTTTTTCAGTTTCTGGTTTGAACCAAAAACACGAAGAAAAATATAACAGGACTTCTTCAGATCCAATCGATAAATAAAACAGAATAGACACGTGGGGTGGGGGGGGGAGAAGAGATTAGGGAGTTACCTCCTCGTTTTATTGAATTTCCGTTTTCTTATTTACCTATTTATTTTATTTTCAAAATTCTTCCGTCAGTTATAATTATGGTAATTTAACTTTTTTATTTATTTGTTTAATTTATTTTCTTTTCATATTAAGTTCGATAATTAACTTTTAAGAGAAATATTAATGCTTCTTCGTGTTTTTGGTTCACACCAGAAACTGAAAAACAGGATGGAAATAAATCTATAATCCTAAATTAACCAGTCTTTAGTTTTTTCTTTAAAGAAATATTGCTCTGTAAAAAATTACATTGAGCTCTCCACCAGGAAAATTTAAATGTTCAGCTTTTGAATGATTTTCTTGTCCTGAAGGAATTACTCCCAACTCTGGTTTAACTGTACCGAATAATACTATATATATATATATATATATATATATATATATATAAAATTTGTAAATGAATAGTTTATAGGTAACATTTTTTTAGTGAGTCAAAGCTTATTTGTTTGCACAAAATTGGTTTCAAGTATTGCTATCTAACACTGATAGTCTTATTTGCACACAGTTTAATGGTTTCAAGTATAAGTAAGTAAAGTTAGCGACCATAGTCGAGGGTGACCCGAAGGCTCCCTTTTCGATAGCTACTACACCAAGGTGTAGGGGAGGGCGCTACTCCATTCCCTGGATTGCTCCACTTTACCCTTGAACCATACCTTATAATGCTGAGTGTTAAGCAAGGTGGTATCAAGTTCCATTTTTAAAGTCTTTGGTATGACTCGACCTGGGATTGAACCCAGGTCTCCCGGGCCATTGGCGAACACTATAGTAAATTGAAACAATTCTATTTGACCTGTAGATGGAACCCTAACAGGTATTCACTCACTGGGAGTAATGGCAATGAAGAGGTACTCCACATTATCCAAAGGTCTAGGACTGGAGCCTCACTATTGGGTGCAGTTTAGTGTCATATACAAGACACTCATTGAGGGCATATTATTCCTTTATAGAGATGCAGTCGACATACTCTAATTCATTAGAATTATCAATATGTTCTCTTCATTCTTTCTGTGCCATTTCTTCTCTTACATTTGGTCAGTTTTTCGGGTTTTTTAAAATAATTTATTTAATAGACCTTTTTCTTTTTTTTAAAATTCATATCCATATTTACCAACCCCTCCGCTCGGGCAGGATATAACACAAGGTCACTTTTTAAGCGGAGTTTAACAGGTTTGAATTCAGAGTTTTCCTTCTAGACTAGTTGCCTCACTAAGCTGAAGAGCTTAGTCTGCCCTACTATTTACCCATAGCTGGTATGTGAATAATTGGATTCATACCTTTATTAGTGCTATATGAAATGCAATCAGCCTTGTCCAGGATTTGAACTCGTATCGCTGTGTCCATTTCCTATGATGATAACCATTACACCAAGGGCACCTCCATATTTTTAAATTCATATCTGAATTGTTCGCCTCCTTTTTTAAAATTTTTAAGGTTTGGTTGGTTTCTTTGTTTAATGGCATATCAACCTTTGTAGGTTATTTAATGCCAAAGCTATTCTCCTAGAAGAACAGTAGTGGTACATAGCTGGGAGGATAAGGGGGTTCATACCTTTCCCCAAGGGTATTTGCCCGAAAGTGAACGTAATAGCGTGACTGGAGTATGAACTCGCGTACTACAATTTTGCAGTCCATCGCTTTAACCATTACACCACGAGGACACCCCACAAAATTTTTAAGTTGTAAACATTAGTTCTTCTTTAATTTATAGAAAAAATATTATATCTATAATAATGAATAGTTTGACTTTTTCGGTTTTTGTTTTTTTTTAAATCCGTCTGAAACATCTGTCATGTTAAAACAAACGAATGTATCAAGTGTATTATGTCCTTATTTGAATGTCTGTCTTTCCAGGAGGTAAAATGGCAGGTGACATATCCACTATACCAATATTCTGTTGCATGAATGACATGGTAAAATTATCTTGAAAATACTAAGTTAGGCATTGAGGAGTGGCAATATAAATGGAGACAGTTAATAAAAAAAAATTTTTTTTAGATTTCAGATTATATTAGAAATATCAATAAGGTCTGTGGAATTCCATTGAAGCAACTTTTTTTCTTTTTTCTTTTTTTCTTTTCTCTTAATGAGAATAGCATTAAGTTTTGATTGAAGCAGATGATGTCATTCTATTGTTTTACTTGATAAAATCATTCTGATGATTCTTTATATACTTCCATCTTGTTAGACAAAGAAAATTTGTGCACTGTTTTCTATGTTGGGGTGGAGGTATGAAGACCCTCTTACTCCCCTTAGGACTGGGATTGATAAGCAAGAAAATGTTTTTTTCACAAATGAATAATTTAAGATCATTTTAATTTCTAAAAAAGAGATGCGAATTAATTAGATTATAATTTCTTGAAAGACTTAGATTTTTCTAAATTAATCATTCTTTTAAAATCATCATCAAATTAATTAACATTTTCCCAAGCAGTTCATTAAATGTATGCAGTTTTTTTGCTACACTTTAATTTAAAAATATTTACTTAAAATCTTTGCAATTTTCAAGTCATTATAATATATGTATGTGTGTGTGTGTGTGTGTATATATATATATATATATATATATATATATATATATATATATATGCGATTTGATTGCTCTGTAAAAAAATTACATTGAGCTCTCCACCAGTAACATTTAAATGTTCAGTTCCTGAATGATTTTCTTGTCCTGAAGGAATTACTCCCAACTCTGGTTTAACTGGACTGAATAATACTTATATATATATATATATATAGAGAGAGAGAGAGAGAGAGACTGTGTATGTTGTATGTGTTGATGTATATTTGTACAAATTTCTCAAAAAACTTATGTCAGACAATTTTGAAAAGATGAAAGGAATTGAGAAACATTCTTCTAAATAATTAATATTTTATTAAAAAACAAACAAACAGTTATCATAGGTGATTTTGTTGATATTTTCCATAAGCATTCATATAGTCCAAGGAGAGTTATGAGTGGAAACAATATTCTTTGCCCCTTTCTCAAAGCATAACGTATGCCAAATGAGAAAATGAATAGAATGGAACAAATGCTTCTGAGAAACAATTTGTAAAGCATTGACATTTATTTTCTTTTGGTTTGGTTTCTTTGTTTAATGGCATATCAACCCTCATGGATTATGACAAAGCCATTTTTGTAGAAGAACAAGAGTGGTACTCTTTAACCTATAACTGGGAAGGAGATAAGAAAGTTTTCATCTTTCCCAAGAGTATTAGACTAAAAAGTTATTGGCGATCGTAGTCGAGGGCGACAAGAAGGCTCCCTTTTCAATAGCTACTACACTGAGGTGTAGGGGAGGGCGCTACTCCTTTCCCTGGATTGCTCCACTTTACTCTTGATATGTACCTTATAATGCTGAGTGTTAAGCAAGGAGGTATCAAGTACCATTTTTAAAGTCTTATGACTTTTGGCAAACACTCTATCCACTAGGCCAATGAGCTTAAAACAAGATAACTTGTGATCTTTCCATTATAACTGCTGTCCATGGTGATATCAATGCTTCTATTTAAGAAGGAGGAAAGGATTTTATTTAGCATTTCATAGTTATATCATGAAAATAATTAAAAAATTATATTCACTATGAATGTAGTCCTTATAGAATATTCAGTTTCAAATTGAATTTTAAATTACTTTATTCACTAAGATCATTTTAAGTATATAGCTTTGCTAAGAAAAGTCACTGAAGGGCTATTTTTATGGAGTTACAGTTACTTAATGTTGTATAGTGGCTCATACCACATGACTTCTGGTATCTTGGAAGTGTAAAAGACATTGTGTTTCTTAAGCACGTCGGTACTGAAAGATCTCGGTCGGTACTAAGACCAACTTCAGACGTAACACCAACAGCGCGAGACTTATGATATTTGTTGGACTGTACCCACTTCAGTTAATAAATAATTAACTCTGTTTCATTGTGTATCTCTTCCTTACCACGATACAATGCTTATGTACAAACATAATGAGAATTTTGATAATTTATATAGAAATGTCGTATTAATCATTTTGCCGATAAATAAAATATTAAAAAAGAAGAAATTTTCTCATTCATATCCAAAATATTATGTCTGCATGAGTGTCAGAAAATAAATTGCTCTTAAAGAAAGAGAATAAAAGATTTGATCTCTGTCTTTTATAAGGTATCTGACATCTTCTTAACTGTATTCTTGTTTGGAAATTTCTTATAATTTTGATGGATTCCAGAATTACCCAATTGCTCTTCCTCTTCCTTACACTCCTATCTGCCATCGTAACTATATTCTATGAACTCTGCTGTTGTAGTCACTGGTACCTAATTTGTCATCTACACGAGGTAATATTGCAGAAGATATATCTTCTTTGCATTTTATTTCTTCCATTTTTTTTTTTTTTTTTTTTTTTTTTAGTTTGAGGATAGAAAACAATGGAAGAGAAGAAGTTGAAAGGAAAAGCAAAAAAGGAAAAGAAAATGAAGATATTTGAACTGACATTAATGAAGAATATTGAGGGACTTTATGAAAGAAGATGGCTAAAGTTGATAAAAAAAATGGAGAAGAAATATGTTAGCCACTCCTGGAAATGAGCTCTTCTCCCTCCACAAAAAAAAACAAAGCTTCCAAATACAAACTCAAGTTATAAAAGTCAACTTGAAGTTGAAAAAAAATAGTGTCACCTTTTATTCATATATAGTTGGCGACCATAAGGCTCCCTTTTCAATATCTACTACACCGAGATGTAGGGGAGGGCGTTACTCCTTTCCCTGGATTGCCCCACTTTACCCTTGATACATACCTTATAATGCTGAGTGTTAAGTAAGGAGGTATCAAGTACCATTTTTAAAGTCTTTGGTATGACGTGATCTGGGATTGAACCCAGGTCCCCCGGACCATTGGCGAACACTCTACCCACTAGGCCAATGAGCCGGTTCTTATATATATGGGAAAAATTGGAAAAAATCTGACAATATGAAAATGTATAGAGATGAAAAAACAAAGTCTTCAGTGGATGATTTTATTTGTAGAAATATTTTTCTTCATTAAACATTTCAGTTTTTAGACCTATATCAGGGCATGTACGTTATTAAATGAAATGAAAAAATGTGAAATTTTTAAACATTCTATTTTCATTTTTAGCATTTATTTCAAATTTGTGTAAATTAATTAGCATTCAAAAATTTATTTTGAAAAATCCAAAACACATCAATCTATCTATGTATATGTTAAAAGAATCTATATGATTGTTTTGATATTTTGAAACTTTCTAACCAAAAATATGAATATGTCACTGAGCCCCTACCACCAACCCTGAAAAAATATTTATGCAATTTTACTTTTGGTCACAGAAATATTTGCTGTTATATTTTTGGTTACAGAATTACAATGTAATAGAGTTTGGTCATAATACCTAATAATATCCATTTTGATAGTATAATGATAATAAAATCCATGTATCTTTCATTTTAAAAAATTAACAATTAACTTTTTATAAAATACTGTTTGTTGGTGTACTTATATATCGTTGATATTGAAAATAGTCTGCTTAGAAAAGATATTGAACAGAATAGAATAGATCTTGTTTTAGAATAGATCTAGTTTTAAAATAGTTTAAAATAGAATAGATCTTGTTTTAGAATAGTTTAAAATAGAATAGATCTTGTTTTAGAATAGTTTAGAATTGAGTAGATCTTGTTTTAGAATCATTTAGAATAGAATAGATCTTGTTTTAAAATAGTTTGAAATAGAATAGATCTTGTTTTAGAATAGTTTAAAATAGAATAGATCTTGTTTTAGAATAGTTTAAAATAGAATAGATCTTGTTTTAGAAGAGTTTAAAATAGAATAGATCTTGTTTTAGAAGAGTTTAAAAATAGAATAGATCTTGTTTTAGAAGAGTTTGAAATAGAATAGATCTTGTTTTAGAATAGAATAGATTTTGTTTTAGAATAGTTTAGAATTGAGTAGATCTTGTTTTAGAATCATTTAGAATAGAATAGATCTTGTTTTAGAATTATTGAGTAGATATTGTATAGAGTAGAATAGAATAGAGCTTGTTTTAGAATAGTATAAAATAGATATTGTTTTAGTACAGAACATGTTCTTGCATCGGGCATCATGTGCGATTATGTCCTCTTGTAATATTAACTGCCTGATTTTTTTTTTTTATCTCTCCTTTACATAATGACTAATGGTGCTGACTTCATCAATCATTTACTTTGCTTGATTTACTACTGACACAGAATAGTGTTGAATTTGCCAGACATCCATAATGTTTTCACTGTTTGCAGTGCTGCACCAACCCTTCTACCTTGATGCCTCACCTTAGGTGTCCGTGTATCTCAAACATTATCTATTTGTCAGAAGGTGACAAACTGCTCCCTTTTTCTTTTGGACTGTCAGGATTTTACAAGCAAGCCAGATGCTCTTTTTAGTGCCCAACCTTTCTATGCACTACTCTGTTGGCGGTGTCTGTAGAATATGCTGACTGAACCTCTGCACAGGGGTAAGACTCTTCCCTCCACTCAATGAGTGTCCTAGATATGACACTAATCCATCTGATGGTTTGCCCTGTCGGCTGGGGCTTTAGAATACACCGACTGGACCTCTGCAGCGGGGTAAGACCCCTCCCCCAACGAGTGTCCTGGATATGACACTAAACAATCTGATGGTGAGGTTCCAGTAATGCTGGAGCTTTGGGGAATGCGGAGCACCCCTTCATTGCCATTGCTCCCAGGTCCACTCTGGCCCGGAATGGTAGCACCTGATAGGGCCCTATCTATGGGTTAAATGGAACTAACTACATACTTATGCTAAACTAAATTGTTTGAATTAGAACTGTTTGACTAAACTGAATAGCTTGAAATAGAAATGTTTTTGACAAACTGTACTTGCATTTAAACTGCGTGCTCATGCTAAACTGAATTGTTTGAAATGGAACTGTTTTTGACATTAAAACTGTACTTACACTAAACTGGATTGTTATATATAGAACTGTTTTGACATGTAACTGTGTGTAAACAAAATATGTGCTTATACTAAACTGAATTAGCTGAATTAGAACTGTTTAAATAACCTGAATAGTTTGAAATGGAAATGTTTTTGACAATTAAACTGTGTACTCATGCTAAACTGAATTGTTTGAAATAGAACTGATTATTTGCATAAAAATGGATTTGGCGTTAAATAACCTACTAAGGTTGATATGCCATAAAACCCAACCAACCAACAACCATCTGATGGCGAGGCTCCAGTCCTAGAGTTTTGGGGAATGTGGAGTACTCCTTCATTGCCATTACTTCCAGGTCCACTCTGATCCAGAGTGATAGTACCTGTTAGGGTCTCATCTGTAGGTTTAATAGAACTATTCAATCATATTCTATACTTGAAACCATTTAACTATGTGCAAATAATTTATATTATATAAAATCATTAGTGTTAGATTGCAATACTTGAAACCATTTAATTGTGGGCAAACAAATGAACTCTGGCTTTTTAAAAAATGATGTTACCTACAAATTATTCACTTACAAATTATATATATATATTCACACACACACTACCAATCAAAAGTATTGGATCACTCTCAAAATTTTTTTTCACATCCCAAAAGCTTTTAATGAAACAAGTTAAGCACCACAATGTTTTGATTTATTTATTCTAAATTCAAGTCTTCTGCTGTAATTTTGACCTTAGTATAACCAGATATCTTTTGAAAAATTGATTTGAATGTTTTCCAAAAGTTACATTATACCCCAATTTGAACTCACATTGGACAATATTGTGTTGAATTACTGATTGCTAGATACTACCTGTTTTACTAATGCAGAGGACAATTTCATCAATGTCACCTGCTTGCATGACAGAAGGCTGACTGCTCTAAACATCACTACACAACTGAGCCAATGTTGGGAAAAAAATGTGTCAATATCCCCTGTGAATAGAAAGACTCTGTGAAGCTAGCCTATATGGCAGAATTGCTGTCAAGAAACTAGTTAGGGATTTTAATTATGTGATACCTATCAGCTGATATTTAGAATGATGTGGTACTAAAAAGTTTTAGTGATTACGTGTGATTAAGGCAAATAGTTAGAGAATAATTAGAAGAAAATGTATAAGAAGATTTTAAAAGACAGTTGAAGTTGGAGAGTTTTAGAAGTTAGTTAGAAGTTGGGTCAGCCACAGTCGATGGCACACGTGCATGGGTGGGGTCGTTTGGTGAAGAAGAAATGTTTAAGTCTTTCGCATAATAATTATATCTCTGTTTATATTTTCGTCTCCCACTCTTTACACTATCCGTCTATCTAAATGAGTTGATACATTCTTACTTTTTATCTCTCTTGTTTAGTGGCTACTATGAAAAAGAGTTTGTTACAAAAACTTTTGTATCATGAAACAAACTGTTGTTTTTGTATCATCTGCATAACAACCTTTGACATGGTGCAATACCTCCATTCATTTGGTCCTGTCGTGTTAGACTTCTTTCTATTTGGTTGCCATGATTACTTCATACCAACATGATGTTGGTTCAACCTTAGGTCAAGTTAAAGATGCCATTCTGCAGCACAACAAGCCACTGATGATTGAAGATGGAAAAAAGAAAAGAGATAGCCACTCAGAAAAAAAAATGTAGCACAAGTAATGTTCTTTTGCAAGAGAAATGGAAACATAAGAAAAGTAGAGGACAAAACGATAGAGGAACCAACTGAAAAGAAAGAAAGAAAACACCACAAGATGAAGAAGAGAAAGCCGAGGAAAAAAAGAAAGAAAAAATAGAGGAAAAAGAACGGAAAGGAAAGAAAAGAAAAAATATAGAGGAACCAATTGAAAAGAAAGAAAAAAAAACACCACAAGATGAAGAAGAGAAAGCCAAGGAAAAAAGAAAGAAAAATAGAGAAAAAAGAACAGAAAGAAAAGAAAAAATATAGAGGAACCAATTGAAAAGAAAAAAAGAAAACACAAGATGAAGAAGAGAAAACCAAAGAAAAAAAAAAGAAAAAAATAGAGGAAGAAGAAGAGAAAGAAAAGAAAAAATATGGAGGAACCAACTGAAAAGAAAGAAAGAAAATAGCATGAAACCAAAGAAAAGAAGAACAAGAAAATAAAAAGAAGAGCAAAAAATAGGAATACTTTGCTGTTTTTCATTCGGTTCTGTCTGATTTTGAACCTGATTGTCCAAGAGCTTGCCCTAGTTGTGTTTAGGATTTTGTGTGGAGATATGGTGATTAAATGGGTTCTGTAGACATACCCGCTTTTTCATGAAAAAGTATCCCAGGTATGGAAGATATCCCATGGAAATTGGTTGAGACAATGGTTTTTGGAAAGCTTTGGAAGCTGCATTTTTTGAAGTTCTGACATAGTTGATAGAGAAATAGTAGTAAGGCCATTTCCACTCATTTTGGGCAATAATTTTTTTTTTTTTTTTTTTTTTTGATGGGGACTAAGACTTGAGGGTGATCTCTCTGGGTTTTCCAGTACTAATTGATATTTTTGATTAGTACACGAGCAGCGGGGTGATAATGATTGAGAAAAGAGAAGGTACTTATGGTCCCGAGGACTTGGGAAGCTAGGGTAGAGGTTGGGAAGATGAAGAAAAAGAGAGAACCATTGTATCATATGCTGACACTCAATTTGGAATTGAAGATATGGTTAATATCTCTGATAGGCGTCAATGAGAAAGATCCCTGTGTAGGTAAGCAGAAAACAGGCTCTTCTCAGAAAAGGGAAAGATGAGATCATTTTAGGTGCGACCATGCTTAGTTTTATGGGGGGTACCTGTTGGTGTTAATTGTAATATTACAACACAAACATATGTGGGCTTCAGGGAAGAAAAGAGGAGAAGAAGGGAGAGAAAGAGAAGTATAGAGAAAAAAGAAAAAAAGGAAGGAAATGGAGAAATGAACAGGGGAAAAAAAAAGGATGATAATTAGCAAATTAAGAAAGACATTGATTCAAAAAAAGAGAAAAAACAAAGAAAATTGGTAAGAGTTAAAAGAAAAAAAAATGTATCGTCTTTAAAAACAAAAAAAGGTGAGAAAAAGAAAGAAACAAGAAGGAAGAATGGTCTGGGCTTTAAAAACGGAGAGAAAAAAAAGGAAGAGAAAAAAGAAAGAAACAAAGAAAAAAATAACTGTATTGATTTTTAAAATGAAAAAGAAGAGAAAAGAAAGAAACAAGAAAGAAAGACATTATTGACTTAAAAAAAAAGAAATAAAGAAAAATGTGAGAGAAGAAGCTGTACTGACTTTTAATGACTAGAGAGAAGAGAAAAAGAAAGAAACAAGGAAACGGAGAACAAACATTTACAGACTATGAACACTCTAATGTGTTGCTTCTTCTTTTTTTTTTGTGTGTGTGTGTGTGTGTGTTCTTTTCCTTCTTTTTTTGTTTTTTGTATTATTTTCAATATGTTCTTTTGTTCATCACAGAATGAGAGAAGATAATAGTAAGAATATCAGAAATACAGATAAAGGTTGTTTAGCACTGTTAAAAGGGATTTAAGAATTTTTCATTGAAAAAAAATTCTTGATGTATTATGGGAGAATTAAGGCATGAACCTTAAATAATAGTTTCTTTTTAATTCTAAACTTTTTTTGATTCTTTTGTTTTTTTTTTATTTCAGTCTTATATGGAAGATCACCTTCAGAACAAGGATCGACTTGATCAAGAATGGGAGGCACTGTGTGCTTATGAGGCTGACCCTTGTAGTACACAAGTGGCTATGGATGCTTCCAATGCTCGTAAAAACAGATACTCCGATATCCTACCATGTAAGTACTGCATCAAAGATTAGATTCTTTTACTTCATAAGTAAGTAAAGTTGGCAACATTAGTCGAAGGTGACCTGAAGGCTCCCTTTTCCATAGCTACTACACCAAGGTGTAGAGGAGGGCACTACTTCATTCCCTGGATTGCTCCACTTGACCCTTACTTTATAATGTTGAGTGGTGGAAGGTGCCTGTGGTGTAATGATTAACGTCATAGGAAATGGACACAGTGACACGAGTTCAAATCCTAGACAAGACTGATTGCATTTCACATCGCACTAATACCTTGGGAAAGATATAAATCCAATTATTGTCCTTCCAGCTATGGGTAAATAGTAGGGCAGACTAGGTTCTTCAGCCTTGGTGAGGTAACTAGTCTAGGAGAAGGAAAAGTCTGAATTCAAACCTGTCAAACTCCGCTTAAAAATTGACCTTGTGTCATATCCTGCCCAAGTGGAGGGGTTGGTAAATATGTATAATGTTGAGTGTTAAACAAGATGGCATCAAGTACTATTTTTTGAGTCTTTAGTATGACTCGACCTGGGATTGAACCCAGTTTCCATCCCCAAAAAAAACAAAAACAAATTCCCCCAGTTCTTTATTTTAGGTATGTAAAACCTCTGTCCCAAAAGAGTTGTGACTTTTAGTGTATAAATTATAGACATGCCAATGTAACAACTATGATGGGACAGTTGGGTTTTATGTACTTACCGACCCCTTCCACCACAGACGAGATGAGCGAGTTGATTGGTTTTAAGGCCCTGTTGGTTTATTTAATGCTGAAGTCAGTCTTTTTGCCAGCAGTTATATGGTTTCAGATAACTGTTGTATATACTCCTCCCTGTGGGTTGAGCACATGAGTGAAGAATTGCCAGTTACCCCCATATCTAGTAGCCGATAAGCATATATATGAATATATACCTAAAAAATTCTTTCAATAGCTCAGGAGGTAAGTATCCAACTGACATAAAATCAGCTAGGTTTCGATTCTAGCTTGAATCATCTTGCATGTCTAGCCACACTGAAGAGTTATAATACAATGAAACTGTCTGTGGATAACTATATATATATATATTTAATAATAATGATCATTTGTAAACAAGTGTAGTTTCAAATATTCCTATCTATATGACCCATGGATTGGATCCTAACAGGTGCTACCACTCCAAGTCAGAATAGACCTGATCATAATGGCAACAAAGACCTTTCACACTCCCCAGAATTCCAGAACTGGAGTCTCTCCACCTAATGTAGTTTGGTATCAAACCCTAAACAATTGTTAGTGACTGGGTACAATGGTGATAGATTGTTCTTTGTAATGGTTAATTTAGTTGTTATTTACTAAGCTTTGCTTGGGGATGTCCTCGTGGTGTAATGGGTAAAGCGATGGACTGCGGAATCGTAGTAAGCAAGTTCGTACTCCAGTTGTGCTATTACGTTCACTTTCAGACAAATACCGTTGGGAAATAGAATATGTATCTGCTGCAGAAGGGTAAGACACACACAAATTAAAAAAAAAGGGTGTCTTGAGTATGACATTAAACTGTATCTGAAAATGAGGCTACAGTTCTGGAGGGTGTGGAGTATCTCTTCATGGCCATTAGTCCCAGGTCCACTTTGACCAAGAGTGATAGTACTGTTAGGGTCCCATTTATGTGATGAGTGTCCTCGTGGTGTAAAGGTTAAAGTGAGGGACTGCAAAATTGTAGTAAGCGAGTTCGAACTCCAGTCGTGCTATTACGTTCACTTTCGGACAAATACCCTTGGGAAAGATATGAACCCCCTTATCATTCCAGCTATGGGTTTAATAGTACCACTACTGTTCTTCTTGAAAGATGGTTTTGGCATTAAATAACCTACAAAGGTTGATATGCCATTAAACAAAAAAAAACAAAGCAAACCTAAGCTTTGCTTAATCTGGTACACAGGCTTCAGATTGCTTAGAGAACCTGTTGGTACTAAGTGGTCACCCCTCTAAGTGCTGTGTGCAAAAAAGTGAGTTCTGGTTTGTCTAGGAATATTAAACTACAAATTATGTGCTTACAATTCATATATATTTGATGTATATACATCAAACAGGATTTGGCATGAAATAACCCATAAGAGGTTCATATGCCATAAAACCCAACAAACTAAACCAAACCATCTAAGTATTTAGCAGGCTAATTGTTGCTTAACTTGTTATTTACTAAGTTTTGTTTAATCAGGCTTCAGATTGCTTACAGTACCTGTTATTATTTGGTCACCCATCTAAGTATTTAGCAGGCTCATCATTGCTTAACTTGTTATTTACTAAGCTTTGCTTAATCTGGTACACAAATTTCAGATTGCTTACAGTACCCATTGTTATTATTTGCTTACAGTACCTGTTATTATTATTATTTGGTCACCCATCTAAGTATTTAGCAAGCTCATCATTGCTTAACTTGTTATTTACTAAGCTTTGCTTAATCTGGTACACAAATTTCAGATTACATACAGTACCCATTGTTATTATTTGCTTACAGTACCTGTTATTATTATTTGGTCACCCATCTAAGTACTGACGAGGCTTATTGTTGCTCTTAGTGTGACTTGACTCTAACGCCAGTAGTTTTTTAGTTGCTTTAAGATTTCTGATTTATCATTGCACCATTCTCTCTTTATTTTATTAGTACAATTTAATTCAAAGAACTTTTTTTTAATCCCATTTTTTTCTTATGGATGATTTTCTTACTTTATACATTTAGAATAAAAAGTAAAGTTGGGGACCTTTAGTCGAGGGTGACCCTAAGTCTCCCTTTTCAATAGCTACTACACCGAGGTGTAGAGGAGGGTGCTACTCCATTCCCTGGATTACTCCACTTTACCCATGATCCTTATCTTATGATACTGAGTGTTAAGCAAGGTAGTACTAAATACCATTTTTTGAGTCTTTGGTATGACTCGACCTGGGATTGAACCCTGGTCTCCCGGACTATTAGTGAATACTCTACTCATTAGCTGAATGGCCCGGTAATTGTTAGAAATGGAATTGGCAACCCAAATTCAAATCATGGGAAAGGCTGTTTGCTATTTGATTTTGTGTTAATACCCTCAGGAAAGGCATAAATTCCTCTGTTCTCACTCCACCTATGGGTAAATAGTAGGGCAGACTGTGTTTTTTTAGCCTTGCAAGGAGAATTGGTTTGGTTGGGTTTTATGGCATATCAATGATTGTAGGTTATTTAATGCCAAATCCTCTTTATACACATATATTAAATATATATGATTTGGTTTGGTAGGGTTTTATGGCATATCAATGATTGTAGGTTATTTAATGCCAAATCCTCTTTATACACATATATTAAATATATATGATTTGGTTTGGTAGGGTTTTATGGCATATCAATGATTGTAGGTTATTTAATGCTAAATCCTCTTTATACACATATATTAAATATATATGATTTGGTTTGGTAGGGTTTTATGGCATATCAATGATTGTAGGTTATTTAATGCTAAATCCTCTTTATACACATATATTAAATATATATGATTTGGTTTGGTAGGGTTTTATGGCATATCAATGATTGTAGGTTATTTAATGCTAAATCCTCTTTATACACATATATTAAATATATATGATTTGGTTTGGTTGGGTTTTATGGCATATCAATGATTGTAGGTTATTTAATGCTAAATCCTCTTTATACACATATATTAAATATATATGATTTGGTTTGGTAGGGTTTTATGGCATATCAATGATTGTAGGTTATTTAATGCCAAATCCATTTTATACATATATATTAGGTATATATAATTTTGGTTGGGTTGGGTTTTATGGCACATCAACTGTTGTAGATTATCTAATGCCAAATCCAGTTTAAACATATATATTGAATAAATATAATTTTGGTTGGGTTGGGTTTTATGGCACATCAACTATTGTAGATTATCTAATACCAAATCCAGTTTATACATATATATTGAATATATATGATTTGTAAACATAAGTCAACAAAGTTAGATAGTTCCAAGTATTGCTATGTATCACTAACAATTCAGTTAAACATCAGTCATTTATTTACACACAGTTAAATGATTAAACAGTTCTGTTTAGCATACGTCATTTGTTTGCACACAGTTTAAATGTCAAATAATTCTTTTTGACCCATAGATAGGAGCCTTTTTAGTGCTACCACACCAGGCCAGAGTGGATCTGGGATTGATGGCAATGAAGGGGTACTCTGTATTCTCCAAAGCTCCAGAATTACTGGAGTCTCACCATCAAATTATTTAATGTCATATCCAGGACACTCATTGGTGAGAGTCTTAATCCTCTGTAGAGATGCATTCAGTGTATTCTACAGCCCCAGGTGACTGGGCAACCTGTCAAAAAGAAGGAAAACTCTGAATTCAAACCAGCTGTACTCTGCTTAAAGATTAACCTTATGTCACATCCTACACATGGTGGGAGGGGTTGGGTAAATACATTCTTTTTTTTCATCTCCACATGCTTTTATTATATTCAATTATATTATTTGGTTTTTCAGAAAATAATAAAGAATAAACTTTTCTTTCTGAATTAATTCGTCAAAATATGAATTTTATGCATTTCTGCCATCGATTAGCAAGGTTATTTATGACCATGATAAAAGTCTAATGTTTTAATACCAAGAAAGTTTTTAAAGCAATTTCTACTCCTCCTTTAGAATGGAATGTTTCTTGACTTAAAAAAAGTATCCAGGTGTTTAAAAAAAAATGATAGTCTGCAGGTGAGAGATCAGCAGAATATGGAGGATGTCACAAAGTCTTATATCTCGAGACTTACCCAGTTGACTGGAGCTGTAGAATACACTGACTGCTTCTCTGCAGACCCCCCCCCAATGAGTGTCCTGGATATGACATTAAACAATCTGATGGTGAGGTTCCAGTAATGCTAGAGCTTTGGGGAATGTGGAGTACTCCTTCATTGCCATTGCTCCCAGGCCCACACTGCTGCAGAGTGGTAGCACTTAATAGGGTCCTATCTATGGGTTAAACAGAACTAAATTATGTACTTATGCTAAAATGAATTGCTTGAAATAGAACTGTTTTCCTATGCTAAACTGGATTTTTTAAAAATAGAACTGTTTGACTAAACTTAACAGCTTGAAATAGGAATGTTTTTAACAAACTGTGTACTTATGCTAAACGGAATCGTTTGAAAGGTTGATATGCCATAAACCCAAATAAACACAGTATCCCAAGACGG
Organism: Sepioteuthis lessoniana; assembly: GCA_963585895.1. Taxonomy (NCBI): domain Eukaryota; kingdom Metazoa; phylum Mollusca; class Cephalopoda; order Myopsida; family Loliginidae; genus Sepioteuthis; species Sepioteuthis lessoniana. The sequence continues at coordinate 15,944,827 of OY757919.1, forward strand.
TGTGTTTCTATAGTGTCGTCATGGGAACTTGTGGCTATGCAATGTCATCCTCATTGTCATGAAACAAAATTATGAACAAGCTTGAACTCATGCAAAAAAAAAAGAAAATGAATCACTTCATTTTTTCATGTAAAACTTTCATTTAACCTTCAAAATCAAATTCTGAGAGAAGTGATAGAAAATTAACAAAGAAGTTACTTTAATCATTAGGAATGTGAATGCCCAATGGAGGTGCCCGTGGTGTAATGGCGGAGGAGTTGGTAAATATGATTAGGAATGTGAATGCTTTATGCAACTACTATTGACCTGTTGTTTAAACAGAACTAAAACAACTTACCCTAAAATCAGACAATATTTTTCAAACAATCTAATAGACAAATAATTGCTATGTAAATATAGTTACCAAAGCTTTTTTTCCCATTAAAAGAAATCTTTTGTCACCCGCAACAACAATTACCGACGCCGACTACGCCGATGACCTAGCGATACTGGCAAATACACCTGACCAAGCCGAAACTCTTCTGCATAGTTTGGAACGAGCAGCAGCAAGCATAGGCCTCTATGTTAATGCACACAAAACGGAATATATGTGCTATAACCAAACAGGGGACATCTCCACTCTAGAAGGAACCCCACTTAAACTAGTAGACAAATTCACGTACCTAGGAAGCAGCGTCGAATCAACCGAAAAGGACATCGAAACGAGGCTAAAGAAAGCATGGACAGCTATCAATAGGCTATCGATTATATGGAAATCAGACCTAACCGATAAAATGAAACGCAGCTTCTTCCAGGCAGCGGTCACATCGATACTGCTATATGGATGCACTACATGGACACTAACAAAACGGCTGGAGAAGAAACTGGATGGCAATTACACAAGAATGCTGCGTGCAATCCTGAACAAGTCCTGGCAGCAACACCCCACAAGACACCAACTGTACGGCCACCTGCCCCCTATCACGAAAACTATTCAAGTTAGACGAACCAGACATGCAGGACACTGCTGGAGAAGCAGAGATGAACTCATAAGAGATGTACTCTTATGGATCCCCACACATGGCCGCGCAAAAGCAGGACGACCAGCTCGAACGTACATTCAGCAGCTATGTGAGGATACAGGCTGTTGTCCTGAAGACCTACCTAGGGCGATGAACGATAGGGAGGAGTGGCGAGAGAGGGTCAGGGATATCCGTGCTACCAGCGCGATATGATGATGATATCAATGTCAATCACTCGCTTTTTTTTTTTTTCCCCTACCCATCTCTCTTTTCAAGCCCAGTTGGTTGGGGCTGTAGAATACACTAATTGCATCTCTGCAAAATAGTAAGACTCCCCACTCCAAATGAGTGTCCTGGATATGACATTAAATCATCTGATGGTGAGGCTCCAGCCCTGGAGATTTGGGGAACATGGAGTACCCCTTCATTGCCATTACTCCCTGGTCCACTCTGGCTCAGAGTGGTATCACCTATCTATGGATCAAATAGAACAAACTATGTGCAAGCAAATGACTGATGTTAGATGATGACTGTTATTTAGCAGTACTTGAAACCATTTAACTGTGTGCAAAAAGAGCTCAGGCTCATTTAAAAATGTTATCGACAAAATGAGTTTACAAATCATATGTTTAATATATATATATATATATATATATATATATATATATATGTATAAAGAGGATTTGGCATTGAATAATCTACAATGGTTGATATGCCTTAAAACCAAACCCACTCATCTTTCTCTTCGTTTTTCATTTCATTTCTTCCCTTTCGTAATAGTCACACAGCCTGTCAGTGGCAGGAATAGGTTCACCTCTGCTAAAAGCCTCTAATCATTATTGTAATCTAATCTCAACTTTATGACAGGTAAAACAACTTCACTCCTCCTTGCCTACCCATGCAATAGTTGTTGGTCCACATTTAAGTGAACAGATGCACTTTCAGAATTATTCTCCTTGGAGAAGTAAAATCTTGAGAAAAGTCTTTCTTTCTTTTAATAGACATCTCATGTCTATAACCTGATCCATGATTCTAGGTTTGGACAGGGCTAATGATTCAGAATTGGACTCGCTCAAACCCAAGGCACTCTGATTCTGAGAATGGTCAGACTGAGCACCTGTGTCATGTCACCTAATAATCGTCACTGAATATAACAGCAGATTAATGTGATGACAGAATCAACTAAGTTACGAATAATTATGTCTAACTTTTTTTTTAGCTGGCCCAAATCAATAAGATTGTATCAAATAATTTAAAGGTATTGATAAATTTTAATGTTAACCCAATACCAATCAAATTCATTTGAAGGGAAAAATTTCAATTTAGCAAAACTCATATACATATAATTTAAGATTCATATGTATTTATCCAGACCATCTGCCATGGTCAATTTTTCAGTAGAGTACAGCTGATTTGAATTCAAAGTTTTCCTTCTCTTTGACTGGTTGCCTAATCAAGGCTAAAGAAATCAGTGTGCACTACTATTCATCCATAACAGAGGCAGGGAAGAACAGATGTTTCATGCCTTCCTAAGGGCATTAGTACAAAGTGAAATGAACAGCCTTGTCCAAAATTTGAAGTAATTTCTGTAACTTTATGCTTACCAACTTAAAATTTATATGAACTTTTGTTATATATAAAAAGTTTTGTCATTTATGAGAAATTATCTTCATCTAGAATATAAATATTACTATTTTTGTAAATGTTCCATAATTGGGATGATGATGGCACCTGTCAGGTTAAAAACAGAAAGGAGTTTTGAAACCCATAAAAATAGCTAATTAATATTTCTCTCTTTTTAAAATTAATTTCTGTTAATTAAATCAAATTTCATTTTCATTTATTCATTTTTTTTTTTAAATTTAATTTCATCTTTTCATTAAAATTTTTTTTTCTTCAAAGTATGCTAATAAAATATGTTTTGTCCTTCACCTTACATCCAAAACCTGTTTGTACCTAGGTGAGAGGGGAAAATTGCCTTGTCATCAGTTATATAATTATGGCAATTCTGAAGCCATTGCAATAGAAAAAAAACTAGAACAGCAGTATCGTCATGAAAGTGGAGAATGGGGGACATTAAGTCCTGGGGAGCTGCAAATACAAATGAGGTGGTGGGAGTAAAAATGGTTTATCTTGTAAGAATTATCACGCAAGAATCAGTTCACATCCTTTTTTTACAAAGTGGGTATCACCTTACTTCATTGTTGATGTCTCCAGACTAGCATCTTTATTTTTTTAGGTTTTTTTAGAGGGGGGGATGTTCTAGGTTCAGTTTCCAGTTTTTCTCCAAAGAAATCGTTGAATAGTAACAATATCTTGCCACAGAAAATCAAATTGGAAAACTTTTTCTCCTCTTATTCAGAAAAAATGTATCGCTCAAATTAAATACTTTACTCTTGGGAATAAACTCTGGATTGAATAAGCCATTCCAATTGGATAAAATATCCCATCCAATATGTTCCCCTGATCAGCATCTTTTAATACATTTTATAATGTTGTATTATATTACGTGCAAGAGAAACAAAACCAAATAAATGTATGATCATCATCTATATATTTTTATACTATATCATTATTAGAATTTAAGAGTTCTTTCTTTCTGAAAAGCTGATATTTATGATGTCCTGTAATATGAACCATTACAACTGCTTCTGGAAATATAGTAGAAATGAAGCATTGTCTGAAGGAAATGAGGAAACAAAGAGTAGAGATATTATTGAAATGATAAGAGAATGAGAAGAAGCAAGAAAGATTAAAGAAATCGTTAAAAAAAAAAAAAGAGAAAAATGAAGAGCATAGAAAGAAGAGAGATAAACTCCAAAAAGATGATAGACATAAAAAAAAAAAAAAAATGGAACCAAAAAGATTTTTTCAGAAAAGAGGTGAAATGTTAGTGAGAAACAATAAAGGAGAAAGTATTGAAAAATTAGAGTGACTTGAGCAAGTCGATTATTGTCCTCCATCTTCCCAATTCTAGTTGCTTTTTATTAACCATTTTAACAAGTTTTATCCTCCATCTTCCCAATTCTAGTTGCTTTTTATTAACCATTTTAACAAGTTTTATCCTCCATCTTCCCAATTCTAGTTGCTTTTTATTAATCTTTTTAACTTGGATTATCTTCAATCTTCCTAATTCTAGTGGCTTTTTATTAATCATTTTAACTAGTATTATCTTCCATCTTCCTAATTCTTAGTCGACCTTAGTCAAGAGTGACCTGAAGGCTCCCTTTTCAATAGCTACTACACCGAGGTGTAGGGAAGGGCACTACTCCATTCCCTGGATGGCTCCACTTTACCCTCGATCCTTACCTTATAATGCTGAGTGTTAAGCAAGGTGGCATCAAGTACCATTTTTTTGAGTCTTTGGTATGACTCTAACTGGAATTGAAGCCCAGTCTCACGGACCATTGGTGAACACTCTACTCATTAGGCCAATGTAGTGGCTTTTTATTAATCATTTTAACTAGTATTATCCTTCATCCTCAGAATTCTTAGTCGACCTTAGTCAAGGGTGACCTGAAGGCTCCCTTTGCAATAGCTACTACACCGAGGTGTAGGGAAGGGCACTACTCCATTCAGGGGAGTCTCCATGGCATAATTGCTAAAATGCTGGACAGCTGTTTTAAAGTAAGCAAGTTCAAACTCCTTCACACAATTACGTTAATGTTGGGAAAGGCATGAACCCCTTTATCCTCCAGGTATGAGTTAAAAAGAATCATCCTTCTTCTACAAGGATGACTTTGGCAATAAAAACCCATGAAGATTAATAAGCCATTTGACAAAGAAGCCAAACCAAACCTCCCCTTTTGCTTAAGAGAAGCTTGGTTCTCTATACCAGCTACTCTACTAACTAAGCCACAAGAGCAGCATTCCTAGGTTCAAGTTCAATTCAAAAATAAAAAAAGGAAAATTATCCTTAATTTAAGAGAAAATTTCAAGACATAGGCCATATTTGAAAAAGCTTCTCTGTGATATCATCATGAACAATAAATGTAACGTTACTCCTTTATAGTTTCAGCCTGATTCCATGATAACCTCAATTTGATAAAAAGTGCATCAAAACGCAACACAAAACAAAGACTCCCGTTAGTTCCCTTAATACAAAAATTTATTGATGGTGGTCTGTTTGTAGCAGTTGTTGAAAAGAGAGAGAGATAGAGAGAGAAGAAAGTGTGTCAGTGAGTAGATATGCAGACAGTTGTACATGTGCTAGAGACGAAAGAGGCAAAGACTTTGTTATTTCTCGAGTGACCAGCAGCTCGATGCATGTGTAACTTCCACCGTCAGCTGCTCCCTCACATGTGAGATGAGACCCCCTCTTCTGTGTTTCATCTCATATCTCCAACTCAGTCTGTTTTTGGTTGTTGTCTGCTTTGTAGGTGTCTGTCGTTCCATCTTCATCCTCATTTCTTAAATCTTCATCCTAAACTTAATCATAATGCATTCGTAAAATCACGTTATCACTAACTTCCTTAGTAACATGTCATTGCTAATTCCCTAATATCAGCTGATTCTACCCAAATGTTCATCTTAGAATATTACCTATCAGCTGATTCCAAAACAACTGTCCATCATCGAATTTGCTTATTATGATTGACATGTCCATAAAAACAAAGGCTCACTCGAGCCTTGACCTTTACAAACAAAACTATACAGCTTTAAACTCCAAGTTTAACTCAGAAAAGGATTTACTATTAAAATAATTAACTACAATCCCTGATTATTATGACATGATTGACATGTCCATGAAAACTAAGACTCACTTGAGCCTTGACTTTTACAAACAAAACTATACAGCTTTAAACTCCAAGTTTAACTCGAAAAAGGATTTACTATTAAAATAATTAATTGCAATCCCTGATTATTTTACATAAATACAAAAATATTGATGCTTAGTATTACTTTTTATTAATTCATGCCATAGCTAGATTTTTCTTCCTTATTTTTACTTCCCTCAATTTATTTTGGTTGTTGTTAGATGAGTTCTTCAGGAGGAAGTCTGCAACTCTCAATGAAATAGCTAATTACTTATCTTTTTGGTTAAAATTATTATTGTGAAAAAAAATAAGTGGAAAATTGATAAACCAAAACGCAGACAATGAATGCAATTAATATTTCGTCTTAATTTAACCAAAGATTTCATCAGAATGTTGGTGATTATATAGTGGTTGGCAAAAGAGGAAATAGATAAAAAAGGAGGGGCAGAAAGAAGGAGAGACAGAAAAAGAAAAAAAGAAAGATAGAAATAAAAATCTGAGTGTCAAAAGAATATATATGCCGGAGTATTAACCAGCTCATTGGTCTAGTGGGTAGAGTTTTCGCCAATGGTCCAGGAGACCTGGGTTCAATGCCAGTTCACGTCATACCAAAAACTTTTAAAATGGTACTTGATACCTCCTTGCTTAACACTCAGCAATATAAGGTATGTATCAAGGGTAAAGTGCTGCAATCCAGGGAAAGGAGTTGCACTCTCCCCTACACGTCGGTGTAGCAGCTATTGAAAAGGGAGCCTTCAGGTCGCCCTCGACTACAGTCGCCAACTTTACTTACAACTTATAGTGACAGGAGGAAATATTGGCTACACATTTATACATCATGACATCTAGGCAGTAGGTAAACAAGAGAGAGAAAAGGCATAGCTGGCAACAAGCATACTATATTCACCATTATTATTATTATTTCGACACAAACTTTTCACACTAGTTTCTGGACTATCTTGAAATCTGAACGGCAGCAAGTTTCTTTAGCTCTCAAGGATTGTTCTAAGTATTCTAGCCAATGCCAGCAATACTGTAGTTTGGAGAGACTCAATTCTTTTTTGACTCTCCAGTTTCTTCAGTCTCTTTGGGATTGTTCTGAAGGCATCAACTATGATTGGTATACATAAGAGGTGTCCTCGTGGTGTAATGGTTAAAGTGACAGACTGCGGAATCGTAGTAAGCAAGTTCGAACACCAGTTGCACTCTTGCGTTCACTTTTGGGCAAATACCCTTGGGAAAGGTATGAACCCCCTTATCCTCCCAGCTATGGGTTAAATAGTACCACTACTGTTCTTCTCGATAGATGGCTTTGGCATTAAATAACCTACAAAGGTTGATATGCCATTAAACAAAGAAAACAAACAAACAAACAATATGATTGGTATAAGTCTAACGTTCCTGTTCCACATGTTGTTGTACTCTGGCAACATCCTGGTGATTATTAAGTTTTCTGCTTTCCTTTATTTCTGTTCTGTGATCTGCTGGAATGGGGAAGTTCACTAGTTAACAATTTCCTGTTAACTACTACTAAGTCTGGTCTTCTAGCTCAGATTGGTTGATTTATTCGTATCTCAAAATCCCAGAGAATTTTGCGTGTCTCTTTTCCTAGGATTGACTCGGGTCTGCGCATACATCATTTTCCTGTAGGACCAAAATTTACTTGTACACTTCTCGATGGATCACCTCCTCACTCCTTGAGGCGTACCTACTTGCTCTTGCATTCCTTCTGTGTCAGTTTGCTGTATTCACTTATCATGTGGTTTTCTGTTTCATTCCTTTCTCCGCATAGTAAGTAAAAGTTGGCGACTCTAGTCGAGGGTCTCTTGAAGGCTCCCTTTTCAATAGCTACTCCACCAAGGTATAGGGGAGGGCGCTACTCCTTTCCCTGGATTGCATCACTTTACCCTTGATACATACCTTATATCGCTGAGTGTTAAGCAAGGAGGTATCAAGTACCATTTTTAAAGCCTTTGGTATGATGCAACCTGGGATTGAACCCAGGTCTCCTGAACCATTAGCGAACACTCTACCCACATTTTCCTAACTCTTATCTATTCTAGCTTTTTACACTATTGTTGTTGTTATTACTACTACTACTACTATTTCTATTATCACTTATTATTATTACTAGTACTACTATTTCAATTATCACTACTACTAAATGCTACGTGCAATCTTAAACAAGTCCTGGCGGCAACACCCCACAAGACACCAACTGTACGGCCACCTGCCCCCTATCACGAAAACTATTCAAGTTAGACGAACCAGACATGCAGGACACTGCTGGAGAAGCAGGGACGAACTCATAAGAGATGTACTCTTATGGACCCCCACACATGGCCGTGCAAAAGCTGGACGACCAGCACGAACATACATTCAGCAGCTATGTGAGGATACGGGATGCTGTCTTGAAGACCTACCTAGGGCGATGAACGATAGGGAGGAGTGGCGAGAGAGGGTCAGGGATATCCGTGCTACCAGCGCGATATGATGATGATGATGATGATGACAACTATCAATATTATTACTGCTTCTATTCTCTCTATCATTACAACTACTATTATTACATTATTTTTATTATTATTATTATCATCATTTTACGCTTTTGCAAGTTTTTTACACCAGTGTTAGTGTTATGGTACCCAATCTGCGGTCGTTAATGAACTCTTCCTTGACTATCAATATCGGGCTCTGTACTTATTCCTGGCGAACACTTGGCAGTCGGACGGACTTCTAACACTTTGTACATATGTTGTATTATACTTCATTCCACGCAAACCCGAGTTGTGTTATTTTTCCAAACTCTTTACTAGTCCACAACAGTTAGCTGATGGTTTCTCTCTTGACTTTGGGTGACAGTACTATCCTTGACTCTTCTTCGTATTCTAGCTGATCTCAACAATGTTGCAGTTTGGATGGTCTCCACTCGTCCTCTTATTTCCAAGTCCTTCAGTCCCTGTACTGATCCTTTGGTGACTGTACCAAGTATGCTAATTGCAATTGGTATCACTGTCATTTTCATGTTTTATAGTTTTTTGTTCAGTTCTCTGGCAAGTTCTAGGTACTTGTCTGTCTTTTCACTTTCCTTCAGTTTTACCCTGTGGTCAGCCAGAATGACAAAGTCCACTATTTGGCAGGTTCACTTTTTTTCTTTTTTTTTTTTTTTTGTTGACTATCACTATGTCTGGTCATCAAGCCGAGATTAGGTGATCCGTTTGGATCACAAAATCTAAGAGAATTTTGTGCATCTTATTATTTTGCCCAGTCAGCTGGGGCTGTAGAATACACCGACTGCTTCTCTGTAGAAGAGTAAGACTCCTCCTTTGAGTTTCCTGAATATGACACAAAACAATCTGATGGTGAGGCTCCAGTAATGCTGGAGCTTTGGGGAATGCAGAGTACCCCTTCATTGCTATCACCCTCAGATTCACTCTGACCCTGAGTGGTAGCACATGATAGGGTCCTATCTATGGGTCAAATAGAACTAAATTGTGTACTTATGCTAAACTGAATTGCTCGAAATAGAACTGTTTTTGACATTGAAATTGCATACTTATGCTAAACTGAACTGTTTAAAATAGAACTATGTACTTATGCTAGACTGAATTGTTTTGAAATAGAACTGTTTTGACATTTAACTGTTTGTAAACAAAAAACTATATTTATACTAAAGTGAATTGTTTGAAATTTAATTTGGTATTAAATGACCCGAAAAGAGGTTGATACGCTGTAAAACGAAACAACCAACCAACCACTATTATTATTATTGATGGAAATGATAATCTTTTGATTTCTAAATTTACACATTACTAACCAGGTTACAAAGTCAGGTTATAAGATTGTAATGGTATATTAGTGCAAATAATTTGGAAACAATCGCAATTCCCCCCACACACACACACATACATGTGCTACTAAGTACAATGAGTTTCTTTGTTTTTCAGATGACCATTCTCGCGTGGTACTGAACCAGTCTGCTAATGCCTCAGCTTCTGACTACATCAACGCAAGTACAATTGTAAGTGGAATCACTTCCTTTTATTCATTCAAATTTTGAGTTGGAGATGAAACTGTGATTACCATACTGTTTTTTTTGTTTGTTTTTTTTAGATGTCAAAGAGAAAATCTTATGTAAATCTTATTTCTCTTGATGAATCTATTTGTTCTACATCATTGTCTTAAACAGTCTTGTGACATATTTTTAAATACGAACGCCAATTTATTGACTATACAGTTAACCCTTTTCTCTGTATACAAAATATTTCCTTATCGTTTTGTATTTTATCAAAAATCTATGATGATTTAATGTCATTCAATATCATTCTTCCTCGTCCTGATGATGATTCATTAGAACCAAAACATTATAGCATTGACTTTCTTTTACATGAAATTCTTCTCTTTGGATTAACTTGTTTTTCAATTTTTCTCTTTCTCTCTTTATATATATATATATATATATATAAACAGTGTTGGTTGTCAATGAAACACTTTGTGAGCTTGTGGCAAACCAAGTGCAATATAATATAGAGAATGCTCAATATCTAGGATAGAGCTATTATATAATGATAATAAATAAATACATAGTAGATTTTTAAAACAACACACTGCGTATGTACATTCACATACACATGCAATATATATCACTTACACATACACACACTATAATACGCAACTATTACCCACACAAACGCGCACACTCACACAAGCACACGTAAAGATTCCTACACAATCCCGACAGTTTTTGACTGTTTTTTTTTTTGAGTTTCGATTCTTTCATTTTGTTATGAACAACACTAGACTGTAAGATGCCAATCTATCTTGATACTCTCCAAGTGCTACTCACTGGATTTACCTCGATATCTTGGAGCATAGCCTCAGAATCCACTGCTTAAGGCTTACCTGACTTTACTTGATCATCAAGGTCCTTGCAACCTGAGCAAAATTTCTTCAACCATCTGATTATTGTACTCTAATCAACTGTGCCTCCTCCTTTTGCTCAACAAATGTTTTGGTTGCTGCCACAGCCTTATGGTCCAGTTCAAACTTATAAATATCCCAGTCTGACTGCATTGCTGCAGAAGGGTAAAACTACCCTAAGCAATGTCCTTGATATAATACTAAACAATCTGATGTTGAGGTTCCAGTAAAGCTGGAGCTTAAGGGAATGCGGAGTACCCCTTCATTGCTATCGCTCCCGGAGTGGTAATACCTGATAGGCTCTTATCTATGGGTCGAATAGAATTGTTTGAGATTTAAACTGAGTGTGAACAAATAATTTTGCTAAACTGAATTACTTGAAATAGAACTGTTATCATTTAACTGTGTGTAAACAAATGATTAATAGTAAATAGAATTATTTGTACTTGATAGAAATAAGTGAAACCATTTAACTGTGTGCAAAAAAATTAGCTAAGGCTCGTTTAAAAATGTTATCCACAAAATGTGTTTAAAAATCATATATTTTATATATATATGTATAAAGAAGATTTGGCATTAAATAACCTATTATTGTTGATATGCCATAAAACCCAACCCAACCAAATCAAATTTATAAAGCAGATGTTCACAACATGTTTGCACACCAACTACCACAACACTACCAACCTCAGCAGGTTACCACCATGGATTGAACTAATTCAGTCATGTCCTATATGCACCACAAACTAGCACTTACCTAAATATTGCAAAACTTTTGACTCATCTCAGTACCTTTTCTTTATTAGATATGAATTTATCTCGGAAAAATTTTTTTTTAATTTCTCAGATGTGAAATTACCCTAATTAAATTTTGACATTCATTACTCAAAAGAATTAACTACTCCCAGTCAGGGGCCATTGAATAAACAGAGGGGTAAGATTCCCCCAAGGAATATCTTGGATATGACGCTAAACAATCTGATTTTGTTGTTCCAGTAATGCTCGAGCTTTGGAGAATGCAGAGTACCTCTTCATTGTTATCGTTCCCAGGTCCACTCTGACCCGGAGTGGTAGCACCTGAAAGGGTCCTATTTATGGGTCAAATAGAACTAAACTGTGTACTTATGCTAAATTGAATTGTTTGAAATAGAACTGTTTTGACATTTATCTGTTTATAAACAAAAACTATTCTTATACTAAACTGAATTGTTTAAAATTTAATTTAGCATTAAATGACCTTAAAAGGATTGATATGCTGTAAAACAACCAACCAACCAACTGCAAGATATCCGCTCCCAGAAGGTTGCTGACTGATTGATTCCTGCCAAATGATATAATGGCTGAAGCACGAGTTTTATAAGAACCAAAAGGTGGATATTAGATCAAATATATTGGGCATTCTCAGGTTATTGTCATTTGAAATGGAATCGGAGATCCAAGTTCAAATCCTGAACAAGGTTGATTGTGTTTCATTTTGCGCTAATGCCCTTGGGAAAGGTATAAATCCATCAGTTCTACCCACAGATAAATAGTAGGGTAGCCTTTTTTTACTTAGTTTGTTAATCAGTCTCAATAGAAGATTCTAAATTAAAACCAGATTTACTCCCCTTAAAAAAAATGCTGAGTTAGTTGGGGCTTCGGAATACACCAATTGCATTTCTGCAGAGAAGACCCCACTCCAAACGAAGAGTCCTGGATATGATATCAAACCATCTGATGGTGAGGCTTCAATCCTGGAGTTTTGAGGAATGTGAAGTACCATTACTCCCAGATCCACTCTGACCCCATCTATGAGTTAGGATCCCATCTATGAGTCAAATACAAATATTTAATCATTTACTATACTTAAAACCACTTAACTGTGTGCTGACAAATGATCAAAATTAAATTGAATTATTAATATTACAGTGATGCTTAAAACCATTTAACTGTGTGCAAACAAATGAACAAAGTTGAATAGAATTATTAGTGTTACATAGCAATATGCGAAACCATTTAACTGTGTGCAAACAAATGAATTATGTTGAATAGAATTATTACTGTTACATAGCAATATGTGAAACCATTTAACTGTGTGCAAACAAATGAATAATGTTGAATAGAATTATTAGTGTTACATAGCAATATGCGAAACCATTTAACTGTGTGCAAACAAATGAATAATGTTGAATAGAATGCTATAGAGTTTGGCAATAAGTGATACCTAATAATATCCATTTTAATTGTGTGAAATGATAGTCTTTGTATCTTTGGTTTAAAAATATTATTAGGAGTTTACTTTATATTGTTGTCGTTGGCCAACTGTAGTCGGAGGTGACCCGAGAGCTCCCTTTTCAATAGCTATTACACATAAGTATAAGAAGGGGCACTACTCCTTTCCTTGGATTGCTCTACTTTACCCTTGATATGTACCTTATAATACTGAGTGTTAAGCAAGGAGGCATCAAGTACTATTTTTTTGAGTCTTTGGTATGACTCGACCTGGAATTGAACCCTGGTCTCCAAAACCTTTTACAAACACTCTACCCACTATGATGATACTCTTAATTCTCATTGCCCAGTCAGCTGGGGCTGTAGAATACACCGACTGCACCTCTGCAGAGGGGTAAGACCACCCCCTAACAAGTGTCCTGGATATGACACTAAACAATCTGATGGTAAAGTTCTAGCAATGCTGGAGCTTTGGGGAATGCGGAGTACCTCTTTATTGCCATTGCTCCCAGGTTCACTCTGGCCCGGAGTGGTAGCACCTGATAGGGCCCTATTTATGGGTTAAATAGAACTAACAGCATTCTTATGCTAAACTGAATTGTTTGAATAAACTGAATAGCTTGAAATAAAAAAATTTTTTGACAATTAAACTGTGCTTACATTTAAACTGCGTGCTTTTGCTTAACTGAATTATTTGAAATAGAACTGTTTTTCGACATTAAAACTGTATTTACACTTAACTGAGTTGTTACATATAACTGCTTGAATAGTTTGAAATAAATGTTTTTGACCATTAAACTGTGTACTTATGCTAAACTGAATTGTTTTAAAAAGAACGGATTATTTACATAAAAATGGATTTGGCTTTAAATAACCTACAAAGTTTGATATGCCATAAAACCCAATAAACCAAACCAAACCAATCTTTATTTTCATAATGTTTCTTATAAGTATATTCATATTGACTATAAAAGTGAATATATTATGAATTGCTGCCAAGTGACAAATTTTATTACATTTTTTTACCTTCTTGCTAATTAACTTTTTCACTGTTGACTTCCGCCATAGTTGAATTCCTAAAGGTGGCAGCTCTAATCAAATTTCAAGCGCTGTGCCATGTGCACCTATAGTCAGATTTCAAGTGCTGTGCCATGTGTACCTATAGTCATATTTCAAGTGCTGTGCCATGTGCACCTATAGTCATATTTCAAGTGCTGTGCCATGTGCACCTATAGTCAGAATTCAAGTGCTGTGCCATGTGCACCTATAGTCAGATTTCAAGTGCTGTGCCATGTGCACCTATTGTCAGATTTCAAGTGCTGTGCCATGTGCACCTATTGTCAGAATTCAAGTGTTGTGCAGTGTGCAAATATAATCAGATTTCACACACTGTTTCATTTGCTGATCTGCACTTTCCACTCACTTGGAAATTTTGCAGGATAATTTCTCATTATTTTGACACCAAATTCAACTAATTTTGCTAGTCATTTTTTTTCTTTTCCTGATAAATGCGACTGGAATAGGGTGAAGCATTTCTTTCCTCTAAGCAAAGGAATGAAATAGGACTTATTGCAATTATTTTCAAGAAATGTCAGGCCCATTTGTGCATTGGGTTGGGTAAAAATAAATCTGCTCATTTCCAAGTTAGGGAGAAGCAGCACCTGACCTCTTGTCTAAAGGGCTAAGGGCTGAATTTATTGCCAAGTTCCAGAGATGCCCCTTAAGCTATTTTTGGAACTACTCCCTCCATGGCTTACTTCTCCTCATTAAATCAACTTTATATCACATTTCAAGATCATGATGGGTTGGATAAATACCTACATTTGATATCAAACTTTGTAGAATAATAATAAAAATGATACTATTCATTAATAATTTTGTATACCTATTCATTGTTCATGATGTTATCATTGATGACATTATGAATCAATTTTTTTAAATATGTGTTACCTCCTATAAGCCCCCTCTTCAACTTGGCCTTGGGAGCAGACTTCATGTCTCCTTTGTGAACTAAGAGTGAACTTTTCTTTGCCTTTTGATCTGGGTCATTTTGAATACTATCTTGCATAGCCCATTGTTTGTTGTTCCCTCAGCCCCCTTTTCGGGCTTGTCCTTTGAGTTGAGACTACTACTATTTTGGTCAGGTGATGCTAGTGACCCTGGGAGTTAGAATGATTCTGGCTTCTAACAGAGTAAGCTGGTGCTAAGATTTCTCCAGGAATAAAGGAACATACTGGTAACCATCTTACTTGCTGTATTCAACTTTTTATTCAGGTTTTTATTGTTTGTTTTCGCTAGCCAGACTTTAAATAATCTTCTAATTTTTAATCCAAAACACATTTCATGTTGTTTATAGCCTATGTTTTTACTTCCACCCCCTTTTTGCCACGTGTTACTATTTTTGTTTTTGTCTTTGTATGCTTTCGTCCCCTGTACATTCCCTGTAAATAAATTTTGGTTAGTATTCACAAACCTCTGTTCTTATTGGGCTATTTTGCGTACAACTTATTTTTCTGTTATGACTGCGTAGGACCAAGTCTACCCCTAGACACCTATCCTAAATTCACCATGGTTATAACAATATGGCACAGACTTTTTTTCTTGAACAAAATACTATTTTACTATTCTATTTTTAGACTGATCACGATCCTCGGAATCCTGCTTATATTGCCACCCAAGGTCCTTTGCCACACACTGTTGCTGATTTCTGGCAGGTAATGTATCTTTCAACATATTCCAAAACTATTCTCTCATACAGACACACACACACATATATATATATATATATATATATATATATATATATATGTATATATACTGATAAATTAAAACATTATGACCCCCTGTCTACTAAGGTGTTAGTCCTTCATATGCTACAAACAAGTCTTAACTATTCATGCACTGACTCTACACGGTTTTCACTGAGATGTGGTTCTAGCACAGTTCAACACGTCTCATAAGTGCTCAATGACATTGAGATCTTTCTATGAATTTTATGAGCATGACCAATATAGAAAGTATTATTCATAATGAATTCAAATAAGCTCAAAATCTTTTTATTGTCTTTTATTGTAGGAATCTTTAAGGATTTTGAGCCGAGGGAGGCTATCCAAATTAACTTATTAGTCTGGGAACTCTTTTAAATAGTAATGTGAATTCAACTTTTCAGTGTCTTTAATTAATTTTGAATAAAATTTTAAATAGATTAAAAAAAAAACAAATTTAAATTGAATTTTTCAATAGAAAAAAATTTACAGAAATTAAAAACCACAAAACATGACAAAATACATAACTTGTTATATTGATTAAAATTTAGTTCTTCTGTACAATGTATTTTTCTGTATTTTTCAACCCCCCCAAAAAGCAATTAGATGTAATTGTCTGTCTGTTGAAATACTTCAAGTACTATATATATATATATATATATATATATATATATACACACACATATATGAGGGTCATTCAAAAAGTTCCAACCCTCATACAGAAAGAAAAGCCATAGCTAATCAGTTTTGTTGTGGCAACACATTACCACTTCTCATAAAACTAGAAAATTAATTCAGATTTCTGTCTTAATTTTTGTGCAAGAGCCCTTACAAAGGAGAAAAGCGTGCAACAAATCTTAAATATAGGTAAAACATGGAACTTTTTGAATGATCCTTGTGTGTGTGTGTGTGTGTGTGTGTGTGTATATATATATATATATATATTATAAGCGTGTTGGGTGTTACTAAATCACTTTGTGGGTATGTGTTGAACCAAGTGCAATATAATATGGAGAGTGCTCAATATCTAGGATAGAGCTATTATATAATAAATGAATATATATTAGATATATATATCTAATTCATAGATTCATTCCATTTTCTTAACTGCCTGATGATTGTTGTTTTGCATTTTGATGAAGTTATTTGAATATACTGTGACAAAAATTTGTTAGAATTTAAAAAAAAAAGTTCTTTTTTAAATCAATGACTTTAATATCTAATCAATTAATGATGTTTGCTTTTTTGCAGATGGTATGGGAGCAAGGCAGTGTTGTGATTGTGATGCTCACCAAGCTGACTGAAAATGGAGAAGCCATGTGTCACCGCTATTGGCCAGAAGAAGGCAGTGATCTGTACCACATTTATGAAGTAAGATTTCTTAACTATCATATTGGAGCCCAGTTGGATGGGTCTGTAGAATACGCCAACTGCATCTCTGCAGAATTGTAAGATCCCCTTCCCTCCTCTCCCTATGAGTGTCCTGATTATGACTAAACCATCTGATGGTGAGACTCTGATCCTGAAGTTTTGAGGAATGTTGAGTTCTCCTTCATTGCCATCTCCTCCTGCTTCTGTTCTTTCACTTTCTCTTCTACTCTTTCACTCTGTTTTTTTCCTTCTCCATCTCTCTTCTCTCACCTCTGTTTTTATCATCTCTCGCTCTCATTCATTTGTTTCCTTTTTTCCTCTTCTCTCACTTTTTCTTTCTCTACATCTTCTCCCTCTCTCTCTCTCTCTCTGTACCCATTTGTCACTCTCACATTTCTCTTTCTATCTCTCCCTGTCCTTGTGCTTCTTTTCACTTCTCCTTTTTATCTCCTCTCTCTTTCTTTCTTGAAACCCTCTTGTCCTTTTCCTCCTCTCCTACAGGAGAATCCTTATTTAGCCTGAGCAACAAAATTTTATTTACATTTAAAACTTCCCCTATGTCCAGTCAATATGTATACTAGATTTGGTAGCTCAACATTAAACTGCTTTAAAAAGAACCTCTTCTAAATTATCAATATATATATATATATATATATATATTTACTGAATCCCTGCACATGAGCAGGATGCAACACAAAGTCAATTTTTAATGTGGAATTTAACTGGTTTGAATTCAGAGTTTTCCTTCTCTTAGACTGGTTGCTATACCAAAGTTAAAGAACTGAGTCTGCCCTACTATTTACCTAGATGAAGAATAGTTCGATTAATACCTTTCCCAAGGGTACCATGTGAAATGCAAGCAGGCTCGTCCAGGAATTGAACTCAGGTCACCATATCCATTTTCTTTGACAGTAACCAATAAACCACAAGTGCCTCTATCTTCCAAGTTATTAATATAGAATGTTAAAGACACTCTTTCATTTCCCCCCCTTTACTTTCTCACTTTCCTTTTCTCTCTCTCTCACTTTCTTTCTTACAATCCACGTTTTTATCTTTTTCCTCCTCTCCTACTTCTTTATTCTCTCTTTTATGACTGTCTCCCTCTTTTTCTTTCTAGCTTCCTCTTCCTCACTCCTTTCTTTCTTCCAGGTCTTTTCTTTTTCCTCCCTTATTTTTCATCCTCTCTTTCACTACTGTCTTATCTGTCTTCCCCTTTTCTAACTTCTTTTGCTCTTCCTCCTCCTCGTTTTCACTTCATTGCTGCTTCCCTCTGAGGATTATTACCAAATTGAAAGATCTGCAACTAAAATGCTTTGCTTGAAAGAACCCATTACATCCTGCCTCTAGTCAGAATGCTCTGTTGGTGGCTGCACTGCTCAGCAACTCTTTAATACCAGGAAATAATAGCCTAATGAGTTGTCTCCCTTGTTTATTGGACCTTTGTCTGATCTGTTCAAATTTTGGAGTGGGTGTCTACTTTTAAGAAAGCAGAAGGAAATACAGATATTTAATTCTGGAATTCTTGTGCTTGAATGGTATAGCTTCTCAAAAATCATTACTTACTTACACTGTATGATTATAATGCTTGTAAATGTTGTCGTTATCGCGTGTATAAGAAAGTAGATACTGTAGGAGCTGGTGACCTGTATTTAGTATTTAAGTTCCCCATAATTTTATGTTGAAGTTAGATATATGTTTTGCTTGGAATAAGACACATGGAAAAAGGTAGTTAATGAAGGAAGTCAATGAGTAAAGAATATGAAACAGCGCGGACAAAAGGAACATTCAAAACAAGGTGACGAACTAAACAAATTTATATACTATAATAAAACAGACATTGATACATAAAAAATATCACTAATTCTATTAATAAAATAATCATGTGTGTATGTGTGTGTGTGTGTAACTAACACAACTAAACTACAAAAAGGTTAATGACGGAAATGTCCTATTAAGTTGGATTATATATTTTCTTTTTGTGATTCGAAACAGTCAGTTTCTCTGAGACTGGAAAAAGTCTCATAGTCAATGTATATTGAAGAAATGAATGTCTGCGAGGCTTATCCATTTTTTTGCTTTGCACTCCTGTTGATGAATAAGAAGAATGTCACACTGAAGAGAGTGTGTGTATCTGCTGCGAAGAATTTGTGTAAAAAGAGAAAGAGTGTTTGAAGATGACGTATTTATAGAAAATACGTGTCTTGGAAGTGGCTCCAAACACTGGACGAAATTTACACGCAGACGTAGTTTTACGCAAGTCACATGGTTCTCCTGGCCAATGGTTTCCCAAGACTGAATATGTGTGCATCCGCCATCTTTGTTGTGTGAACAAGTGACATGCCGCCCAAATTAAATCATAGGAGTGTAAAGTCCTATAATACTTACTAGCTTATATATGTAGTTTATCCTTATCCTGTGAACAATCCCCTTATAGCAAAATTACTAATCAACTAAACAAAAAGAAAAAGATAGTGCACTGCTGGATACCCAGTCATATCAGTATCGAAGAAAATGAGCTGGTAGGCTCAGTTGCAAAAGAAACTCAAAATGATGCTATAGACACTAATTTTAATATACCATACTGTGATATAAAAACACGTTAATGTAAATATATTTCGAAATGCCAACTCTACAAAAATGAGAGAGAAACTCCAAAATAAACATAAAAGAAGTGATACTCTCCAGACTTCATATTGGCCACGCCCACATTATCCCCTCACACCTCTTAAAAAGGAGGACCACCCCCAATATGCTCAACATGCAAAGCACTTCTCACAGTCCAACACATTCTCATAAACTGTAACAGGTTTAGACAAATTTGCTTAAAATATTACCAGACAAACGACTTCCTCTTTAAAAGTAAAGTTGGCGACCTTAGTCGAGGGCGACCAGAAGGCTCCTTTTTTAGTAGCTACTCCACCGAGGTGTAGGGGAGGGCGCTACTCCTTTCCCTGGATTGCTCCACTTTACCCTTTATACGTACCTTATAATGCTGAGTGTTAAGCAAGGAGGTATCAAGTACCATTTTTAAAGTCTTTGGTATGACGTGACCTGGGATTGAACCCAGATCTCCTGGACCATTGGTGAACACTCTACCCACAAGGCCTATGAGCCGGTTAAATCTTGGAATTTTTAAAAGAAACCAACCTCTTTATCAAAATAATTATCTCTGCAAAGGGGTAAGACTCTCCAAATGAACGTCCTGTTATGACCCTAAACAATCTGATGGTGAGGCTTCAGTAATTCTGGAGCTTTAGGGAATTGGGAAATGCAGAGTACCCCTTCATTGCCATCATTCCCAAGTCCACTCTGGCTCAGAGTGGTAGCACCTGAAAGGGTCCTATCTATGGGTCAAATAGAACTATGGGTCCTATCTATGGGTCAAATGGGTCAAATAGAACAATTTAAATTGAGTGCAAACAAATGACCAATGTTTAATTGAATTGTTAGTGATACACAGTAATACTTTCAACCATTTAACTTAGTTGACTTACACTAAATTGAATTGTTAGAAATAGAATTGTTTGATCATTTAAGAGTCTGTTTCTACAATATCATCATCATCATGTTGTGCTGCTAGCATGAATATCCCTGACACTCTCTCGCCACTTCTCCCTATCGTTCATCGCCTCTGGCAGGTATTCAGGGCTACATCCTGTATCCTCACATAGCTACTGTATGTATGTTCGAGCTGGTCGTCCTGCGTTTGCCCAGCCATATGTGGGGGTCCATCGGAGTACATCACTTATGAGCTTGTCCCTGCTTCTCCAGCAGTGTTCTGCATATTTAATATATATGTAAAGACAGGATTTGGCTTTGAATAACCAACAAAGGTTGATATACCAGAAACCTAAACCAAACCAAACCTAACTGATACTACCTGTCTAGGTCAGAGTGGATTTGAGAGTAATGATGATGAAAGGGTTACTCCATTCTCTCCAGAGCTCCTAGAACTGTAATTTCACCATTGAATGTAGTTAAATGCCATACATTGTTTTTTTTTTTTTTTTTGTGAGGAGATCTTACCTTTCTGCAATGGATGCCATCTCTATTCTTGGTCCCACCAAAAAGACAATGGGATTATAACCTTATACTAAAGTTGGTACTTGTACTGAATATCCCACTGAAGAAATGTCTTTGGTAATATTCAAAAGAACTTCTATATAAATGTGATAAGTAAGTAAAGTTGTCTCCCTTAGTCGAGGGTGACCAGAAGGCTCCCTTTCCAATAGCTTCTACACTGAGGTGTACGGGACGACGCTACTCCTTTCCCAGGATTGCTCCACTTCACCCTTGGTACGTACCTTATATTGCTGAGTGTTAAACAAGGAGGTATCAAGTACCATTTTTAATGTCTTTGGTATGACGTGAACTGGGACTGAACCCAGGTCTCCCAGACTGTTGGCGAACACTCTACCAACTAGAATAAGTTTCAATCAGTATCTTCACTTTTTTTTTTCTTGAAAATTTACAGCTAAAAAGAACATCTGCTGTAGACCTACCCGCTATATACCTGAAGTAGTTCCTATGGCATAGCGGCTAATATACCTGGAGGAGTTCCTATGGCATAGTGGCTAATATGTTGACTTCGACATTGTAGTAAGCAAATTCAAACTCAATTTGTGCTACTGCATTCATTTTCAGACTAATGCCCTTGGAAACATTATTAACTCCCTTATCCACCCCCATTATGAGTTTAAATAGTACCACTACTATTTTTCTACAAACAGGGCACCTCAGGTGGTTTAATGGTTAGCAAGATAGACTAGCAAACCTTCATGAGTAAGTTTGAATGTCATTGGGTGTCCTATTCATTCAGTCTTGTGCCACATATAAGCAAAAAGCTTAATAAATTACTGGGGTGCCTCGGTTGGTTTAATGGTTTGCAAGATAGACTAGCAAACTTACACGAATGAGTTCAAGTCTTATTGGGTGCCTCGTTCACTCAGTCTTGTGCCACATCTAAGCAAAAACGCTTAGTAGATTAATACTATCTTTCTACAAGGAGGGCTTAATCATTAGATAACCTACAAAGGTTGATATTCCATTAAACAAAGAAGCCGAACCAAATGCTATATTTAGTCTCCCCTCCCAATTTCTAAGACAATGGTGACTTTTGACTGTTTGCTAATATATCATTTTTGGGACTAATTTGAAACTCTTCAGTAAAAAAAATGGTGGAAATGACTGAAATTATATATATATATATATATATATATATCTTTTTTTTTGTATCTTATTGCAGACATTACCTCAGTGGGAGAGCGAGATATACTAGACACGTACCCCAAAGTTGGCTTCATTAAACAAATATCTAAAATCTAGACTAGTTCTGCTTTGTTCTTGGAAAAGCCAGATAATCTCCAACTGCTTTTAGATTATTAGGCTGCTCATTTTCTCCAATATGGAAAGGTTACTTTGTAATTAGGTGTTAGTGGCTCAGTGCATTTATCATCAACCTCTTTTTAGAAATTCCACTCTAAAAAAAAAATAAATAAATAAATAAAAAAAGATTTTTAAATTGATAAAAAAAAACTTATAGCTTTCAAGGTTGGTGCACTAAATACTGGGCTATAAGCAGGTGATCAATCTTTTTGTTATTAGATAAAATGCATGGTTAGTTTAAATCCAGATTCCTTTGTGGGTTTCAGGCTTTGATAAAAGTCTTTCATGTTTTATTCTCTTTGTATAGTCACTCCTATTTCTGTACTTATAAAATCTTAACATTTATGCCTGTTGGATATGTTAACTTGCATTACTCAACTCTGTCCTACTGGGATGCTTGTGGGATATATCTCATTAAAATCCATATCCAACCAATTCCCTATTTAATGCATTCTGAAGTATTTAGATTCAGAGATGTTATCCAGCTTTTTTAGTGAATGTCTCTCTTCATTGGCCTTTCTTTGCTCTATTTCCTTTTGGTTGGAAGTAAAATCTGAAGTTGGTTGGTTAGTTGGCATATCAACCATTGTAGGTTATTTAATGCCAAATCCTCTTTATACAAATATATTAAATATATAGGATTTGGTGTGGTTGGGTTTTATGTCACATCAACCATTGTAGATTATTTACTGCTAAATCCTCTTTATACATATACATTAAATATATATGATTTAGTTTTGTTGGGTTTTATGGCACATCCACCATTCTAGGTTATTTAATGTCAAATCCTCTTTATTTATATATATTAAATATATATGATTTGGTTTGGTTGGGGTTTGTGGCATATCAATCATTGGAGGTTACTTAATGCCAAATCCTCTTTATACATATATATTAAATATATAGGATTTGGTTTGGTTGGGGTTTATGGCATATCAACCATTGTAGGTTATTTAATACCAAAATCCAGTTATATATATATATATATATATATATATGAAATGTTAATGAATAGTTTGTAAGTAACAATTTTTGAATGGGTCAGAACTCACTTGTGTGTACAGAGTAAAATGGTTTCAAGTATTGCTATCTAATACTAATAATTCTATTCAACATTATTCATTTATACACAGTTAAATGATTTAAAGTATAGAAAATGATTAATATTTCTATTTGACTCATAGATGGGACCCTAACAGGTAGAAACACTACAAATAATTTGGCCACAGTTTTATGATTTCAAGGATTCTATCTAATTTTGATAATTTATATACAATTATATTGTTTAAAGGAACTTTTCTTATTTAATCATGATTATTGCACTGATCAACATGATTTCTGGTGAAAAGAAACAAAACCATTTTTTAGCTAATTTGATGCTACTGATTCTGAAAATGGTCTTAGTTTTTTATGGTTAGCTACTGTTTTTTCAGAATTGTAATTGCTCAATCTTGGGAAAAAAATGATCAATTTACAATCTTGGTTGATTCTACCTAGGAAGTAGCGTCTCATCAAACGAAAAAGACATCGACACACGACTAACGAAAGCATGGACAGCTATCGATAGCCTCTCGATCATATTGAAATCAGACCTGACTGATAAAATGAAACGCAGTTTCTTCCAGACAGCGGTTGTATCGATACTGCTATATGGATGCACTACTTGGACGCTAACTATAAACGGCTGGAGAAGAAACTAGACGGCAATTACACAAGAATGTTGAGAGCAATATTGAACAAGTCCTGGTGACAACACCCCACAAGACACCAACTGTACGCCACCTGCCTCCTATCACGAAAACTATTCAAGTTAGACGAACCAGACATGCAGGACACTGCTGGAGAAGCAGGGACGAACTCATAAGTGATGTACTCTTGTGGACCCCCACACATGGCCGTGCAAAAGCAGGACGACCAGCAAGAACTTACATTCAGCAACTATGTGAGGATACGGGATGTTGTCCAGAAGACCTGCCTGAGGCGATGAACGATAGGGAAAAGTGGCGAGAGAGGGTCAGGGATATCCGTGCTACCAGCACGACATGATGATGATGATGATGATGATTATCAGAACAAAAGTGTTTTTTAGTCAAATTTTTTAAAAGTACTGAAATTTTCAAATTTGTTGCCAAAATTCAAATTAACTGATAAACTTTATCAGTTATACACTTTAGTAAACCTGATAATTAAGATGACATAAAAAAATGAAACCTTAAAATCTTCTGTTTGATATTCATAAATTTGTCCCTTCACTGTGGAAGGAAACCCAACATATTAAGAGCTTTTGTTTTTACAGTTGGAAAGAAACTCCAATTAAAGACATCCCAATTGAATGCACTGATTCCTTAGTGAATGATGAACATCATGAAAATGGTTTCCCCATAACATCAGGAAATTTATTTACGATGATGAATTTGTTAATTCCATGAATGACTTGGAATTATCCACTTGAACATCATTTGTTGATGAGGTGAAAAACTTGTAAAGAAATCACTGAGCCAAAAACTAAAAGGACTTAGTGGAAGAGCTGTTGAAAAGTCTACAGGACATAGGCACTAATATTAGTATTAAAGTTCATTTTTTTATATAGCCATGTAGATAAATTTCTGGATAATTGCGGTGATGTGAGTGATGAGCAAAGGAGAACGATTCCATTAGGATATCAAAAAAATGGAATAGCTCTACCAGGGATGGTGGGACAAACAAATGATGGCTAACTATTGTTGGAGTATCAGAAGGGACTTAAATAAGATTGAATATGACAGACAATCAAGAAAGAGAAAATTTTTACCATAGTTCTTATGTTCACTCCGGCTTTATTTCAGCGGTTAGTTTATTAAATGATTTGATGAAAATATATGTTAGTTTTGGTATATTTAATCCTGTTATTTTTTTAAAGACTTAGGGTCTGATTGTTACTGCAAAAATAGTATTTTACGATTAGCAGACCAATATTTGTTGGTTTAAATACAAATTGAGAGGTTTCTACAATCTTTATTTTGAGAAATATTACCATCAGTCAATATCATATATCCAGAAAACAAATGAAAAAAATGCCTTTTTCTAAAAATGAGGGATTTCTGTACAGCAAAAACGTAGCCAACCAAGAAAAAAGAAAGGTCATTTTCAGATTCAGCACCCTCAAATTAGCTAAAAAAAAAGAATGTCTGGTGCCTCAACATCATTTCAAAAAAATTTTTCTTTTGTTGACAAGTGTCGTTTGTTTGCAAACAGTTATTTGGTTTAAAGTATTCCTATCTACTGGTTCATTGGCTTAGTGGGTAGAGTGTTCGCCAATGGTCCAGGAGACCTGGGTTCAATCCTTCTTTTCATTTTTTGTTCAATCCTCCACTCCCACTTTCTCTTAAAAAGCTCTTTTACTGTAAAAAAATTTTCTTTACTTTGTATAGGCTAGACAAAGAAACTTGGGCTTCATTTCGGCATTAAGCAAATCATAGATTCTTTGTTATTTCTTTTCTTGCTCACTCATATTGGGCTGAATTTTAATTTAAAAAAAACAGTGCTTGAATAATTGAACTAATTGTGAAAATTTAGATTTTTTTTGCATTTTTAAAAAAAAAAAGAATCAGACTAAAAGAAAACATTTTTAAAATTATTTGATATTTTGCTTCTGCACATTGTAATTATATGGTTTATAGTAACTATTTCTATTTAATTATTATATATATATATAATAATTTTATATATATATATATATTTAATAATAATCATTTGTTTGCATGCGATTATATGGTTCTACGTATGTCTATCTAATACCAATAACTTGTTAGCAATTTTATGGTTTCAAGTAACATATAATAGTAGTAAGTTAAGTTGTCTCCCTTTAGTCAAGGGTGACCCGAAGGCTCCCTTTTGAATAGCTACTACACCGAGGTGTAGGGGAGGGCACTATTCCATTCCCTGTATTGTTCTACTTTACCCTTGATCCTTACTTTATAATGCTGAGTGTTAAGCAAGGCAGCATCAAGTACCATTTTTAAAGTCTTTGGTATGACTCGACCTGGGATGTAACCCAGGTCTCCCGGGCCATTCATGCTTGTTAAACAAATCTATCTGAAGTAACTATTTTTAATACAAATAATTTTCAGTTATATGATAAATTATTCCTTTCTAATCTGATAAAATTTTCAAGCAGATCTAATTAACCCATAGGATGCTAACTCCAGCTTAGAGTGAACCTCCGAGTAATGGCAATGAAGAGGCATGACTCACTCCCCAGAGTTCCAGAGGCTCTCCCCAGACAAAGTTTAGTGTCATACTCAGGCCCCAAATAACAATGTTGTATACTCATATGCAGATGCATGCATAAATATAACACAATGATAAAGACGAGCGACGCAGTTCTTGGAAAAATATACCTCTCACTTTATTTGAAAGGGTTGTATGTGAGAGGAAGTTGGAGACCAAACAGAACTGCAACATATTGACCCCAACTCTTATGGCCATCAGCATTTTTTTCCCGTTCTCCTGGGCTGCTCAACAGGGTCCCAGCCTCTCTGGGACATGTTCCTCAATCCAGCATCTTCTCTCCAACTGGTCTGATCTCCAAACTGCTCAATCGGGGGCCTGAGGGCTCCCTCTGCTGGGTGCTGGCTTTCTCTACCACATCTTTTCTCCAACTGGTCTGGTCTCCAAACTAACTGACTTCCTCTCTTCACTGAGTTATATAGTAGTTCAACGCCCACCTTCTTCTTGTGGGCGTCACAAATTGCACTCATTCAACCCATACACGGTCAAAGTTATACTCTGCTATTCCTCGACCAGATGCACCTGTTATTTACACTGGTGCATTTCCTATTTTGACAGCCCAGCCGGGTCGTAGGTCAATATACAAAAACAAGAGGATGATATTTTTTTTTATTGACTCTGTTTCAACAAATAAAAATTTTTAAATTTATCCTGACTTATCTTTCTTTTTATTTCCCCCCCAGGTGCATCTTGTCTCTGAACATATCTGGTGTGATGATTATCTTGTCCGAAGCTTTTACCTGAAGAATTTGCAAACGAATGAGACTCGAACCGTTACTCAATTCCACTTCCTGTCATGGGCTGATCTTAATGTTCCCACATCAGTAAAAGTTCTCTTGGACTTCCGCCGGTAAGACCAATATTTATGTATACTTTATTTTTTCTTCCTATCTGTTCTTCCTTTTTTCTTTGTTTGTATTAAGATTAGTCTGACAATTTTATTTCACTTTTTCCTTTATCTTACAGTTGAACACGCATATTCTCTTCTTTCCTTACAAATGCCTGCTAAGCCACTCCAAATTTTAACAAGATCACTCACTCACCAAGCACTTTCTGTTTGAATGTTCAACTAACTTTTTGCTTGTCATAATTCCTTTTACTCATAACTGTCTTTCAGTTCCCTGCATAGAAATTTTGACTGCACTAAGAAAATGGGAAGAATCAGACACATTACATGCTAAAAATTCAAGTACCAAAAAAAAAGAAGAAAAGAAGAAATGCCTCCAAATATACTATTTTCATTTGTCTAAATTTCTGAGATAATTCTTATCACTTAGAACATTCAGACTCTTGTCTTCATCTTTATACTCACAATGTTTTGACCGATATGTTTTAAAGCCTTCTTCTAGTGTTTCATGTTGAAATCAGGAGCTTACTGAGAAGTTTGAAGTGAACTCTTTATTCAATCCATGGGGCTAAGTGGGGAGGGGAGTAAAGTTGGCGACCATAGTCAAGGGTGACCCGAGGGCTCCCTTTTCAATAGCTACTACACCGAAGTGTAGGGGAGGGCGCTACTCCATTCCTAGGATCGCTCCACTTTATCCTTGATCTTCACCTTATAGTGCTGAGTATTAAGCAAAGTGGTATCAAGTTCCATTTTTAAAGTCTTTGGTATGACTCGACCCGGACCATTGGTGAACACTTTACTCATTAGGCCAATGGCCTGGTTAAATTTTTAGTAATGGAGAGGTATACATGAAAACAACTGTGTGCAAACAAATAATCATTATTAAATAGCAATTGGGACTTGAAAACATAATTGTGTATAAATCATTTGAATTAATAATAGTTACAAGAAGTTATAATTGTTTCATCATCATCATGTCAAGCTGCCAGCAGGGATCTCCCTGACTCTCTCTCACCACCCGTCTCTATCATCCATTACTACCAGGAGGTCTTTACTCTTGATCCTCACCTTATAGTGCTGAGTGTGTGGGGTGAGTGTGCGTAAAAGAAGCGGAATAGATAATGGTTGTAAAACGGCGTGGACAAAATGAACATTTAAAACAAGGCGAACGAACAAAAACAAATTTATATTCTATAATAACAAAACTTACATTAATACATAAAAACATAACTAACTCTACTAACATACTGATAGTGTGTATATATGTGTGAGCTCGTGTGTGTATGTGTGTATGTGTGTAACACAACTAAACTACAAAAAGAACTGTAAAATTAAAATGTCCTTTTTCTATGATTAGAAACCGGTAGTTTTTTAGAGACGGGAAAGCGTCTCATAGTTCTTGTATATGAATGTCTGCGAGGCATGGTGTTGCTGATACGGAGGAATGTGGTCAAAGAGAAGGTGTTGCCGCTACGAAGGAATTTCGTAAGAGAGTGTTGCTGCTACGAAGAAAATTCGTAAAAGAGAAAGAATGTGTTTTAAGACAGCGTATTTATAGAAAAAATCGTCTTATCAGTGGCTCAAGACGCAGGACTTGAATTTTCGCGTGCCGACGTAGTTGTAAGCATATCACGTGGTCCTCCTGGCCAATGGTGTCCCGAGACTGAACATTGAGCGTCTGCCATCTTTGTGGGAACAAGTGGCATACCGCCCAAATTAAATTATAGGAGTGTAAAGTCCTATAAGTGCTAAGCAAGGCGGCATCAAGTACCAATGGCCCAGTTGTTCTAATTCTGTTAAAGATGATCAGATATAATTGTTAAGCTATAGTAAGTATTTCTGGTTACTTACCTGTAGTTGAGATTGAACCTGCAACCTCAAGATGATTTCATTTAGAAGCACTTTTCAACCAAACACCTATATCTATTGCGCCATATGTCCTGCTGGGGTGTCCTCGGGGTGTAATGGTTAAAGTGATGGACTGCGGAATCGTAGTACGCGAGTTCGTACTCCAGTTGCGCTATTACGTTCACTTTTGGGCAAATACCCTTGGGAAAGGTATGAACCCCCTTATCCTCCCAGCTATGGGTTAAATAGTACCACTACTGTTCTTCTAGGTGAATGGCTTTGGCATTAAATAACCTAAAAGAGTTGACATGCCATTAAACAAAGAAACCAAACCAAACCATATGTCCTGCTGAACACAGCTTTTATTCTAATTAATGCTAAGTTTAACAAATGCAAAGCAAGAAATAACTTTCTCAAAGAAAGGTAGGAGGAAAAAAATGATTAAAAATACAAAAATTTATGACCAGAGTAATGATTTATGGAGACGCATGAAATGTCTAATAAATTGACAGATGAAACTGACCAATCAAATTCATAAATCTTTGGGGTATTATTTTATATTTAACAAGTATACACAAACATCAAGTTGAAAGCTCCCTTTTCAATAGCTACTGCACCGAGGTGTAGGGGAGAGTACTACTCCTTTCCCTGGATTGCTCTACTTACCCTTGATCTGTACCTTATAATGTTGAGTGTTA
>OY757919.1:15979898-15992398 GCA_963585895.1 Sepioteuthis lessoniana
ATCTTTCCCCTTGGAATCTGACTTCAGTTTCTTCTTGTAATTAATTCTGTCACCTTTGAGTTATTCTTAATCTGTTCTGAATCAAGCCTTGTTGCAGTTTCTTAATAGTTTCTTGTCATCATGCATCTGTTTTACTATCCAAATTATGTCTGGCATTGATTTGTTTTTGTGTTAACTGTTGTTTTCTGCAGTTCAAAGACAGGCATGTGTGCTTCATTTGTACTTCAGTTTGGCCCATTCAAAATGTCTGAATTATGTCTTGCTGTCTGTGGCTCTTAGCTTGGCCTTTCTTTTCAAACATTTTTTTGAGAGATTTTTATTTAACACATCAGTATTACCAACAAAAAAAAAATAGCTATGGGTCTCTGGCCAAGAATTATTATATCTGTGTTAGATCCAATGTTTCTTCAGTCTGATAATATTTAAGAATAAATAATTCACTTTTTCTTTAAGAGTGGCATTTCTTTTGGCATACTATAGTAAACTTCATAAATTACTACTGGATAATAAATTGCTTCACAGTCATTTATACATCATTTGGGATGTTTTTACATTTGAAAATTGTCATATTTGACAGCATATAAAAGCGCACTTTTTTTAATTAAAAATATCTTTTAAAATTCCCGGCATCTTATATGCCATATGTAGGTTTAAAATTCATGATAGTCAACCGAAATTAGCTACCTGGCAACTCCTATTTGCTTAGACTTTATCATATCGTATTTACCAACCCCTCCGCTCAGGCAGGATACGACACAAGGTCAGTTTTAAAGCGGAGTTTAACAGGTTTGAATTCCGAGTATTCCTTCTCCTAGACTAGTTGCCTCAATAAGGCTGAAGAAATCAGTCTGTCCTACTATTTACCCATAGCTGGAGGGAGAATAGTTGGATTCATTCATACCTTTCCCAAGGGAAATGTGAAATGCAATCAGTCTTGTCCAGGATTTGAACTCATGTCACCGTGTCTATTTCCTACGACGATAACCATTACACCACGGGCTTAGACTTTATAGTAACTTTCATATACCTGTTGTCATTATTTAAAAGGGTATTATGCCTATTAAAAGAGTTATCATTGATAATACTCATTATATTAATTTCATCACGTTTAATATTAGTACTTTGTTTTGTTTTGTTTGATTTGCCCTGCTGAAATTGGGGGGTGCATCTTATATACCGTCAAATTCAGTAGTTTTTTGTATTTACTATTGGTAATAGAATACAAGGAAAAAAAATAACCTTTTAAAAAAAAAGAGAGACAGTTTAGTTAATAATTTCTAAACATTTTCTATTTTGTATTGTTAGATAACTTAAATAGGAATTAGATATTATTTCCCAGCATTTTTATTAAGTCTAAATAAAAATTTTATATAAAAAGTGAGTGGTGTCAACCTCACTACTGGTAATCATGAAACTGTTCCTTTACAGAAAAGTTAGGGACACTTGCAGTACTTATTAGCTACTACAAGTCTATTGTTATTGCCTAATATGTTTTGCATCCTGATTCAATAACTGCTAAACAACAACTTCTGGCTTCATGTCAGCCTGAATTGCATTGAGATTGTTCATTCTCTGATTGGCTAATTTTCTATGACTTTAATAGTCTCTAGTTTGAGGATGTCACTCCTTACAATCTTATCAAATATCAATTTAACTAACATTCAAATGTTGCTATTGTACAGAAATTTTAAATAAATGTTTGTCATCAGGGTTCAAGATTGATGATATCCTGTTGTCCCTAGAATATTCATTAGGGATATTGAACCCTCTCATCAGGGACACTCTCCAGGACAGTCAGTTTATTTTTTAAATTAACCTACTACTGAAAGGGTGTAAATTTTTGTGGCATTTTCATCATTTAGAGATCTTTTTTTTTTTTTAATTTGACCAGATCTATGAAAAAGATTGTTTTTTTTACAACTGAATAAGGAATAGAGACTGCATTATTTTGTTTATTTTTTGTTTTATTTTTGTTTGGATTTAAAAATCACATTTTCTTTTGGTTTGGATTGTTATAAAACCATAATGATCTGGTTTCATTTCATTTTTTAGGCTCTGTATAAAGAGTTTGGTAAATACTTATATATAGTTGTGTATAAAACTAGAGTTATTTATGTGGAAGAGTACAATAAGTAAAGTTGGTCAAGGGCTCCCTTTTCAATTGCTACTACACTGAGGTGTAAGGGAGGGCGCTACTCCTTTCCTTGGATTGCTCCACTTTACCCTCAATACACACCTTATATTGCCCAGTGTTAAGCAAGGAGGTATCAAGTACCATTTTTAAAGTCTTTGGTATGACGCGACCTGAGATTGAACCCAGGTCTCCCTGACCATTAGCAAACACTCTACCCACTATTGTAAATATAATAAATTTCTTTGTTCATATTGTTATACCAGCAGTTTTACTAAATGTGATGGATAAGGATTGTCATGTTAATTTTTTTAATCAACTTGTTTCCTATTTAAAGGAACATATATACAGATTAATGAATTATAAAAACTATATAGCCTTTTCAGGTGGGGGTGGCGTAATGGTTAAAGCAATGGACTGCAGAATCATAGTAAGCGGGTTTTAACTCCAATTGCGCTATTACATTCACTTTCGGACAAATACCCTTCGGAAAGGTATGAACCCTCTTATCCTCAAGGCTATGGGTTAAATAGCACTACTTCTGTTCTTCTAGAAGGATGGCTTTGGCATTAAATAACCTACAAAGGTTGATATGCCATTAAACAAAGAAACCAAATCTATAGCCTTTCTTTCTGGGTCTAAAAGCTTTTGACCATTCTCGTATTATACCTCATGCTATAGAAATATTTGATTAGCTATTTTTCTCACATTTCCCACTGATGATTGTATAGACCACATGAAACTTAATGCATCTCTGCTGAAGGGTAAGATCCCCACCCACCCACAACGAATGTCCCAGATATAACACTAAACCATCTGATGGAGAGACTCTAGGAGCTCTGGAGTACCCCTTCATTGCCATTACTCCCAGGTCCGCTGACCTAGAGTAGTAGTACCTGTTAGGGTCCCATCTATAAGTAAAATAAAACTGTTTCACCTTTTAACTCTGTGCAAACAAATGACTGCTATTAAATTGTTACTGTTTGATAGAAATACTTGAAACCATTTAACTGTGTGTGAATAAATGAGCTCTGGCTCATTTAAAAATGTTGGTTTAAAAAACAAACAGCAATTTAAATTATAGGTAACAAATTCTTTGAATAATAATAATAATAATAATAATAAAAAGGAACACTTAAATATTAACATATAAAGATATCTTCTGTGAAAAAAATTGATTTTTTCCTCTTCTAGCCAGAAACAAGGTAGGGATGTCTACATCATATTCTGAGCACAAATGTATTATCTCCATCTGATGATGGTCATCACGGTACCTGAAATAAATTTATAATTGAGCCACTGAGTTAAATTTTTTCCATTATCTATCTATCTATATATTAAATAACCTTCAAGGGTTGATATGCCATAAAACCTAACCAATCTGAAATCTAACAAAATGCTTAGAGAAAAACTAAACAGGAACTACACAAGAATGCTACATTCTGTTTTAAATGAATCCTGTTTCATGTATATTCAAATAATTGTAAACAAGTTGACACCCCCTTGCTGTCAGCTGCTTTTAAAAAAACCTATGTTACAATACTGACTCTATAACACTAATATATATATATATATATATATATATATATACTGCCAAAATAAGAATGCAACACCCTTGAATAATGCCAATTTTGACCTAAGTATTCTATGTACAAAGAAGCTGTGTACCAATGATACATTTTTTATATATTTTGGGAACCTGCACATGTATGCGATCAATATGCAATCATCCACTGTAATCCTGTCATATTAGCCGAAAGAAACTTTTTGGTTATTTTCTCTGTGTATTACTTCTAACGTTTTATACCAGTTCCAAAATCTCCCAACCCGCAAATTTTGCTGTGTGTATATGCTATTTACTTCAAGACTAGTTTCCTTTCTTTCTTTTTTTTTTATCCACATCTTCATTCTCTTTCATCTTGCTTGTTGCCAGCACTACACTTGGATGTTTTCTTCATTTTGATTGCTTTGCTCTAGCTATTCTGCTCAGCACTTACCTATCAGTGAACCCGAAAGCTTTTGTGATTTTGCGATTGTGAATTAAACGAATTGCATAGTCACTAAAGTGATCGGGATGCTGAAAATCTCTACTAACCTCTTGGGTACTACTGCTACTATTGTATATTGTAGTATCTTCTACTTATTTGCCTCCCTACCTACCCTGTTCGCTCATCTAATCAATTGTGTATCTATTTACTCTGTCCTTTACTTATATACTAATCTGCTCTATCAGGTTTCCTAATTAATCCTCCGAATGATTTCTTAAAGTTTCCAGCTGGATTATTAGCATTCAAACAATTATTCAGATCATTCATCACTTTGTTTTTATTGTTCACATAACATTTCAAGAGATAAACTCTCTGGCTTCATCAGGTGTTATATGCACCTCCATAAGGAAAGAGAACCTTGTTCTAGTCTCTTTCTTCTGTAGAGCAAAAAATTTTTTAAAACTCATGCTGACATCTGGTGCTGCTGAAAATGCCAACTGCAGCTTTGCAGAAAAATAAGTCCCTCTCCAGGAAGCCTGACTTGGACTGTAGAATACACGGACTGCATCTCTGCAGAGGGGCAAAACTCTCCCAATGAATGTCCTAGATATGACACTAAACAATCTGATAATGAGGGTCCAGTAATGCTGGAGATTCGGGTAATATGGAGTACCTCTTCATTGCTATCACTTCCAGGTCATCTCTGACCCAGATTCGTAGCACTCAAAAGGGTCCTATCTATGGGTCAAATAGAACTGTTTGACATTTAAACTCTGAAAACAAAAAAACTGTATGACATTTAAACAGTGAAAACAAATGACTTATGCTAAACTGAATTGCTTGAAATAGAACTGTTTGATCATTTAACTGTGTGCAAACAAATGACTGATGTTTAATTGAATTGTTTGTATTAAATACCAATGCATGAATATATCTGTGTGCAAACAAATGATTAATAGTAAATAGAATTATACGTATTAGACAGAAATAAGTGAAACTGTTTTTACTGTTAGCCAACAAAATGAGCCTCGGGCTTCTTTAAAAATGTTATCTATAAAATGTGTTTAGAAATCATATATACTTAATATATATGTATAAAGAGGATTTGGCATTAAATAACCTACAATGGTAGATATGCCATAAAATCCAACCAATCAAATCATATATATTTAATATATATGTATAAAGAGGATTTGGCATTAAATAACCTACAATGGTTGATATGCCATAAAATCCAACTAAACCAAATCATATAAATTTAATATGTATGTATAAAAAGGATTTGCCATTAAATAACCTACAATGGTTGATATGCCATAATCTCAACCAAAACTATTGGCCATGCATGGGAACCCATAATGCTTAAAGATAGAATCCTGGTAGCGGAGCAGTCCTTGTGTGTACACACATATATATATATATATATACACACGCACATATAGAGAAAAAAAATATATATAGATGGAGTTTTATGTATGTATATATGAATATGTCCATATATATATTTGAAGGTATATATATGTATACAAGTAAATTAGTTGGCCAACTGTAGTCGAAAGCGACTCAAAGGGTCCGTTTTCAAAAGCTAATACACAGAGATGTAGGAAAAGGCGGTACTCCATCCACTGGATTGCTCCACTTAGCTTTATAAGTATATGGATCAAGGGTGAGTGTTAATCAAAGAGACATCAAGTACCATTTTTGAGTCTTTGATATTACTTAACCAGGGATTGAACCCTAGTCTATGTATATTCATATCATGTCTCTCTCTCTCTCTCTCTCTCTCTCTCTCTATATATATATATATATATATATATATATATATATATATGCTTAAGTATATATGTTGATATATATATATATATATATATATATATATATCACACTATATGTGTACATATGTATTCATATGTGTGAATGTATATTTTATATATATGTGTATATACTTGAATGCATATATATATATATATATATATATACACATACACGTGTATACATATACATATATAGTCATCCACAGACTGTTTCATTATATCACAACTCAGTCTAGCTAGACACGCAGGACGCTTCCAGCTGGGATCAAAACCTGCCTAACTTTACCCTAGACATGGTATCTAACTGCTCTGCCAATTCAGCAACATACGTCAGCTCAGGAATTATAATGCATGTGTATTAACTTTGGCTTGTTTACATTTTGCCTAATCGGATACCAGAGTGTTCAATTCATTCGAAGAGCTTTGCATTACGCGGGTGGCAGCTGTTAATTTCTTCACTGGAGTGCTCAACCCTCAGGAGAGGAGCGTACATATATAAAAACTAAGTGGAAAAGTGGATAAATCAAACACTTACAACAGTTTTAGTGGTCATATTTCGTTCTTTATTTACAGAAGAACTTCATCAGACTAAAAATATTTTTTGTGTATATATATATATATATATATATATATATATATATATATATATATATATATATATATATATATATTTTCTATGTATACATATGTACATGTATTTATGTTTGTGTTTATGTATATATATATATATATATTCATATGAATTTAAATATGTGTATATAGATGTTATATAAAGAAAACGGAATGGAAAATACATATAAATGGATGAGTAAAAAAATTGATTAATTAGTTCCACTAACTTGTTTAAAAAAAACTTATGTTTCATGCTGTAACCTTTTCAAATATTTTTCTGTATTCATTCAAACTGCTATTTTAAATTCATAATTCCCTCCATGAAGATGACAAAAAAATCTTTTTACCTGAAATTTTCGTAATTTCATATCTTAAATAATTCATGTCGAAACGCAATTGTAGAACTAATTAATAATTTTTTCTCATCCATTCATATGTATTTTTTTTTCCGTTTTCTTTATGCAACATATCTATCTGATTAAACCTCATACCCGACTCGTGTGTGTGTGTGTGAATATATATGTGTGTGTATATATATATATATATATATATATATATACAGTGTATCACAAAAGTGAGTACACTCCTCACATTTCTGCAGATATTTAAGTATATCTCTTCATGGGACAACACTGATAAAATGACACTTTGATACAATGAAAAGTAGTCTGTATGCAGCTTATATAACAGAGTTAATTTATTTTCCCCTCAAAATATAACCATTAAAATCTAAAACCTTGCCAACAAAAGTGAGTACACCCCTAAGAAACTACACCCCTAATTGTCCAAACTGAGTACAGCTTGTCATTTTCCCTCCAAAATGTCATGTGACTCATTAGTGTTACGAGGTCCATGTTTGCATAGGGAGCAGGTGTGTTTGAATTTGTAGTGCAGCTCTCACACTCTCTCATACTGGTCACTGAAAGTTCCAACATGGCACCACATGGCAAAGAACTCTCTGAGGATCTTAAAAGACGTATTGTTGCGCTACATAAACATGGCCAAGGCCACAAGAAGATTGCCAACACCCTGAAACTGAGCTGCAGCACAGTGGCTAAGATCATCCAGAATTTTAAAAGAGCAGGGTCCACTCAGAACAGGCCTCAGGTAGGTAGGTCATCCAAAGAAGCTGAGCGCACGTGCTGAGGATTACATCCAAATGCTTTCTTTGAAAGATCGGCGTAGGAGTGCTGTCAGCATAGCTGCAGAGATTGAAGAGGTGTGTGTTGGGGGGTCAGCCTGTTAGTGCTCAGACCATACCCCGCATTCTACATCAAATTGGTGTGCATGGCTGTCACCTCAAGAGGAAGCCTCTTCTGAAGACAATACACAAGAAAGCCCGCAAACAGTTTGCTGAAGACATGTCAACAAAGTACATGGATTACTGGAACCATGTCCTATGGTCTGATGAGATGAAGATTAATTTGTTTGGTTCTGATGACTTAAAGCCTGTGTGGCGGCGACCGGGAGATGGGTACAAAGATAAGTGTGTCATGCCTACAGTCAAGCATGGTGGCGGGAATGTCATGGTCTGGGGCTACATGAGTGCAGTAGGTGTTGGAGAGTTACATTTCATTGAGGGAAACATAAATTCCAACATGTACTGTGAAATACTGCAGCAGAGCATGATCCCCTCCCTCCAGAAATTGGGTCGCGAGGCATGACAATGACCCCAAACACACCTGCAAGATGACCACTGCTTTACTGAAGAGGCTGAGGGTAAAAGTCATGGACTGGCTAAGCACATCTCCAGACTTGAACCCGATAGAACATCTTTGGGGGATCCTCAAGCAGAAGGTGGAGGTGCGCTAAGTCTCAAATATCCGCCAGCTCCGCGATGTCATCATGGAGGCGTGGAAGAGCATTCGAGTGGCTACCTGTGAAGCTCTGGTAAACTCTACATCCAGGAGAGTAAAGGCAGTTCTGGATAATGATGGTGGCCACACAAAATATTGACAGTTGACATGGTGTATGTTAATATTGACAACTTTCCCTCAGGGGTGTATTGACTGTTGTTTGCAAGGGTTTAGCTTTTAATGGCTATATTTTGAGGGGAAAATAAATTAACTCGGTTATATAAGCTGCACAAAGTGTCATTTTGTCAGTGTTGTCCCATGAAGAGATATACTTAAATATCTGCAAAAATGTGAGGGGTGTACTCACTTTTGTGATACACTGTATATTGAGAACATACTTAGAAAGAACCAAATATATATCTTCATGTTTATACATATGTATGCATATATGTATATTAGTGTTTGTGTATGTGTGTGTATATATATATATATATATATGTGTGTGTGTGTGTGTGTGTACATGTAGAAAAGGCAAAACATGAGAAAAATGTGTTTGATGGTTTGTTTATTAATCAACACATTTTGACTTCAATCATTTTTTCCGAATGCAAAAATATTTTATCAAAATTATTTTAGTATGAGAAATAATTATGATAGATAAATTTTGATTCAATCAGAAGTCTTCATTGGGGCTTGTAGATCTTGCTATGTAAAAAAAACCGGATTAATACAGGTTGATATGTTCAAGTTGCGTCATGTCATGCGATGGAATTTTTTTTTGAAAAATAAATGGTGTTTTGCGGTTTGAGAAATGGATTTCTGACGTTTTATTGCTTTGAATGTTTAGAGAAAGGGGAGATAATTCTTTAGTGTGAATTTTGAATTCTTTTAAAATCATTTTTCCTATTGATGGTGAAAGTTTGAAAAAAACTTGTTGTGGTATTGTGTTGTTGGGTGCTATGGAACATGCTTTAATTATTCAATCATAAACAAACTGTCAAACATTTTTTTTCTGTTTTACCTTTTCTGTGTACATTCTGTCAGATTCAATTCATTTCTTCCTTCATGTATACATATCTACATATATATCTATGGACATATTTTTGTCCTCCTTTTAATATGTGTATATTTATTCATATATCTAAAAAAATTTGTATAAATACGTGAATATATTTGTATGTGGAAATATATATATATATATATACTACTGTATAGATGCTTATGTATATATGTTCATATCTCTTCATATATGTTTTTATATATATACATACACAGACACCGATTTATTATATGATCATATCTATAAGAATATGTATATATGTTTGTGTCTGTATTTTCATGAACATATATATAGATGTATATTTATGTATATATGTGTGTATATAATGTTGTGTGTTTATGAATATGTGTGCATAAAAACCCAAGAGACAGATGGACGAAGGGATGCAGCTTCCCCTTTACCTAAAAAAGACGACCTCCGAATAGCCAAGAACTACCCAGGTATAATCCTAACATCAATAGCGGCCAAGATATACAATGCTCTACTACACAACCGCATAGAACCAAATATTGAGAACATACTTAGAAAGAACCAAAATGGCTTCCGGAGGAATAGATCCACAATGTCTCAAATTTTGACTATCCATTGAATTCTTGAAGGTGTATGTGCAAAAATCTTAGAGGTAACAATATTATTTTTCAACTTTACCGAGGCCTTTGACTCCATTCACAGAGGAAAGATGGAGCAAATTCTACTCGCCTATGGCCTACCAAAAGAAACCGTTGCAGCCATAATGATGCTATATAGAAACACAAAAGTAAAAGTCTGTTCCTTGGATGGAGACACAGACTATTTCGACATTGTAGCAGGTGTACTGCAAGGAGACACATTAGCCCCGTACCTCTTTATCATCAGTCTAGACTATGTGATTAGAACATCTATTGATAAAAATAAAAGAAAATGGTTTCAAGCTGACAAAAGAAAAAAAGCAGAAGATATCCCCCGCACAAACAATTACAGACGCCGACTACGCCAATGACATAGTGCTTCTGGCAAATGCACCCACCCAAGCCGAAACCCTGCTTTAATCAAACAGGTGACATCTCCACACTAAATTGTAGCTCTCTGAATCTAGTAGACAAGTTCACCTACCTAGGAAGCAGTGTCTCATCAACCGAAAAAGACATCAACACACAACTAGCAAAGGCATGGACAACTATTGATAGGCTATTGGTCATATAGAAGTCAGACCTAACCGATAAAATGAAACACAGTTTCTTCCAAGCAGCAGTCGTGTCAATACTGCTGTATGGATGCACTACATGGACGCTAACTAAATGGATGGAGAAAAAACTTGATGGCAACTACACAAGAATGCTACGAGCAATATTGAACAAGTCCTGGATGCACCACCCCACAAAGTAGCAGCTGTGAGGCCACTTACCACCCACCACAAAAACTATCAAAGTTACACAAACCAGACATGCGGAACACTGCTGGAGAAGTAAGAATGAACTCATAAGTGACATACTCCTATGAACCCCTTAGCAGCTCTGTGTTGATATGGGATGTAGCTCTGAAGACCTGCCGGAAGCAATGGACGATAGAGAAGGGTGGCAAGAAAGGGTCAGGGATATCCATGCTGATGGCACGACATGATGATGGTCAACATTAGATACATTTTTTTGTCTACATATTTTTTGGTTAATCCTTTCAAGTTGCTGTATCAAACTGATGATATTTGGCGGTAATTGGTTGATAATTAGACAGACCCTATAGATAACCCCTTCCATGATTAGTTATTTCCAAGTACTTTCTGCCCAACTTTGGACCATCATCAGGGGAGGATGTATTACAAAAGTGATGTGACTTTCATATGTACATTACTATTTTGTAAGAAGAGCGTCTGTACTGTTGTATTGTGTAGCATTTACTTTTCGAATCTGTTCTATAAATAACGTCAGTAGCTAAAGACATTTAAGTACATTAGCATTGGTTTCAAAATTAATTCTATTAAGTGTGGGTTGTAAGTTCCTAATATGTAGTGCCTCAAGAATCTGTAGTTTTTGCTTGTTATTTTGTTGTTCTAATATTGTTGTGTTTTCGGTAAGAATTTTCCAAAATTCAGTTGTCAGGCATGAATGCTTTTTTTAGATGTTGTGCTTTAGAACTGGTATTAAAAAGGTGCATTGTAAGTCTTCTCAATAAGTTAGTTAATATATATATTGTTGTTTTCAGAGATACAATCTCCTAAAGGACATTTAAATTGATATATAATGTTAGTTTTTTGCAAAACTCCAGCCGGGAGAGAGAGGAATTATTATTAATGACTAAGTTGGGGGGTTTTAAATTTATTGTAGTATATGGTAAGTTTTATTCTATTTAGATCGGTGAGGAGTATGTTTCTTTGAATCAATGTTTTTAATATATTTTCATCTAATTCATAATTGCAGTGCATTTGGTTGCGGTAAAAAGTTTGATAAATTCTTGTTTACTGGATGGAGTGTTGCAGTGTTTATTTT
The DNA here is from genome assembly GCA_963585895.1 of Sepioteuthis lessoniana. Taxonomy (NCBI): domain Eukaryota; kingdom Metazoa; phylum Mollusca; class Cephalopoda; order Myopsida; family Loliginidae; genus Sepioteuthis; species Sepioteuthis lessoniana. The sequence goes on from OY757919.1 coordinate 15,991,762, forward strand.
GTTGGCTAACATTTTCAATTATATGTTTAATTTGTTCATGAACAATATAGTCAGGGAAACCTTTACTGATGAGAGTTTGTTTTATGTTTTTTATTTCTTTATAAAATATTGTTTTGGAGGAGATTAATTTTGCACGGGATATTAGGTTATTAATAATTTCCTTTTTATATTGGAAGGGGCATTCACTTTTAAAGTTGAGGGTACAGGTGTTGTTATTAGAGGATTTTTTATAAGTAGAGGTAGTGAAGTTATTATTGTTAGTACCTATGAGAACATTCAAAAAGGAAATTTTATTGTTCATGAGTAAAGTTTTTTTGGAAGATGTCTTTTATATTGATTTCATTAATATCATTAGCAAGAATAAATATGTCATCAACATATCTTAAGTATATTGAAGGTTTTCTAATGCTATTAGATATTTTATTTTTGAGGTCGGACATGTAGAAATTACTAAAGATTGAACCCAGGACAGAACCCATAGATACTCCATCTGTTTGCAAGTAAATATTACCAAGATGGTCATGAAATGAAACTTAGGTGATGCATGTTAGGAGTATTTTCCGAAGTATATTGCCCAGTCAGCTGGGACTGTAGAATACACCGACTGCTTCTTCTGCAGAGGGGTAAGAACCCCCCA
>OY757919.1:15997398-16039898 GCA_963585895.1 Sepioteuthis lessoniana
GGCTGAAGAACCCAGTCTATCCTACTATTTACCCATAGCTGGAGGGAGAATAATTGGATTCATACCTTTCCCAAGGGTATTAGTGCTATGTGAAATGCAATCAGTCTTGTCCATAAAACTGTGTGTATATATATATATATATATATATATATATATATATATAAGGAGTGTACTTATTTCTTTTAACCAGATTGTAAAACATATTCGTATACATATTTACCCAACCCCTCCGCTCGAGCAGGATATGACACAAGGTCAATTTTTAAGCGAAGTTTAACAGGTTTGAATTCAGAGTTTTCCTTTTCCTAGACTAGTTGCCTCTCCCAGGCTGAAGAACACAGTCTGCCCTACTATTTACCCATAGCTGGAGGGAGAATAATTGGATTCATACCTTTCCCCAGGGGTATTAGTGCTATGTGGAATGCAATCAGTTTTGTCTAGGATTTGAACTTGTGTCGCCGTGTCCATTTCCTATGATGATAACCATTACACCACGGGGCACCTACATATTTCAAGAACATATTTCATGTAATGAAAGCCCCTTTGTTTTTGGAGGTGAAAAAATTACGCTTTTAAAAAATCTATATATAGTATATAAGTATATAAGGTTGTAGAAAATAATGAGATTCGCCTTTTTATTTCATAAAGAAACAAAAGAGTTAAGATTATTAAAGAATTTACCCAGTATGAGTTAAGCTCCACCAGTAGAATAGGGGGTGAGTGGTGTGTATATAGTATACACTTTTATTTACATACATGCTGGGTATATGATGATCATGCCTTTATCCTTTTTAAATAGTTACCGTGCACTATGAAAATTCTGTTATTTATTCTTGGACTATTTTTTGTACTGTGTAACTTAGTAAAACAAAAAGCACAATTACAGGTGATTAACTCTGGCAAATTTTCTCATCAGACTGGAGCTATGATGATGGAATTTTATTTTCAGGAACTGTTTCTTGTAACGCTGGTATCTCCTTGCTAGTTATAGAAAATTCAGGGTTCCTGGTGAAAAAAAAAGATGTTTCCACATGGCTTAATGTCTTTATTGGATGTATATTGTGCAATAACCTTATAGAATTTGAGTCCAAAATGCTTGATGTGTTTTAGTTTGGATTATTAAATTGGTTCCTTTGGTTCTGGTCAATCTGTTTTTTACAGGCTTCTTCATGTATAATATCCAGAGTATAGGGAGGTACCTTTTTTTTCAAAAATGGAAAAATCTATTCCTGAAAAAAAAATTGAGGTCTTTCTCTTCCTTCTTTTAGGTGTACAAAGCATAAAAAATATCTTACGAAATGGAAAAGTTTAATTCTTTAAGAAAAAAAAAAAATTTTCCTTTCTCTTTCTCTCAGAATACAATCTACAAGGAAGGGCCTTTTTCTAGAAATGAACTTTTCTATTTCTAAGGGAAAAAAGTCCATTCTCTTTCCTCCTTTAGGTGTACAATACAAAAAGAATATAGGGAAAGGTTTTTTTGTTTGTTTTTTTTGAGAACTAGAACAGTTTAATTCTAGAAAAACAAAACCTTTTTCTTTCTTTCTTTAGGGGTACAATCCACTAAAAATATGGGTCTAAATTATTTTGTTTCCTTTTTTTTTAACAAAACTTGTTCATTTATCATAAGGTTACTCATTTGGCTTTTCTGCTTCCCTTGATCTGAGAATTCCCACTCTAGATTGATCCGTATATTTACTTACCTGTCTTTTTATTTGACTCTTACAGATTACTATCTAGTTATTTATTTATACCTTGAGCACACTAAGTATCAATCACTCATCAATTTCCACTCTTTAGAGCGACCCTCTCTCTAACTTGCCACTCAACTACATTCAAGTATACATTTACACCTATTCTCTTATAAACACTGGTATCTTATGTTTAATCTCGGTCCAACATCTCTTCACCTGCTTATGAGTTATAAGTATCTACTTAGCTTGAAAAATCAATCATCTAATCCAATTAACTTCCAAATATCTCTCTTCATATTCCTCTCACACTTAGCACTTTAATCTATTGATCTAAACTACGTATAAACCAAGTCCAGTTGACTGGGGCTGTAGATTATGCTGACTGTGTGTTCTGGATATCACACTGAAACATTTAATGGTGAGACTCCAGTCATTGAGCTCTAGGGAATGTGGAGTACCTCTTATTACTCCCAGGCCCACTCTGATCTTGAGAGATAGTACCTGTTAGGGTCCTATCAATAGATCAAATAGATCTATTTAAACATTTACTAAGGATTATCATTATTAGTTATTTAAAACCATACTGCTGTGTGCAAATTATTTATATTACATAGGAATACTTGAAAAATAGAATTATTAGTGCTAAATAGCAATACTTGAAATCATTTAACTGTGTTAAAACAAATGATTAATATTAAATAGAATCACTTGTGTTTGATAGGAATACTTGAAACTATTTAACTGTGTGCAAGCAAATGAGCTTTAACTTGTTTAAAAATAAAGTTACCCATGAACTATTTTAAAAAAACATATGTATAAGCAGGATTTAGTATTAAATAACTATCAAGGGTTGGTATGCCATTAAACCAAATAACCTAATAAACCAAATTTTAAATACCTGTATACAACTATTTTCTATGAATTGATTGGTGATTGACTTTTTCGTACGTATTTATAAACCTGTTGAGGAAAGATTTCCATGGAGAATATCTTTTATTATGATTTATTTGTTATGCCTTTTTTGAGCATCATTCCTTTTTACTATCATCTGACATCAACCTTAATATATATATATATATATGCACAGAATCTATACACTATTGATATATACAGAATTTCCTTGTTGAAAAGAAGTTAAGTTAACTTTACCCTTGATCCGTCCCTTATAATGCTGAGTGTTAAGCAAGGCGGCATCAAGTACCATTTTTTGAGTCTTTGGTATGATTCGACTTGGGATTGAACTCCAGTCTCCCGGGCCATTAGCGAACATTCTAACCGTTAGGCCAATGGACTGGTGTAAAGAAAAACTGACCAATACTTTAAAATCATCATCTATACTTTTTTTTTTTTTTGTTTAACCTCTGCAACTAAAGTTTTATTGATATTTTTTTTAGTACTTATAATTACAAAGCATAAGGCATTATACATAAATGTTTTTATGTATAATAATTCTGAGTATTGAAGAAAATGTAGCTGTTCTTCATTACTACCGCCTTTTTGATTGCTTGATTCGTGTTCTAATGTCGTCATATTGCAAAAAGGAACATAAATCAGTTTTTAAATATTTCAAGGTCTGTTCGATTACTGACTGGTAACTTTTTGCTTGTCAGCTAACACTGGTATGTCCATGTGTAGTAGTCCATAGGAGAACATCACTGATGAGTTCATCCTTACTTCTCCAACAGTGTCCAGGATGTCTTGCTTGTCTTACTTAGATGGTTTGTAAGATGGGCAGTAAGTGGTTGTACAGTTGCTGCTCTGTAGGATGCTGTTGCAGAAATTGTTCAAAACAGCACACATCATCTTTGTGTAGTTCTTATCCATCTTTTTCCACAAGCATTTCTTTAAAGTTCAAGTGGTGCAACCATACAATAGTACTTATGTCAGCATGCCTTGATGATGATATTCCTAGAATAACATTGCATTGCCTAAAAAGAAGTATTTGGGTTTGTTTTTTCATACTAAATTAGGGCCCAGATAATTGTGAAGTTTTTTTTATCCTTAATTAAAATTGATTATACCAAACCGAGAAAGAAGAAAATGTCCAATGATTTCTTAACTCGTCTCCAGGTTTGAATGTTATTTGCTTCACCTTTGTGTTTAAAATTCATTTATATGCATAATATTATATACACATGGTATTCAAAAAAATAAATACAATAAACTGCTGTGGTGAGAGAGTTCCTGTGGATTGTAGCTTCAAAATAAAGACGTTCAACCTCTAGTCACACTCTTTTGTTAATTTTCAGTATAATACCCTTCGGAAAGTCATAAGCTATGGGTTAAATGGAGGTGTCCTTGTGGTGTAATGGTTAAAGCAATGGACTGCGGAATCGTAGTAAGCAAGTTCGTACTCCAGTTGCGCTATTACATTCACTTTCGGACAAATACCCTTAGGAAAGGTATGAACCTCCTTATCCTCCCAACTTTTGGTTAAATAGTACCACTACTGTTCTTCTAGCAGAATGGCTTTAGCATTAAATAACCTACAAATGTTGATATGCCATTAAACAAAGAAACCAAGCCAAACCAAACCTATGGGTTAAATAGTATTACTGCTGTTCAAAGATAGCTTTGGCTTTAAATAACCCACAAAAGTTTGATGTAGCATTACTCTTAACCCAGAACACCCCAGCAGTACCTTACAATATCAGACTTTATTGGTTTTTCATCAGATCATCGGAATGTCAGATTCAAATGCAATCTTGGGTAATCTTTACTTTTCATTAACACACACACACACACACACACACACGTGTGTGTGTATGTTACATGTTAATTCAAATCTAACATCATTAAATATATATATATATATATATATATAACGTGGTACAGTCTGTGACCCTGGGTTTCATGCATTTACCAGTCATCAGACAGAGTTAAGATTTAAAAAAAAAATATGATTAATATATATATATATATATATGTGTGTGTGTGTGTGAAAGAAATATGACTTGTAAACCAAACTTTGGCTGAATATCTATTTAATATAACATTTCACTCATTTATGAGGTTCAAAAGATAATGATTGGAGAAAAAAAATGTTTAATCTTTTAAAAATGATACTGGAAAAATCAATATAGTTGTTATAGCAACATCTCTCAGAACACCATTCATTACAGACCTTTAAAAATGGGGAAATGAAAACATACCCTTATGACCATTATCAACCCCTTTCACTCTCACTGGGATACCAGTGTCCTAGTTGAATTTAATTTTGAAAATTTACTCAAAGCTAACTAAACAGATGGAGAAAAAGCTAGACGGCATTTACACAAGACTGCTGCAAGCAATATTGAACAAGTCCTGGAGGCAGCACCCCACAAAGCAGCAGCTGTACAGCCACCTACCACCCATCATGAAAACTATCTAAATTAGACAAACCAGACATTCGGGACACTGCTGGAGAAGTAGGGACGAGCTCATAAGTGATTTACTCCTGTGGACCCCTTCACATGGCCAAGCAAAGGCAGGATGACCAGCTCGAACCTACATACAGCAGATCTGTGTTGATACGGGATGTAGCCCTGAAGACCTGCCAGAAGAAATGGACGACAGGGAGGGGTCGTGAGAAAGGGTCAGGGATATCCATATTGATGGCGCGACATGATGATGAAGATGATAATTTTGCATATTCCAATTTGGTAGTAAAATAGTTGAAGTTATGAAATTTGGTAGTGTCAATATTGTGTGTTAAACATATTTCTTACGCATTACTTTTTATTGTCATAGATTGATGAGTGAAACAAGTTAGAAAAAAAAACACTTTGAATTGGAAGATGAAGGAGGTGGCTAGTTAAAATTAATAATCCTATTAAAATAATTGACTGTAAGATTTAACCCATTGCTTATTAAAAGTAGCCAATTTAATTCAATACATGCAATTCAATGATTCTTTTATTTTCTCAATATGGTTGAATAGGTAACAACCTTATTTGTGCTTATAATGAGCCGACCATGTGGTGTAGTTTTAAGTTCAAATCCTTCTTCAAGCTACTTGAACAGATTTTGCTGATGATTTCTTTCTGTACATTTGTGAATGTTCCCAGGATTAAATCAATCAATTCATCTTGAAATAATTTTATTTTCAAAATCCTAACCTTTAAAAAAAATAAATAAATAAAAACACTAGTATTGTTTCTTTTGTGGATCTTTACAAAAATTCACATTGACTTGGTTTAGTTTTTTTTTTTTTTTTTTATTGCATGCATAAATTATGCCCATTCTCATCTTATACTTTCAACTGCACTTTCACTCTGTTTTTCCCAGCACATTTTTATCAGTCAGACAAAATACATCTATCTTAAATAAGAATCAGGATATTTTGTTTTAACACTTAAAAAGCAGAAAATTACTAAATCTCCTTTCAAACAAATTTAAATATAGTTTTGTTTTTTTGTTTGTTTGTTTGTTTTTGTTTTGGGGGGGGTTCCCCCCCTTTTAATCCGGAGTAGTTTACTTTCTCTTTTGACTGTAGTTGTAAAAGTGGAAATAAACAAGAATAACATACAAATTAACTCCCCCTCTTTCTTTAATATTACTTATTTCCAACATCTTATCTTTCATTCTTAAATTTCCAACACATTTTTAAATATCATTATTCACACTTGTGTGTGCGTATATATATATATATATATATATATATATATGTATATATATAAAAGAGGTTTATGGTTCTTACTAGGTCACTTGGTGAGTTAATGGAGGACCAAATGTTGCAGTATTGTTAAATAATGCTCAATATCAATGATAGAGCATTTTTATATATATATATATATATATATATATATATATATATATATTATTACATGGTATTGTCTATGACCCTGGGTTTCTTGCAATCACCAATCGTTGCATGAAACCCAGGCTCACTGACAGTACCATGTAATATGATATATATGTGTGTTTGTGTGTGTATATATATATATATATATATATATATATATATATAGCCCTACAACTGAATTTTGGAAAATTATTTCTGATAACACAATATTGGAGCAACAAAACAGCAAAGATTCCAGATTCTTAAAGCCCTGCACATTAGAAATAAAAGTCCCTACGTCAATAAAATTAATTTCTAATCCAATGCTAATTTATTCAAATGTCTTTTTCTACCATTGCCATTTATAGAACCGAATTAAAAAAGAAAAAAAAATGCTACAGCATTACAGCAGTATAAAAAAAACACTTAATTCTTACAAAGTTGTATTGCTTTTGCAATATACCCCCCAACCCCGAAGATTGCCTATGATGGGTTTGATAGTACTTGGATACAAATTAACAATGGAAAATTTATTAGCCAATTTTGGCTGGATATTATAACATCCATTTACCGGACATTGGCATGATGGTTAGCATGTTTGCCAATGGCCCGGAAGACCTGGGTTCAATCTCAGGTCGAGTCATACCAAAGACTCAAAAAATGGTACTTGATACTGGCTTGCTTAACACTCAGCATTATAAGGTACGGATCAAGAATAAAGTGGAGCAATTCAGGGAAAGGGATAGTGCCCTCCCCTACACCTTGGAGTAGTAGCTATCGAAAAGGGAGCCTTCAGGTCGCCCTCAACTACGATCGCCAACTTTACTTACTACTTTTATTATAACATCCATACAGCGACTAGAAAGGATCAAAATAAAAATATGTCAACAAAAGATGCCTATACTATTTAACTAAATGATATATGTGTGTGTGTGTGTGTGTGTGTGTGTGTATATATATATGTATATATATATAAAAATAAAATTTAAATATAAACAGGATATAAGACTGAAAAATGTTAACTGGGGTTGTTGAAATTGTAAATTTATTCAAGTTTAGAATAATTTCTATTTTTATTTGTTTATATCATTTATTTACAATAAATTACTCACTTGTTTAAACCAAATTTGGCATAAGGTTGATGCCGTCTGATTAGTTCTGAGATCTCACTATCAAAAACCCATAAATATTTAATTCTATTATTTTCCACACTTGGTAAGGTAGTATTAGCCTAAATTTAAAAGATTTCTCTGCCATTTTTTAAGGCCATCACACATTGAGATAAAATAAATATCCTCTTAGTATTTCTATATATGGCTGCAACAGAGACATGGAAGGGTGTAAATGAAAATAGGGAGAGAGAAAAGTGAATCTTTACAAGAAGCAGATGGCTAAGACAATGGGTAAGTGATGTGTGATGGACAATGAGAGACAGATCCTCACTTAAGAACCAGATCTTCTTCTTGGGTAATGCCTGGAAATATTTTAAACTAACAATTACTGAAACATTGGTTAAAATTCAGTGAAAAAGGATGGGATCCTTAACTGTACTGGTAGATAGACATTTGATTAAGTATAATATTTATTTTCTTATCTGATATAATTTGATAACATAAATTTATTCGTCTCACAGGTATTTGTATATTTTTATATTTTCAAAGAAGTTGAAGTAAACAGAAACCTAACGACTTATTCATAGATTTTATGCAGTTGGAATGAAATTTTTTTAAATAGCGGGGTGGAAAGTAATAGTGACTGTATTTATAACACTATGTAAGATAAATTTTGTTCCTGGATGATGTGAGTTATTTCTTGATTGCTTATGTTGAAAAATTTTGTTTTTGTACCCTGGATAATGAAACTTAAAAATTAACCTATTTTCTTTATTAAAAAAACTGAAAATTTGCAAATTTTCATTTTTATGATAAAATCTTAATAAAACAACATATAAATAAAAATATTCAGAAGATAATACTTTTTTTTTTTTTAGATTTCAGACTGTAATGTAAATTACTTTCTGATGTCAGCCCCCAATTATATTATCTCATTATGTTTTCATTACATACTCCTTGATAGCACAAAAGCAAAGTTTGAAGAGAAAATTTATTTTAAGCAACTGAGAAATAATACTCTTCTGTCCAGGAACAAGAAAGTAAAAATTTGTTACATAATGTAATCTGTATTAAGAAAATTTTGGTTATTTTTTTCAAAAAAATGATAAATAAATAAAACTCTTAAAGTATTCATGAGTCTAGGGTATTTGTTTATAAAAAGCTTCCCCTCTCTGTCTCTCTCGATATATATATATAACTGCAAATCTCCATTCTTGTCTTGCTCACATTACTTTCATTATATAGAATGTTTTTTTTTTTAAATAACTGCTTAAATGCATTGCTTTTCACATTTTTAACAAAAATATTTTAAGACTAATTAGCTTTTTTTTGTTTTGTTTTGCTTTTTTTTTCTTTGTAAATTTTGGAAAATAGGTTTCTTTTTTAATCTGTTTCATAAACAAAAACAAAAAAAGAAATCAAAATGTTTTAGCATTTTAATTTGAATCAATCCTTATAAATCATACAAAAACAAAACCGGTTTCATTTTATTTCTAATATTTTTCTAAACAATAAGTACTTTACTGCTGAATCAAATAAATTCTTGTTCGTCCATTTCAAAATGATTGATATTGCTTATTTTACAAATGCTCTTTCATTTTTTTTCTTTTCTTTAGAAAAGTGAATAAGTCATACCGAGGCCGATCCTGTCCTATTGTCGTCCACTGCAAGTATGTATTTCTTTTTTATTTAATTAATTCTTTTTTTTACTTATAAAATGTTGTGGGTCCCTGGCTGAAAAAAAAAAAAAGACTATGTAAAATGTTGTTATCCGTTATTTAGCAGGTTACTGGCTGTTGATTATGAGCAGTGGTGATATAAAAATATTGAATTCCTGGGCAGAATCCAAGCCGCTATATGAACACTGGCTATTCAATTTCTAAGTGCTGAAAATTCATTTTATAATAGTTTTTATTATCTTTATTTTTTCAGATGACTTGTTGGTTGGTCTATTCATTCTTTTGTATATGTCATGAACCATATATTCCCTTTGATTTTTAATTTTAAAAGCAGTTAAATCATATGTCTAAATTTCTGAGATGAAGCTTGTTGATTTTTATCATTAAGGGTTTTCAGACTATTGTCTTCATCTTTATTGTTATTTCCACAAGGTTTCGGCTGATATGTCCTCCGGCCTTCTTCAGGTGTTTGTTGAACTCGGGAACCTTCACGGAACTTCGAACTACATCCTTTATTGAATCCACGAGGGTTGCCTGTTTTGATTCCGTTAGCCATAACCGGGTACAAGGGTTAAGTATTCCTGTATTGTTATGCCATGTGTCCTGCTGGACATGGCGTAATGGTTATAGGCGTTGGTTCCCTAAGCTTCTAAGGAGACAATCATCTGGAGGTTGAAGGTTCAATCCTGACTATAGGCGAGTAACAATACAGGAATACTTAACACTTGTACCCGGTTATGGCTAAGTATTCCTGTATTGTTATGCCATGTGTCCTGCTGGACATGGCGTAATGGTTATAGGCGTTGGTTCCCTAAGCTTCTAAGGAGACAATCATCTGGAGGTTGAAGGTTCAATCCTGACTATAGGCGAGTAACAATACAGGAATACTTAACACTTGTACCCGGTTATGGCTAACGGAATCAGAACAGACAACCCCCGTGGATTCAATAAAGGACATAGTTCGAAGTTCCATGAAGGTTCCCGAGTTCAACAAACACCTGAAGAAGGCTGGAGGACATATTGGCCAAAACCTTGTGGAAATAATAATTATAGTTTTTTACTCATAAAAAAAGTAAAATTATATCCAAGAAGTCATCGTAAGACATGTGGGACACTGCTGGAGAAGCAAAGACGAACTCCTAAGTGACATTCTCCTATGATTCCCTTCATATGGACATGTCAGTGTTTGCCAATCAATGAGAACTTACTTACAACAGTTCTGTGTGGACACAGAACGTAGTCTGAAAGACCTCCTGGAAGTGATGGATGATGAATACAGATGGAGAGAGAGAGAGAGAGAGAGAGAGAGCACTGTGACTTGGTGATGATATCCTAGAAATGTTCTCTTTTTTTTTAGCAACCATTACATTCAAATATTTTGCAACAGTAGCAAGTAATAAATCACAATTTAGAACCCTGAGTATGACACTAAACTGTCTTTGGTGGTGAGGCTCCAGTTCTGGTGCTCTGAAAAGAGTGGAGTCACTTCTTTGTTACTATTACCCCAAGGTCCACCATGACCTGGAGGAGTAGTACTTGTTAAAGTTTCATTCTTAAAACAGTGATATTGTAACTAAGTATGAAGTGTTGAATTATTAGTATTTAGATCAGAACAGTTCATTCTTAGCAAAGGATTACAATAAGGAGGCGCTCACTGTGCAACAGTTATTATAAGAAATGGACCCAGGGACCTGAGTTCAAATCCTGAACCAGGCTTTTTGTATTTTACATAGCACTAATAGTGTTAATTATATGAAATGGATCCAGGGACCTGAGTTCAAATCCTGAACAAGGCTTTTTTGCATTTTACATAGCACTAATAACCTTGGAAAAGATTTGAATCTAACTATCCCCCCCACAACCTTGGGTGAATAGTAGAATAAACTAGGCACTTTATCCTTGATATAGCAACTTATCTAGGAGAAGGAAAACTAAATTTAGACCAAAGGGGCTTTCTTCTGATTAGTAAAACCACTTTCAGAGCTCCTCTCCCTCCTCCTTATATATTTCATATAGTTATATATATATATATATATATATATATATATATATATATATGAATAGTTACCTGAAACAATGTATGCCAAAAAAAAAAGGTCCAACATTAAATAACTCAACAAGAGTTGATATGCTGTAAAATAATTCAGAAGGGACTGATTGTTTGGTTGATTTTAATGGCATTTCAACTCCTCCAGGGCTTATTTTATGCCTAGAAATTAAGGAATTGCTGTCATTGTATATTTACACTTATATTTTTTGTGTAATGGTTTCTTAAGAGTTTTTTAGGGGGGTTTTGCTCACATTTGTGATATCAGGTATTCTTATTTAATACAAATAATTATATAGTTTCAAGTAATTATCTATTTAATAATAGTCATTTATATACCAACTGTACCTTTGCAAAGGGGTAAAACCCTACCCCCAAAAAGATCACTTGTGGGCCATGGGTGGTGATTTGTAATGCTTGAAGATGGGGTCCTGGTGGCTGAATAGTCTGTGACCCAGCAATCAAATTGGTCATGTGACCTGCAACGTGCCACTTTAACCCTTATTGGGCTAGACAGATGATTGTATGGTCATGTCAAGCCCTAGCGCCTATATGATTGTCCCAATAGTATTCTTCGATTTGCTCTTGTAGCAAACTAGTACCCAACCGTATTTTATCTTAAAGGTGCAAGAATGCAATGGGGTTAAGGATCAATTGCACTAAGTAACTGTGTGCAAGCAAATGAGCTTTAACTTGTTTAATAATAAAGTTAACTACAAACTCTTCGCTTACAAATCATATATTTTTTCTTTCTTTTTTCATCATACAACGTGTGAAAGCACGTGCAATACCATGTCCTCATCAGCCGCCAACCAGGGGTGATAACACAGTTTTGGTAGCTCAAGGTGGTACTGCCACTCCTGGTACTACCAAGCAGCTTTTGCCACCGGACAGGGTATTAAGAGAATTATATATATATATATATATATATATATACGCCAGATCAATTAAGAGCAGAGACTACATTGGACGTTAATCTTCATTTTTAGTGTGCAGTTTGTGATTTAAAAAAAAAAATGCGTTTACTTTCAACGGATGATGTTATTACGCGTTTACAGTAACCGTTTCTTACGTAATCACACGGGAAAGGTGATTCCACGTGTATTTCCTTTATGCTGAAAACTTCTCACTTTTGACCAAATCCAACTTGATGCATATCGCACCGCGGTCTGAAGACGATTTGAGGCAACTTTCAAACTGCGGCCAGTGATTTCTATTTTTGAAAGAAACGAAATGACTGAGTGACCTATAAAACCATGACAACCAACCTCAATAGGAATCACATGGCATATCCAACCTTTTTCTACGCAGTCGGCACACAGTGTCTCGTAGCGGTTTTTCTTCTGCCCGTGTGCTTCCTCTCGGTTTTCTTTCCAGGGGACAGTCAATTCTATGAGTAGGACACTCTTCTTTGAATATATATAATATATAATATGTATATTTGTAAACAGAATTTGATATTAAACAACTACTAAAGGTTGATATGGCCTTTAACAAAATCAACCAACTGACTAACATTCTCTTTTGACAGGATGTGAAACAGTTGCATATTTCTTTTAATTTCCTCAAACCTTTGACTCTATATAAATTTTCTGTTTAGGAGCTCTGATGAGAATTGAGAGAGCTGCACTTGCACTCTCCTGTGTTTCGCCAAAACGTTGAATACAAAAGATCAATGTTACAGTCTAATATTCTCTTCAGAATTTATTAGGTGGCTCATTAAAGTCTCTTTTTCAGAAAGTGTTGGCAGTTTACCTATGATAAAGAAAGGGTTAATAGATATTCTAAACTGCTTTTATATTCTCTTAAAAAGGGACAGATATGGTAATTTAGATTGAATTTGCCAGTTTGTTATTTTTTTTTTTTTTTTTTTTTTTTTTTTTGGACCGTTTTTACAGACTTGTCAGATTCAAATTTTCATTGGATCTTGACATTTAAGTTACTAAACTTAAAAAATAAGATAAAATAGAATAAGACTTTCATGTGGGAATGTAAACAATGGAAAAAAATCATTCGGTTATAGTTATTAATTCTTTTTTTCTTTTTTTTCCTTTGTTGGACACCTTCCATATTTTATGGTATGAAGAAATATGTATTACATTTTGACATATAACAATTTTCAGAGAGAATTCTGTGATGATGAAAAATACCAAAGAAAAATAAAAAGATGGCTGTTAATGTATTTCCCCTAACTGATGAAAAATCACAAACTAATGAATTTTATTAAGTGATTCTGCTTCACTTTCAGACAGAACACAGGAAATAAAATGGAAACATCAAATTTAGATGATTCTCTCTCTTTCACACACACACACACACACACACTCTCTCTCTCTCTCATGAGAGAATGAATTTAATATCACCAGAGGATAGCTTCTTTGCTGAGGAAGCCATTTTGGAACCCATATTAGAGAGAACACTTTATTTGAAATATTATCATTGCTGTAAGAATTCTTTTAATTGGAGATGCCAGTTGAACTTTGCCCTTCAACTTCCAGCATCATTAACATTTTCTGACATAGTTTATAGCCATATTTTTTTCTGCTCATAACTGATTTCATTATTTTTATTGTTAGCTGTATTTTTTTTCTTTCTTGCTGTCATGAAATAATTCTTTTCCATCTTGTTAATGTACTTAGATCTGCAGCTGAAACCGACACCTTGAATTAAACTTCATTGTCTCATCTGAATCTAATTTTCTTACAAAGCTAACAGTCTTTTTCTCAAAATGATATATAATTAACACTTCTTGTCCAGAATAACCTTTATTATTATTATTATTATTATTATTATTATTATTATTATTATAATACCACCTCAGCATTTCTTTCTCATATTTATGAACCATTTAATCAAATTTAAGCACTCCTCTTATTTCCTCTTTGTCAGTTATATTTTCCACACCAGGCAGTGAAACGGATGAAATAATAATATATAATAATTCTGCTTGTCTATTTGTTCACACAAGCTCATCCTCATTCCCTTCCAGCAGTCAAGTGGGGTATTTTTTTTTACATCGTGTTTTGATCTGAAGAAGCAACATCTGTATTCAACTCTACTGGAATTTCCCTCGTCTCTCCTCACTAAGTATAAACATAGATTAGTGTATATTGGTTTGCTGAAGGTCTTAGGAGCTCCAGCAAAGTGCTGTTGAATGTGGAAAAGGAAAAAGATGAGCCCCAAAGATTCCTCTAGACCAGCAATATTGTTATCCATAAAATAGAAGATGCAACTATATATTGATCTTATATTTTTGGTAGAATTAAATGCTAACAAATGATTTGTGTATTAGGTTTGGTTTCTTTGTTTAATGGCATATCAATCTTCATGGGCTATTTAATACCAAAGCCATCCTTGTAGAAAAACAGTAATGGTATTATAGGGGTTCATGCCTTTCCCAAGCATATTGATCTGAAA
The DNA here is from genome assembly GCA_963585895.1 of Sepioteuthis lessoniana. Taxonomy (NCBI): domain Eukaryota; kingdom Metazoa; phylum Mollusca; class Cephalopoda; order Myopsida; family Loliginidae; genus Sepioteuthis; species Sepioteuthis lessoniana. The sequence continues at coordinate 16,012,110 of OY757919.1, forward strand.
ATTAAGTTATAGCAAGACTAATGTTCAAACTTGCTAACTACAATGTCATAATCAAGAATATTAGCCACTATGCTACACAAACTCTCCGTATTATATAAATTATCGTATATTTTTGTATTATCTATTGCAAAGCTAACAATAGGATTTATATGTAATAAAATAGAAAATCTTTCTTTTGTGCTTAAATAGCTCCTCTTGATGTTTTTTTTTAATTTGTTCTGTGGAATTTTCATGGTTCCAGCTAGTTACATATGAAGAATGTATGAAAATATATTTTCTGTAAACATGCAACTCAGTGGGGGGGGTCCCTGTGGTGTAATAGTTAAAGTGCTGGACTGCACATTATTACGTTCACTTTCAGACTAATAGTCATAGGAAAGGCATGAACCCCTTATCCCCCCAGCTATGGGTCAAATAGTATCACCACTGTTCTTCTACAAGGATGGCTATGAAAGTAGATATACCGTCAAACAAAATAATATCATTAATCATCTTTACCAACCCCTCCGCTCAAGCAGGATATGACATAAGCGAAGTTTAACAGGTTTGAATTCAGAGTTTTCTTTCTCCTAGACTAGTTGCCTCACCAAGGCTGAAGAACCTAGTCTGCCCTACTATTTACCCATAGCTGGAGGGAGGATAATTGGATTCATACCTTTCCCAAGGGTATTAGTGCTATGTGAAATGCAATCAGTCTCGTCCAGCATTTGAACTCGTATCATCGTGTCCATTTCCTACGACGATAACCATTACACCACGGGCACCATCATTAATCTACAAACTTAAAATTATGGTTTTCATCATAGGAAATTAGCAACCCAAGTTCAATTTCCACAATGTTTGCATTTTGCTTATTGTTAATGTCCTTTGAGAAAGGAACGAATCTATCTGTTCTTCCTCCAGTTATTTGAAGTTTTGTTCTTTCGTCTTGATTAAGCAACCAATCAAAATTTTGAATTCAAACCAGATGTGCTCTACTTGAAAATTGACCGTCACATCCTACTTGTGTTAGAGATCTTTGTTGACTACACGCATACATGGATTTTTTATTCTTGATAAAAGAGAATATTTATAGTTTGAGTGTTAATTTGGAGTGATGATCGTAAAAGACATTTAAATCAAAGTTGTGTTTTTCATTTCAAATAAATATCAAAAACTGACTATAAAATTTAATCTTTATTATTCTAGTGATGGCTGTGGTCGAACTGGAACATATGCTCTTATGGATATGGTACTTAACCGTATGGCTAAAGGTAAGCAAGCAAACCTTTTTTTAATGAATCTTGAACTATGTCATTTATTTCTCTCAAATCAATCAATCAATATGGGTGCTATTTAATTATATGTGCATTATTCTTGAAATTCATGTTTATGATGTTATAAGTTAACTTAATGCATCAGTCATTATTAATTTTCAATTTGCTTAGTCGACTGGGGCTGTAGAATACACCAACTGCATCTCTGCAGAATGGTAAGACTACCCCAATGAGTGTCGTAGATATGACACTAAACAATCTGATCGTAAGGTGCCAGTAATGTGAGATCTTTGGGGAATGCAGAGTACCCCTTCATTGCCCCCTGGTCCACTCTGGACTGGAGTGGTAGCACTTGATAGGGTCCTATCTATGGGTCAAATAGAACTAAACAGTGTACTTATGCTGAACTGAATTGTTTGAAATAGAACTGTTTAACATATAAAAATGGATTTGGTATTAATAACCTACAATGGTTGATGTGCCATAAAACCAAACCAAACCAAACCATTAATTTTCAATTGTATTTTCTTTTATCTTTAAATTTTTAAATTCCAATTTGTTTGGCTTGTCATTCTATGAAAGTAAAGAACAGTGGAGATTGGAAATAATGATAATAAAAGACTAATACTGGTAGTATAGAGATTCCAAAAACCTCTAGCTCTGTAACTCACTGGATTAAGCAGCTTGGCACTTCCAAGTCAAAAGATTAAACTTCATTTCTGTTTTTCATTGTTGTAAAATGATGACTTGAATGAGTTACAATTTATAAAAAATTATTATTTTTTTATAAATTGTAACTCACTCAGATGGTAAGGCTTCCCTTTACTGTCATCACTCCCAGGTCCACTCTAGCCTAGAGTGGTAGCACCTGATAGGGTCCTATCTATGGGTTAAATAGAACTAAATAATGTACTTATGCTAAACTGAATTGCTTAATATAGAACTGTTTTCACATTTAACTGTATGTAAACAAAAAACTGTATTTATGCTAAACTGAATTGTTTGAAATAGAAATATTTATGTGTATAAAAATGAATTTGGCATTAAATAACCTACAATGGTTTGATTTTATGGCTTATCAACCAAACAAAATTTATACATTCAAATTTTTTTTTTTATTTTGTTTACACATTTATGAAAATTAATGATACATACTACTTTTTTTTTTTAACCATTAATATTTTCTGTTAAATAGTTTTTGTTTTTAAATTCAGTCTACACATTTTTGAAAATTAATATTTTCTGTTAAATATATTTTTTAATTTGCAAATTGAATAGATAACACACATCACTTTTTATCCAGATTCAAACTTCCTTTAAAGTATTTTTGTCAAGAAGCTATGCATTTATTTTTCCTTTAAACACACTTAAATGTATATCAGTCAGAAAGTGAACACAACAATCTGGAGGGGGGGAATGGTTTCATGCCTTTTCCTAGGCCATTAGCACAAATGCCAAGTGGGAAATAAACACCCATTTCAACCACAAGACCTTAAATATTAGTTTAAACATTCAGAGGCAATGAGATAGGCTCTGAAATAAGTAAATAAAGTTAGGGACCTTAGTTGAGGGTGACTTAAAGGCTCCCTTTTCAATAGCTACTACACCGAGCTGTAGGGGAGGGCACTACACCTTTCTCTGGATTGCTTCACTTTACCCTTGATACGTACCTTATAATTTTGAGTGTTAAGCAAGGCGACATCAAGTACCATTTTTTGAATCTTTGGTATGACGCGACCTGGGATTGAACCCGTCTCTTGGACCGTCGGTGAACACTCTACTCATTATGCCAATGACTCTGTATAATAGATATTAGTATATTAAAATTGATTACACAAATGTGTCTATTGTTGTTGTTGAATAGATAATCATTGAAAAAATGACAGCTTTTGAAAATAAAAAGTGGCAGGTGCTGTTTGGGTCTTTAGCCCTCTCAGAGGTACAAATTGCCATCAGCTATTCCCTCTGTTTGCCTGTAATCACCATTTCATAACCTTCCAAATGAAGTCTTTTGTTCAGTCTTCTTCCTCTTGAGAGGCAACCATGGTCATCAAATATCAATGATCTGCCTTAAGGTAAGCATTGTTTGCTGATGACTCAGCTAAAATCTATTTTGTATAGTGAAGCAATTTTGTTATTTGCTTGTTCTTTGAATGAACCTTTGACATGTCTTTCCATTCTCCTATTAAAGAAAGGAAAGTCACATTTTATGGATCACTGGTTATGGATCTTTTAACCATGATTATTATAGACCTTTTTTTCTTTCCTCCCTTCCCCCTGCAACAAGCAAGTTTCCCAGAATAAAGAAGAGTTCAAGGTATGGGACAAGCATAACCACTCTCCTATCATGCAGAAACTGTCAGAAATGTTAAAACAATACATTTCCACTAATGACTCACTTTCTTGTCATCCAATTTGACCTGCACTGGCACACCTAAATTCTCTCCTACCCCTACTCTTCACTTTAAGAATTACAATTATCATATTTACCAACCCCTCCGCTCAAGCAGGATATGACACAAGGTCAATTTTTAAGTGGAGTTTAACAGGTTTGAATTCAGAGTTTGCCTTCTCCTAGACTAGTTGCCTCACCGAGGCTGAAGAATCCAGTTTGTCCTACTATTTACCCATCGCTGGGGGGAGAATAATTGGATTTATACCTTTCCCAAGGGTATTAGTGCTATGTGAAATGCAGTTAGCCTGGTCCAGGATTTGAACTCGTGTTGCCATGTCCATTTCCTATGACGATAACCATTACACCATTTTTTTTTTCTTATTGCTCTTTGGGTTTAAGAAAGTTGCCAAATTCAAGTGTTGAAAGAGATCTTCCATGGCTTTCTTCTCTCCATCTTTGGATACCTTCTTTGAACCTTTAAGAGAGAGAAAAACATGTTCTCTATTGATGCAAGCAAAAAGGTTTATTATCTTTCTTGACCTTTGAGCAGCTGTCTTGTTCAATACTTGCCTTCCTTTAAACTATATATATACCCAACTCCTTTATCATCACAAGCAGATCAATTATTATGTGGAGTGAAGCTGGTTTGAATTAAGTCTTCCTTCTTCTAGATTGGTTGTCACTAACAAGGCTCTCCATTTATCTGGGAAGAAAAGAGATTAATTCATGCCTTTCCTGAGCAATAATGTGAGATATAAACAGCCTCTACAAGGATTTGAACTCAAGTCCCTTCCACCTAGCTATGAATGGCTTTGGCATTAAATAACCCACAATGTTTAAAGACTTTGTGGGTTATTTAATGCCATGGGTTAAACAGTATCCCAGCTATTCTGCTTAATGAATGTCTTTGGCAATAAATAACCCACAAAGTCTTTAAACATTGTGGGTTATTTAATGCCAAAGCCATTCATTTTAACCCATAGCTCGGTGGAAGGGACTTGATTTTATGGCATATCAACCATTGCAGGTTATTTTATGTCAAATCCTGTTTATATATTAGATGTATGATTTGTAAACTCTTTGTTGATAACATACTCAAATGAGCCTGGGGGGTGACCTTGTGGTGTAATGCTTAAAGCGAGGGACTTCAAAATCGTAGTGAGTTCGAACTTCAGTTGTGCTATTACGTTCACTTCCAGGCAAATACCCTTGGGAAAGGTATAAACCCCCTTATCCTCCTAGCTATGGGTTAAATAGTACCACTACTGTTCTTCTAGGAGAATGACTTTGGTATTAAATAACCTTCAAAGGTTGATATGCCATTAAACAAAGAACCCAAACATTTATAAATAAATCAAACTTCAGTATTAAATAACCCATAAGGAGTTGATATGCCATTAAACAAATAAACCAAAACAAAGAACAATTAGACAACATTTACACTGTGGCTATAAGGGAACTAAACTTCTTTTTCATGTAATAGATTTTGAAAGAAAAGATTTTCTTTGTTGTATGAATTCTAATTGTTTATATGGGGGAGTCCTCGTGGTGTAATGGTTAAAGTGATGGACTGCAAAATCGTAGTAAGTGAGTTCAAACTCCAGTTGCACAATTACGTTCACTTTCGGGCAAATACCCTTTGGAAAGGTATGAACCCCCTTATCCTCCCAGCTATGGGTTAAATAGTACCACTACTGTTCTTCTAGGAGAATGGCTGTGGTTGATATGCCATTAAACAAAGAAACCAAACCAACCAATCAAATGAGCCTGAACTTCAAATCATTCAACTAATAGAAATAATTTTATTTACTATTAATCATTTATTGGCATTCAGTTAAATGGTTTTAAGTGTTTTTATATAAAAGTAACAATTTAACATCAATTATTTATTTGTTTACCAGCTCATTAGCCTAGTGGGTAGAGTGTTTGCCAATGGTCCAGGAGACCCGGGTTCAGTCCCAGGTTGCGTCATACCAAAGACTTTAAAAATGGTACTTGATACCTCCTTGCTTAGCACTCAGCACATATCTAGGGTAAAGTGGAGCAATCCAGGGAAAGGAGTAGCGCCATCGAAAAGGGAGCCTTCTGGTCGCCAACTTTACTTACTTATTTATTTGCAAACATTTAAATGATTTGTAAGGGAATAGTTTGTTGGTGATTTCTTTTTTTAATTTTTTAGAACTAATTTGTTAGCAAACTAGAATTGCTATTGTTTCTACACGATTGAATGGTTTCAACTATTGCTATTTAACACTAATAATTCTATTCAATTTTAATCATTTGTTTGCTGATACTAAAGTGGTTACAAGTATTGCTATTCAACACTATTCATTTGCACACAAAAAGTTTTACATATTCTGATTTGTCTTGGCATCTGCATGGAAAATAAAAATCGTTTTTTGGTACAGTTCCACCAATACCAGTGATAAAACAGATATCCCCATAAGAGGCTATTGTCCTTTCTTAACCCATTCCAAAGCACAACGTTCCAATCATCGTTGAAGGAGGGAATGATCAAATAGGCAAAAACGAAACTAACACATTTTTCTTAAACAACTTACCACAAAGAAATAGTGAATGTCTAGCAGAGTTTTCCCTAAAGAACAGTCTTACAAGCCTAAATTTTTTTTTTAAAAGTGGGGGTGGAGAAAAACTATGGACCAACAACTACTAAAACATCGCTAGACAATGAGTAGGAGTATCTTCCGATCTCAGAATCGTCTCAACAAAGATACGCCTTAGTCTATGCACAAATAAGTAACAAACCAAACTATGTGTTATGATTGGTCTTCACTTACCAAAAAAGGTATAAGCAATAGTTATACGATAACTGTAAGAAAAAGCATTTGATAATCTTTGGAAGCCATCTAAAACACTCCGAATGACAAATATGAAAAATTTGGTTGAAGAGAGACAATGACAATTAGCATAGCAGACAGTTAATGAAGAGAGCAGAAGCAAGAATACCTCGAGAACAAAACTAAACAGTAAAATCCAAGAATAAAGACTACAAAAGTGGAAAGAACATTTCAAAAATCTACACGGAAACACTACTGAAATCACTGACAAACTTATAATTGTATTTCAACATCACTCGTTTGTTTGCACACAGTTAAATGGTTTGAAGTATTGCTATATATCACAGACAATTTAATTAAACATGTCATTTGTTTGCACACAGTTTAAATATCAAACAGTTCTATTTAACCCATAGGTAGGACCTTCTCAGGTACTACCATTTTGGGTTAGAGTAGACCTGGGAGCAATGGCAATGAAAGGGAACTCAACATTCCCCACCATCATATGATTTAATGTCATATCCCGGACTCTTGTTGAGAGTGGGGTCTTACCTCTCTTCAGAGATGCAGTCTGTGTATTCTACATCCGCAATCAACTGGGCTGTATGATTTGTAAACAAATAGCTTGCACACAGATGGTTTCAAGTATTGCCATTTAATATTAATTCAATTTAATATCTATCATTTTTTTTGCACACAGGGAAGGGATTTTTAGTATTGTTCATGCTAATAGTTTCATTTGTCCGCAGTTGAATTGTTCCAAGTATTGCTATGTAATACCAATTATTCAATTTTTGCCCACAGTTATACAGTTTCAAGTATTCCTGTCTAACACGAATAATTCTATTTAGTATTAATCATTTGTTGTTTGTTTAAGTTTTATGGCATATCAACCTTTGTAGGTTATTTAATGCCAAATCCATTTTTATACAAATAATCAGTTCTATTTCAAACAATTCAGTTTACCATGAGTACACAGTTTAATTGTCAAAAACATTTCTATTCCAAGCTATTCAGTTCAGTATAAGTGTAGATTTTGTTTACACACAGTTAAATGTCACATCAGTTCTATTTTAAACAATTCAGTTTAATGTAAGTACAATTTCAAAACAGTTCCATTTCAGTTTAGCATAAGTACACAGTTTGTCAAAAACATTTCTATTTCAAGCTGTTCAGTTTCGTCAAACAGTTCTAATTCAAACAATTCAGTTTAGCATGGGTACACAGTTTTGTTCTATTTAACCCATAGATAGGGCCCTATCAGGTGCTACCACTCCGGGCCAGAGTTGATCTGGGGACAATGGCAATGTAGGGGTACTCCGCATTCCCGGAACTATAGTGTCATATCCAGCACACTTGGTGGTGGGAGGGGCTTATACCTCCACAGAGGTGCATTTGGTGTATTCTACAGTCTCAGCCAACTGGGCTGGATAAGTTTTGGTTTCTTTGTTTAATGCCATATCAACTTTCATGGGTTATTCAGTGCCAGAGCCATCCTTGCAGAAAGACAGGTACTATTTAACCCATAGCTGGAAGGGATAAGGTTAGGTTTGGCTTTATGGCATGTCAACCATTGTATGTCATTTAATGCCAAATCCTTTTTATACATGTATTAAATATATGATTTCTTAACACATTTTGGAGAGGTAACATTTTTAAACAATTCAGTTCAGCATAAATACACAGTATTTTGTTTAAATACAGTTTTTACATTTAATTGTGTGTAAACCAAAAAGTTCTATTTCAAACACTTTAACTGATCAGTCATTTTTTTTTTTTTTTTTGCACATTTAAAAGTAAAAACAGTTCTATTTCAAACAATTCAGTTTAGCACACATATACAGTTTAGATGTCAAACAGTTCTATTTAACCCATAGATAGCACTTGATAGGGTCCAATCACCCAAGCCAGAATGGACCTGGGAGTGATGGCAATGAAAGGGTACTCCGCATTCACCAAGAGTATTAATCTAAACATGAATACAATAGCATGACTAGAGTTTGAACTTGCTTGCTGTAATTTAGCCATGGGAACTTCTCCCATGAATGATAAGCATCAGAAAATGTAATTTTGATTTTTGTTGTTTATGGTAATTTTTTAAGTGACTTTGCTTGAAAGTGAACTTTTTGTTATTTACAGGTGCAAAAGAAATAGACATAGCTGCAACTTTAGAACACATTCGAGATCAAAGGATGAGCATGGTGAAAACAAAAGTAAGTTACCAATGAATGTCGACCATAGTATTATTTATGTGTGTTTGTGCCTCCCTCGTTTTTCTGTCAGACATGGAGAGTAAACGGCTTTACCTTGCCAATCAATGATGCGTTTGTAGAGGGTTCGCATTCAAAGTTTTCCTTCTAGACAAGTTGCCCGACAGCTGAAGGGTGATGCATTAGATTTGTCTTTCGCCTGGCCATTCTGAAATGAAATGAGTTAGATTTCTGCATTCTAAATTATCTCCTATAAGTTGAGATCTCAAGCTATAGTAAGTTAACTGGTCTAGGATATCAATTTTTAAGTGGAGTTTAACAGGTAGGAATTCTAAGTTTTCCTTCTCCTAGGAATCTAGTCTGCCCTAATATTTACCCAAAGCTAGAGGAAGAATAATTGGATTTGTACCTTTTTCAAGGGTATTAGTGCTATTGAGATATATATATATATATATATATATATATATATATATATATATATGTCTTATTTTTATTGTCAAAATTTAGGAAGCCATTGTTTGTTTAATTTGAGGAATTGTGCTCTATTAAAAGTTTTTTTTATAGCTTTGATCTAATAGGGATCTGGCTGTTCACTATTATAGTTTAAAAAGGCCGGAATTTGTAGGCTTTTTATTTTATCTTGAAAAGTGGTGAAAGTTTTTTTTTTTTTTTTCAGTGTTGATTGGGACATCAAGAAAGAGGAGTTTATTAAATTTTAAAATGGATTTAAGTTCAGAGGCATATTTAAGATTTCTATATATGTTTTTACACTTTTGCAGTACACATAAAACTAATTTACTAATTAGAAACAACCACTTTTGACTAAAATAACAGCTATTAGTCAAACAAAAGTTGTATATGAATTTACTTGACTCTAAATAGAATGTTGAACAACCATTGAATTCCTCTATTGGTTAAACTACTTGTACTTCATCTTGGCTGATCAGAGGGATTAGAAATTGTCATATCATTTTAAACCTCAATATGCTAAATTCTATTGAAATTATTTCACAAGACCAAAAGTAAAAATTTAAAAACAACAAACAAAAGACTGAAAAATCAAAAACCCAACTCAATAAGATCTTCTTTGAACAATGATTGGGAGTTCTAAATATATATTTAACTTGTAGAATTTCACTCTTTCTAAGTTGATGTCATCTGGTACCTCACCGACCAATACCAATTTCTTCATGACTGTTGCACACCAAAAAATGCTTGAATAAAAATTAACCTTGTTTGGTATTATTTTATTTTTCTTAGGATTCATTCTTGAAAATGGCTGGAGACACAGTTGAAAGCATTTAAATACTAGGATTTTTCTTTAAACAAAGGAGTTGTAAATATATTCAACAATTAGAATCAATTCTACACACAGTTGAATGTAGAACTAATCAATATAATAAATTGCCAAGCTTAGGAGGTGCCCGTGGTGTAATGGTTATTGTCATAGGAAATGGACATGGCGACATAAGTTCAAATCCTGGACGAGACTGAATGCATTTCACATTGTACTAATCTAAGAAACACCGCTTAAAATTGACCCTGTGTCGTATCCTGCCTGAGCGGAGGGGTTGGGTAAATATAATAAATTGCCAAGCTTAATTTTGGCACAAGGCCAAAAGTATGGGAGTACCCAAATAGTCTGCTAGTTTAGCTTGATAACTAATTATTATATGGCACAAAGCACCTCCAGTGTATGTGTGTCGTTAAAAAAAAAAAAAAGAATTTATTGAAATACCTGCATTTTTTACCATTATATTTGACCAAGAGTTTTTCTAAATTTTTCAGGAGCAGTTCCAGTATGCCCTGTCTGCAGTGGCTGAGGAAGTCCATGCCATCTTGAAAGCTCTTCCACAGTAAGGATAAAAGATGTGACTCATAGGCCTGACCCCAGTTGGACTTCACTCTCACCCATACTTGACCTCTGGATCACCGCACGCGCTCTCATGGGACATTGAACAGAAAGATGATAAAAATAAAATCCTAAGACTATTGGAATAATATTATCACTACTACTACTACTATTAATACTGCTAATAATAATAATGATGATATTAATATTATTAATAAATTATATATTACCAAAAAAGAATTTTAAAATAAAATAAAATGAAAAGCTATATTATCCCTTTTTTTCTCCTGTTTCAGTTCTCATCCCATTGAGAAAAAACTACTTCCAAAAATATATAATTAAAAAAAAAAAAAAAAAAAAAAAATACTACCAAGAATTAGTTTGTTTGTTGGGATGTGATTAAAAGAAAAGAACTTGCTCTCTTATCAGCTATTTTTAGTGATGGGAGTTTTATTTTTATTTTGTTTGTTTTTTTTTCCTCTTCCTCTCTATCTATCTTCACCTGAACTATGCAAAAAAGGTGGTTTCTGGTTTGTCTCCTTGATTTGTGTTCCAGAACTTCTAGCCAATATCCTGGGCCCCCTCCCATAAACAACAAAGAAAAAAAAACTGTTTTAAGACATGCAGCTACACAGAAGAGTATTTATTTTGGAGAAATTGTATTTTTCACAAAAACAGAAAAAAAAAAAATAAGGTACAAGAGTGATTGAAATGTGGAAAAGAATTGAAGACTGATTTTTAAAAAAATAATAATGTTAACAGTGAGAATTATTCAAAAATTTGTTGATTTCAAATATATATATATATATATATATATATAATACATGCATACATATTCAAACCATTTATAATATACATTTTTTCTTTTTGTTCTTTTGTGAGATTCCTGTGGTCACCAAAAGTTAAAATGGATTATGCTTCCTAAATAACTAAAAATTAAAACAGGCCAGACATATATATCCATCTACACGCATACACAATAATTTTTATTATTACTTTGTTCCATTTAACAATTCAATGCTCTTTATTTCCAATAAAGAATTTCATTTACTTTGTTTGAAGAAATAAGTGGTTACCATTAAGATGAATTATATAGTGACCTTCCATCCTTTTTTTTTTTTCTTTAGAATTAATGTTTTATACAATTTAATATCAATAGAAATCACCATTTTTGCTATGTCATGTCATAAGCATTGAACAGAGATACAAATTAATGACCAATAAGAATTGCTTTAATATCTATAATAAAAAAAAAAAAAAAGAATGTTTGTGCTTATTCAGAAACTGATATCTCCAAACATCCCACAAAGAAAAATTCTATTATATATTTTTGTTTATATTGGATTTGTTCGTTATTTTTTTTTTTTTCTTCAAAAAAGAAAAACCACTGTTTCTATAGAAGTTGTAATCTCTAGCACACATTACTTCGTAATATTCATAAAGGCTTCCTAAGAAAAAAATACACGTCTATAATTAATATATTAATCATCATTCTTTCAAAGAAGCTTTATTATTTATATAGATAAAAACAATTTGGACAAGTTTGAAATAAGAAACCAAAATTTTGAATTAAAATCTCTAATCTCTCTTTAAAAGACATTTGCTGAATAAGTAGGTACTAATTAATCTGTATAAAGTTTTATGTTTAGGTAAGGGAAAATGCCTCTCAAATTGATAAATATATGCCAAGGAACATCATCTACCTATCACTTAAGAAGACGTCTTTCATACACTCGTATGGTTGGCAGCCAAAACACAAAAATTGAAAGAGAATATTCCTTTTTTTCTTTCAATTCTTGTATCCCCACCCGCCCCGCAACTCAATAATGTTTTCTCCCCCCACACACACACACACACTCTTTATCCACTTGTGTTTGTACTATTGATTTCACCAGCATCAGCCATCTTAGATACGTGTTAACCACATACCAGCAGGATGGTCATTTACTGACAAACAAACACATTATTTTTCTTACCCCTCCCCTCCATCTCTTTTCCTATGCTTGGTCACCATTGATTTCTTCCTGAAATTTATCACAACACATTCCTAACAGATAATTCTAACCCTCCCACAGACATTTTTGTTAATAATCTGAAAATTTCATAACAAAAATGTTTTTTTCTTTCTCTCCTTTTATCTGATAGTGTGTATAGGGTATTATGGATTGGTGGTAGTTTTAAGGTGTTGGTTCTCTTACCAAAAAAACAAACAAACAAAACAGAAATAACAATTTGCATAGCCATCTTTGACAAAGAAAAACTAAACCTGAGAAGGTGGACATCTGTGCATAGTTAATCAATAAAATGAACTTAAAGACAAGGAGGAACTTTGAAAGAGCCCCCCCCCGCCACTGTTCTCTAAACTTAGTGCCACTCTTTTTTCCTCCACCCATATATTATACATTTCTTTATCGCCCTTTACATTCTGATTCAATTTCTGCAAAATCCACACCTCAATGACCAATGAGGAAAAAACTTTCCTTTGCTACACAACACTTTTGGCTATGATTTTCTAAGATTTGAAAGAAAAGAAAACCCATTTTCTTATCTATAAACTGATAAAGATCTCCCCCAGCAAAATTTAAGTTTGTTACATAAAATTCATACTTCATCTTATTTTCTTTAAAAGATTTATAAAAAGAAAATCTTTCAAATAAAAGGTATGACCAAATTTGCATTAAAATTTTAAAAATCTAACAATCAACAAATTAAATTTGAATAAAAATTTCAGTACTTATTAAAAAAATTCTAATCATCAACATTTTTTTTTCTCTTGTGAATTCCTCCCTCCATTAAATTAATTTGATGATTTTTGTTTATTTATTCAAAAGTGCAAGAAATTGATTTTAATATATTCAAAAGATAATTCCCTGGATAAACAAACTCTTTTCTTTTCTTTTTTTTTTTTAAACAGTAATACCTGGCTTCATTAAGAAGACTTAATATGGTAATAAAAAATGGCCACTTAGTTTTATTTGCTAACTTATATGAGCAAATAAAACTAAGTTGTTAAAAAGAGCAATAAAAATCTTGTTGATTTTTGGTAGTTTTTTTTTTTATTGTAATGTTTTAATGTAAATTTTGTCATACCTACTTCACTATTTAATTACTGATGAATTTTTTTTTTTATTTGCTGGTTTAAATTTTAAAATTCAAGACATTTGTCATATTTATAATAAAATAAGATTATCTACTATTGACAACATTTTCATAACAAAAATTGCTTAAGCTATCATACACCATTGACTCTAAATATTGAGCTCTGAGGTATTTTGTTAAAAATTAGTTTGATCTCTATGAAAGCAACTTTGTTGTTCATAGATCCTGTGTGGTTTGTTGCGCAATATATACATATATTTATACATATATATATGTATCTTCACTTTAGCTTATACATAGAAAAATAAACCTAGAATTGTATAAAGTATCCACAAGTTTTTAGGCTATCAGCTTATACTTAAATACAGAATTTTTTAAAAAAAAGTTATACTTTATATAAGATGTGAACTCGCAGCCTTCCTATTATGAGTCAGATGCTTTGTGCCAGTGAACCAATTGTATTTTTATTATAAAAACATTTTCTGTCTAATTTAAAAATAATTATTATTTGGATTAAAAAAAAAAAAAAAAAAAAAAAAAAAATGAAAGTAAATAAGAATTTTTTTTTTATACTATATAGCAAATTGAGAGACATTAACCTTTGGTCTTTCTTTTTGGGTATCTGTCAATTAAGCTTCTAATATTTGCTTTATTTCCCATCACTATTTTACATAAGAAAGAAAAAATATTTTTCCCTCCATTTCTCCTTACATTAAAAAGAGGAGAAACAAAAAATAATGTTTATTTAATGGCAATAAAAAAATTTTTTTTTTTTTTTTATAGTTCCTTTTCATAATGTTTATATACATATCAAAAAAGCTTTAAACTTATAAAATAATTACATTTTCTATTCCTTGGATAACCTACTTCACTTGGTTATGAGCAAATTATTAAACATTCAACATAGATACATTTTTTGCAATAAGTGTATAATGCTTACTCTGGTTTTTCTATAGTCAAGACTTAAACATTTCTTAACATTATGAACAAAGAAAAATTATATTAATCTTCATTGCCTGGTAAATTTTAGTTTTTTTTAAGCTGTGTTTGCTCATTGTATACAGTGTATGTGTGATAAATTAGAGGCAGAACTGGTATTTCGCATGTTTCTTTGTTTTATTTTCTTCATTTTCTTTAATAGTCTAGGTTAAAAGAGTATCACAAGGCTGAACTTTTCTTTTTTTATAGACGTTATTTTTTCCAATGCTAGTATCGTCAGGAAATAAAAGTTTTGGTAAACCTGGCTGTTTACCAAAACTAGAAAAATCTGAATTAGTTTTTCTAGTTTTATCGGAAGTGGTAGTGTGTCACCACAACAAATAAGTTCAACTACATTCCTAGAACTTTTTGAACAACCCTCGTATAAGAAGGATGACTTTAAATCGTTGAATTTGTAAATATTTGAGCGTAGATTTATTCATATCTGCTTCAAATGTGATTCTATCATCAAACTTTTTTAATCTCTGATGATAATATCTGGACACTCTTTGCCACTCATATTAATGTTGCTTCTTTAGTCATAATAGAAACTAAGATTTGTAACTCTTAAATAAGTTGTCAGCTAGAATATTCTAGTTTTGAACTCATTATTTTGAATAATTAATGATTGACTTTAAAATTGTGTAGCTTATTTGGCTACAAATCTATTGGTTAGAATGCTCTTTTTACTATGAAATATAAAAATTCATTGGAGTTTCACATTAAAAAAGAAAAAATGATCTGAGTAATTTTGTCAGCTTTTTTTTTTTTAAGAATAATTGATTGAATCAAGGTTCAGCATTTGCTTCATTTATGATTAACCAATCCAGTTTCTTGTCACTTGCATGACTTGACCAATGAGCACAAAGCATCTTTTTTTTTTTTTTTTTTTAAATCATATTTTCCTTATGTCAATTTCTGCTTATTGAAGGAAAAATATTGTATACCTTTAAAATATTTTTATTTTTGTTTTCTTCTTTAAGTCTGTTCATAAAAATAATTCTTGATATTTTACCTTTGGGATGAAGAGTTTTGAAATTGTTGTTGGAAGTTTTAACATTTCTTACTGTTTGGAGTCTCAGTTGAGATATTTTTGAAGACATCTGCAGATGGAAAAGACAAGCAAATAAATAATAAGTGCCATAATCTATTTAAACAGGCAGTAAAATTCTATCATTCAGTTTAATTTTTCTTAATTATCTAAAGTTTGGAATTGTAGGCAATTTTATAGCTTATATGCCAAGTTTATCTTTTCTAATTTTTTGTTTTTCCTTTCAAAATTACCTTCAAATTAGAAAAAAAAAAAAAAAAGCGACAGAAATAAAATAAATGTCTATTTCTTAGAGAATTTCATTTGCTATTTATAAAGAGAGTTGTATTCTTGATTTTGTTAATTAACTATTGAAACAATTTTAATCACTTTAAAATATAATACCAGCCAAAGAATTTTTTTTTTTAAATTCAGTTATTTTATTTTATTACTTTGTTTTCATTGGCTTTCAGAAAATTGGTTCTGTTCATTCAAAGAATTCCTCAAACTATTAAACTTGTTTTTTGGGGGTTTTTTTTTATTGTTCTCACAACATTTTGACCAGTACATTCTCTGACCTTCTTTGGGTGAATAATATGCACCTCTGTAAGGTTCTATTCTATTTTGTTTTTTTAAGTTACAGATAATTCATGCCCCCTATGCCCTTGATATTGATATATATATATATATATATATATATATATATATATATATACACACATACAGTGTAACCCGGATATAAGTGCGTTGTTGGAACCTGAGAGGTCTCTTATATCCGGTTTTGATCTATTTTGTTTAGGTAACACAGGCTCTAATTTGGGACCAGAGAAAAACTCTCTTATATCCGGGTTACATTGTATTATACAGTGTAACCTAGATATAAGAGACTTCTTCTTCAGTCCTGACAACTCTCTTATATCTGGGTTACACTGTATATATCATTCAATGACTTGAGTATTACAGTAAAACCTCTAATGATAGTTAATTTGGATATCCCATGGATAGTAAAAGCCAAAGCTAACAGCAAATTATGTTTACTAGGTATGTTCAAAAGGTTTCCCTCAGGACATGGAAATTAAATATGGTAATGGGAGAGATATAAAACTATCAAGTGCAGTCTTATTGGAATTTATTAAATTGGTTTTAGGTATTTATTTGATTTGAGAGAAAATAATTTATTATTCTTTACAGATGTTTTATTATAATTTATTTGGTTAATACCTTTTTTTGAAAAATTATGGAAATAAGTTTTTTTTTTTTCTTTCTTTCTTTAGAATAATAATAATACACAAACAATTTGAGAATTCAGTTAATATATTTTTTAATATGAAGCGGACATCCTTTGCGAAACTGCCCCACCCCTCAAATAAAAGAATGAAGGGACAAAACTGGATGTAAGAAGAAAGGAAAAAAAAAAATGCCCAGATAAAGGCAGCAGACCTCTTGGAAAAAATTTGTAGAAATGTCTTTTAGTCCAGGTTAAAAACACAGTAAGAAAAACCCAAAGCTGAAATTTTTTTAGACCTTCTTTTTCTCAGGATGAGAAGTTTTGGTAATTGGGCCAGATTTTGGCCAATTTACTAAAATTTTCTCATTCCCAAATGATACCTGCATCAGAAAAATTAGGTCTTAAAACAAAAACAAAAACAAAAACAAAAAAAAAAGTTCAGCTTCAGGTTACCCTTACCATGTGTTTAACCTTGGCTGTTTGTTTTTGCATTTAGTTTTTTACATTTGGGTTGAGAAAAAAAAATTTGATCTTTTGAAATGTAAATATTTCTTTTATCTTTTCTTTATCCATTTTAAATTATTTTGATTTCGATTCCATTGTTTTTCTTCATTTTTTATTGTTTCTATTTTCAAAATATTCTCCCCCTCCAACTCTCTTTGCTACTTTTTTTTTTTTTTTTTTTTACATTGTTATTTTTAGGGGAAACAGCATCAAAAAATTAATAGAAAAAAAAAATAAATAAACCTCCACTATTTGGCTATTCCAACTGTCAGTTTTCATTAAAATGGTCGGTGTTTCCTGCCTTAAATATTGTTTTCATTTTTGTTGTTTATTCCTGGTTGATTCAATTAAAGAACTTTAATTTTTCCATTAATCAAACCATTTTAATTTATCTTTGGTAATCTTCTTAGCAGACACTGTTGCCAGTGGCAAAGAACTGACCACTATTTGCCCCCTCTCTTGCTCTCTCTCCTTTAACTTTTTTTTTTTTTTTTGTCCACCAAAAAAGACAGACAAACTGCTACTTTGGATGTCAGGATCTTCAACTTGTGTAAAATTTCACTGCTACTTATTTGAAAGAAATTTAGAACACTGAGGGAGGAGAAGCAGACCGACACTATAGTTAGCAAGCAATCAAGCAAAAATGTTCCAGTTTAACACATGTTGATCAGACTGACCATAGAGAAGATCAAAAAAAAAAAAAAAAAAAAAAAAAAAAAAACACAGTATTAAATTGTTTTGGCATCATTTTGTGAATGTGTATCTTAATTACTTGTATTGTGAAACCATCTGTTAAGACTGTTAAACTAAATAAACTTCTATTATGCAAACCTACTAATACGTTTTTTTTGTTGTTTACTTCTTCACTTTCAGAGATATAAGCTTAAAGTTGGTTGGATGGTTTGGTTGGGTTTCTTTGTTTAATAGCATATCAACTCTTTTTAGGTTATTTAATGCCAAAGACATTCTCCTAGAAGAACAGTAGTGGTACTATTTAACCCATAGCTGGGAGGATAAGGGAGTTCATACCTTTCCCAAGGGTATTTTCCTGAAAGTGAACGTAATAGCGCGACTGGAGTACGAACTCGCGTACTACGATTCTGCAGTCCATCGCTTTAAGCATTACACCACGAGGACACCCCCTCTTGGTTGGATGGTTTTATGGTACATCAACCCTCATTATGTTGTATAGCCATATACATATATACGTATACAAATATAAGCAGAAACATAATCAAACGTTGATATACGAACTTCAATGAACAAACACAGTTCTTTATAAAAATATATCTCTCACACTTTATTCTCAAAAGGGTGATGTTTGTTGTGTGTGAGAGATGAGCTGGAGACAGGGACAGACTGCTATATTGACCCAAACCTTTTCTCTTGACCATAGCAGCACTTCTTCCTCATCTTGGCTGGGTAGCTTAACCGTGGGTCACTGAAGGTCGCAAAGCCCTCTGCTGCTGGCTCTCACTTTGGCATCCTGTCTCCAACTGAACTTGAACCGTCTGGGCACCTGGTTATATTATTGTCTAACGTCCACCTGCTTCCACTGTTCTTCTGCTTATTTATACTGGTGCATCTCTTGATTGACAGCTCAATCGAGGGTCAATATATAACAATTGGATTATTTAATGCCACATTGTAATAATAATCACATTTCCAAAAATTTTCATATATGTATTTACCCAACCACTCCACCATGAATAGAATGCACAGTACAGTTGGTTTGAACTCAGTTTGCCTGTAATCTAAAGAACCCAGTCTGCCCTACTCATAGGTGGATTCACGTATTTCCTTAGGGCATTAGAACTATGTGAAACACAAACAGCTTCTACCAGGGTTTGAACCTGGATTCCCAATTCCATTTTTTATTACACTAAGCATTCTTCACACTTTTAAGTAACAATACTTAATACAAATAGTTATGCGGTTTCAAGTATTCCTATCAAATACTAATAATTTTCAAACAGATTTATTTGATCTATAGATGGGACCCTAACATATACTACTACTCCAGATTAAAAGTCAACCTGGGAATAATGACAATGAAGATTAATTTATGGTATCAAGTATTCCTATACTAATAATTTTCAAACAGATTTATTTGACCCCCAAATGGGTTCCTAACTGTTTGGTTTTATGGCACATCAACCATTTTAGGTTATTCAGAGGCAAATACTGTTTATGCATATATATATATATATAGAAATACATATGATTTGTAAACTCATTTTATAGATAATATTTTAAAATGAGCCTGAGCTCTTTTTTTCACTCAGTTAAATGTTTTTCAAGTATTGCTATTAGCACTAATTATTCAATTCAACATGGTTCATTTGTTTTCACACAGTTAAATGGTTCCAAGTATTGTTATTTATCACTAACAATTCAATATCAGTCATTTGTTTACACACAGTTAAATGACCATTTTAGCATTTATTTGTTTAAAAGTCAAACAATTCTATTTGACTCATAGATAGGACCCTTTCAAATGCTACCTCTCCAAGCCAAAGTGGACCTGGAAGTGATGGCAATGAAGGGGTACTCTACATTCCCCAAAGCTCCAGTATTACTAATTTTCAGATTGTTTAGTGTCATATCTCATTGGCCTAATGGGTAGAGTGTTCGCCAGGTCATGTCATACCAAAGAATTTAAAAATGGTACTTGATACCTCTTTGCTTAACATTCAGTAATATAAGGTACGTATCAAGAGTAAAGAGGAGCAATCCAGAGAAAGGAGTAGCGCCCTCCCCTATACCACAGTGTAGTAGCTATTGAAAAGGGAGCCTTCTGGTCACCCTCGAATACCGTCACCAACTTCTTACTTACTAGTATCATATCTAGGACACTTGCTGGGATAGTCTTACCCCTCTGCAGAGATGCAGTTGGTGTATTCTACAGCCAACTGGGCGACTCGTTGGAGGGGGGGGTCTACACCCCCAGCCAAATGGTCTACCTAACAGGGAGTAATATCAATGGAGGAATTACTATGCACCCCAGAGCTACAGAACAGGAGCCTCACTACTGGAAGTAGTTTAGTGTAGCACTAAACTATATCCGAGACACAGAAGTCTAAATAAGAATCAAATAATGTCAAGTCATGAACTGCTGACAAATATTTGATTCATCATTGTTTTTTGGCTAATGTAATGATATCATCAGTCAGTTTTCTAAGCTTCGGACAGTCAGCCATGACATGCCAAGGACTCCTATAAACACAGATGTTTATATTTAAAACAAATTCTGATATTTCAGGATGGAATTTTTTAATATCAGTATAACCTCAAGCTATGTTGAGTAACATGACAAAAAAAAAAGCTGCCAACTATTGTTGGTTGGTTGTTTTATGGTATATCCAACCTTTCTCTGATCATCTAACGCCAAATTAAATTTCAAACAATTCAGTTTAGTATAAGTGTAGTTTTTTTCGTTTACAAACATTTAAATGTCAGAACAGTTCTATTTCAAACAATTCAGTTTAGCATAAATACACAGTTTAGTTCTATTTGACCCATAGATAGGACCCTTGCTGGTGCTACCACTCTGCACCAGAGTGGACCTGGGAGCAATGAATGGGTACTCCACATTCCCCAAAGCTCCAGTATTACTGGAAGCTCACCATCAGATTGTTTAGTGTCATATCTAGGGCATTCGTAGAGAAGCAGTTGGTGTATTCTACAGCCCCAGCCAATTGAGAAATATATTGATCAGAATTAAGATACTCTATGAATATTCAGTACTGTCAAATCACATTGATCAAACGTAATATGAAAATTTCCTTCAATATTTGCCTTTTCTAACAGTCAAATGACAGGCGAAAAGACAAAATTTGAGAATATAAGAGTATCTGTATATATTCTTTGCATACAGTTGAAAATAAAAGTAAGTAAAGTTGGCAACTGTAATCAAGGGTGACCTGAAGGCTCCCTTTTCGATAGCTACTACACCAAGGTGTAGGGGAGGGCACTACTCCTTTCCCTGGATTGCTCCACTCTACCCTTGATCCTTACCTTATAATGCTGAGTGTAGCAAAGTAGCATCAAGTACCGTTTTTTGAGTCTTGGGTATGACTCGACCTTGGATTGAACCCAGGTCTCCCGGGCCATTGGCGAACCCTCTACATACACTTAGTATCAATTATTTCTATTTTATACAAATAATTTACACAATTACATGGTCTTTAAGTGTTTCTATCCGATGCTTATAATTTTCAAACAGGTTTATTTGACACTTAGAGGGGTCCCTATTACTCCAGGTCATAGTGGACCTGGGAATAATGCCAATGAAGGAAGTGACTCCAAAGTGCTACCAAACTGGACTCTCACTACTGGATGCAGTTTAGTGTCATATCCAGGGTATCCCTTGGGGGTGGGGGGTCTTACATCTCTGCTGGGGATGCAGTTAGTGTATTCTTGGCCCTGCCAATAGAAAATGTAAATCTGGTTGGTTGGGTTTTATGGCATATCAACCTTTGTAGGTTATTTAATGCCAAGTCCATTTTTATGCAAGTAGTTCTATTTCAAACAATTCAGTTTAGCATGAGTACACAGTTTAATTGTCAAAAACATTTCTATTTCAAGCTATCCAATTTATTTAAACAGTTCTAATTCAGTTAATCCAGTTTAGTATAAGTACAGATTTTGTTTACACACAGTTGTGTGTCAAAACAGTTCTATATTAAACAGTTCAGTTTAGTCTAAGTACAGTTTCAATGTCAAAAATAGTTTCATTTCAAACAATTCTGTTTAGAATGAGCATGCAGTTTAAATGTAAGTACAGTTG
Source organism: Sepioteuthis lessoniana (assembly GCA_963585895.1). Taxonomy (NCBI): domain Eukaryota; kingdom Metazoa; phylum Mollusca; class Cephalopoda; order Myopsida; family Loliginidae; genus Sepioteuthis; species Sepioteuthis lessoniana. The sequence goes on from OY757919.1 coordinate 16,034,249, forward strand.
AAATACAAATGTTTTTAACAATTAAAGCTATTCCATATAGTCAAACAGTTCTAATTCAAACAATTCAGTTTAGCATAAGTATGTAGTTAGTTCCATTTAACCCATAGATAGAGCCCTATCAGGTGCTACCATTCTGGACCAGAGTGGACATGGGAGCAATAGCAGTGAAGGGGTACTCCGCATTCCCCAAAGCCCCAGCATCACTGGAACCTCACGATCAGATTGTTTAGTGTCATATCTAGGACAGTCATTGGTAGTGGGGATCTTACCCCTCTGCAGAGGTGCAGTCGGTGTATTCTACAGCACCAGCTGACTGGGCTACGTAAATCTGGCCTTTCACTACTTTGGTACTTGTCCAGTATATCCCATAGGGGAAAGTCTTTGATTGTGTCATTATTTGAGAAGATAAGAATATAGCTATATGGTTAAGGTAACTGGTCAGTTTTTATAACTGAATTGGTAAAGTATTGTTAAAACTTGAATCCAATCCACTCGTTCCAGAGTGAATCTTATATGTACAAATTCGAGTTGTAAAAATTTAACCATCATAAAGTGCTAATATTACATATTGACATTTGGCAGACCTGTCAGTTAGCGATTTCGTAAGCAGGATGCACCTGCATAAACAAGGGGATGGTGGAAAGGAATCACATGAGTTGGGAACCGAAAGGAAAATGCATTGGCATTGAAAATATTATATAGGCACACAGTTTCAGCCTCCCCAGGACATGCGGTTAGTCAGGAGGAGCAGTTAGAGTCGAAAAGCAGTCAGCGAGTGCCAAGTGGGAGTCGGCGGCCAGGCTACCTCAGCCGAGAAGCAGAAAAAGCAGTAAGTGGAGCTCTGGATATAGCAGTCCTGTGTTTGTGTCCTTCGTCTCTGTCCCTCTCTCTCTCTCTCTCTCTCTCATGTTGTTTTGTAAATAAACACAAAGTACATAAACTGGCTCATTGGCCTAATGGGTTAAGTGTTGGCCAATGGTCCGAGAGACCTGTGTTCAATCCCAGGTCACGTCATATCAAAGACTTTTAAAATAGTACTTGATACTTCCTTGCTTAACACTCAGCAGTATAAGGTACGTATCAAGGGTAAAGTGGAGCAATCCAGGGAAAGGAGTAGTGCCCTCCCCTACACCTCGGTGTAGTAGCTATTGAAAACGGAGCCTTCTGGTTTGGTTTGGTTTCTTAGTTTAATGGCATATCAACCTTCGTGGGTTATTTAATGCCAAAGCCATCCTTCTAGAAGAACAGTGGTGGTGCTACTTAACCCATAGCTGGGAGGATAAGGGGATTCATACCTTTCTCAAGGGTATTTGTCTGAAAGTGAACGTAATAGCGCAACTGGAGTTCGAACTCACTTACTACGATTTCGCAGACCATCACACCCTCGGTGGAGGTGCCCGTGGTGTAGTCGTTATCGCCGTAGGAAATGAACGCGGCGATACGAGTTCAAATCCTGGACGAGACCGATTGCATTTCACATAGCACTAATACCCTTGCGAAAGATATGAATCCAATTATTGTCCCTCCAGCTATGGGTAAATAGTAGGACAGACTGGGTTCTTCAGCCTTGGTTAGGCAACTAGTCTAGGAGAAGGAAAACTCTGAATTCAAACCTGTTAAACACCGCTTAAAAATTGACCTTGTGTCATATCCTGCCCGAGCGGAGGGGTTGGGTAAATAGTACCATTACACCCCCGGAGCCTTCTGGTTGCTCTCGACTACGATCGCCAACTTTACTACTTTTTACATATTTTTATAAACGGAAATGTTTGGGTCACTTTCTATATGGCTATACAACACTAACAGGTATTGTCGATTCTCACTAATAATTCTGTTAGATATCAATTATGATCCCCAGCAAAATATTTTATTGACCCACAGATGGGACCCTAACAGGTACTACTGCTCTAGGTAAGAATGAATTTGAGAGTAATGGTAATGAAGGTGTATTCCATATTCACCAAACTCCAGACTGGAGCCACATCCTCAGATGAAGTTTACCGTCATGTCCAGGACAAAAACTTGGAATGAGATGATATTCAATAATGTTTGTGTATCCAATTTTATCCTATTTACCCAACCCCTCCGCTCGGACAGGATATGACACAAGGTCAATTTTTTTAAGCAGAGTTTAACAGGTTTTAATTCAGAGTTTTCCTTCTCCGAGACTAGTTGCCTCACCAAGGCTGAAGAACCTAGTCTGTCCTACTATTTACCCAGAGCTGGAGGGAGAATAATAGGATTCATACCTTTCCCAAGGGTATTAGTGCTATGTGAAATGCAATCAGTCTCGTCCAGGATTTGAACTCGTGTCGCCGTGTTCATTTCCTACGACGATAGCAATTACACCACGGCCACCTCCCAAACGACGATAACAATTACACCACGGGCACCTCCCAATAATGTTTGTGTATAGATGAAATTTCCCAAGAACTAGAATTTCAAGTAAGAACTGAAACTGTCAAGACATTAGCATTGCTAAAATTGCCAAGAATACTTACAATAGTCTTGGAGAGATGAGTTAAATAGTACCACTAACGTTCTTTTAGAAGGATGGATTCGGCATTAAATAACCCAAGAAGGTTGATATGCCATTAAACAACAAACAAACTGTGAAAGGTAGGAGAAACCTAGATTCACCAGGCAATTAGTTAAGAAGGTATTTAACCAACATCCCGCCAAGTCAGTATATGACTGAAGAACAAGACTCATGCAGCTGGACCAAAAATACTTCTGGGAGCACTGAACAATAAACCCAACTCTGCAAAGCGGTCATAGCCAGGGAGGAATACACACTCAGGTCAGGAAATCAGTAACCACTCATGTTTCAGACAAGTTATGTAAAAATTTTGTTAAGGAACTGGTGATCCTGTTTCACCGAACAGCAGCAGCTCCTCGTTCGGCGTCTAGTTTCAACTCTCTAACTTTCTTCGAAATCCCCAAAATCCTCCGCACGCTTCTGGTGCGTGACGTCACCCGCACTTTGTCACCCGTTCCATCATCTCAGGCTATTGTGACATCTCTGAGTGACAAGTCTGCTCTGTGCGCTGGCGCGCGTTACCACCTGCATCAAGGTTGCACCCAACCAACCTATGCGCCGAGCCGAAAGGCCCCCAGCCCAACTAAACCCAAAGGCATGAACCGAAATCCCTCGGCCATTATATTACAAAGGTACTGTCTTCAAGCATAAAGTATGTAAGTTCACGATGTCCAGTAAACTTATTTTAGGCTATTTACTCAAGTTATGGAATAAATGTGGATAAACAATGTACACACACACACACACACACACACATATATATTAGATATCATACAATAACTGATGTTTGTACAACAGCATTGCTTCCAACAAAGCCTTCATTAGATGATGACTCTGGGTTCAGGTATGGCTTCGGGGCCGAAGCATCATTACCACTAGCCCAGAGCGCCCCAGCAGAATCTCACAGCACCAGACTGTCAGATTGTTGTCACTCTATGGGATTGCCATACCCACGCTGATGCAATTAGAGCCTTATCTTGGATCTTTTTCATATATTTCCTCTTGTCTGATGGAGGAAGCTCTGCATCCGACTTTGATAGGAAATACATTTGTTATCCAGCCATTTCTGACACATTGTTCTCGCAGATCCTCATATTTTTCCAACTTACGCTGATGTGCCCTGTTGAAATTTTCTTCAAAAGGGATCATTAACTCAATAACGAAAACTTTTTGCTTTAACGGACCAAATGACAATATCTGGACGCTTTGTTGTTAACGCTATTTCAGTTGGAAATATGAAGTTATCAGTTGCATTGTGCCAGTCCGTGCAGCCCTCAAGCAATGATGGTTTACGCATATTTTTACGTGCAAATTTCGAAATATTTCCTTCTTTAACGAACTGAATTGCTCTGTTGTTGATAATATTTAGAGCTTTATTGGCAGTCTCAAAACACATTTTCGAAGCCTCAGCAAAAATCTCTAGGAGTTCGTTATGTCTCCAAGTGTAGCTTCTTAGAGCGTACTCGCATCCAGTGAGAATATGTTTGAGGCTCGCAGTTTTCGCACATGCTCTGCATCGGTCGGATGTAGTTAAGTATGAAGGTTGACTGGTGTTGGTAAGACGTCGTAGACTGCTTTTATGAGGAAACTTAATTTCTTTGGTTCCATGTGCTTGAGGTCGCTCCATGTAACAGCTCTGTCTTTTGCATTCTCCCAGTTGGTCCATACGCCCTGTTTCCTTTGTCCTACAGCTGCAGGAAAACGCCTAACTTCCTCAAGATGATGAATTTCTTCCAATGCCATTTTTCTCCTGTTTAATGTGGATTCTTTGGACCACCAATGCTGTGGATGTAGGCCTAGACCCGCTTTTTCATTTGCCACAGTGCCAATTATTTCTTCCATCCTAAGGGCTGATTCTGCATTCTCAACAGCTATTTTTGCCTTCCATTTCTGACCAATTATCACAGAAGGCTGGGCTTTCTTCACCAGCAGGTCGGGAGAGTCACGCAGCATCTGGAAAAGTCATGCTTTTCCGAATTTATATTCCTCAACAAGTGACAACGTCAGAAGTTTTAGTTTTGTTGATGAACTATATAGTGCCATGTTTGTTAAGGAGTTAGGTACTCCCAACCATTTTTAAAATAAATTTACTGATTAACTGCTCCATTGTTTCAACTTTTGTAAGTGATACCCCATATATCTGCCATGGCCACACTAATCTAGGAATTAATCCAAAGTAAATACACCATATTTTATCTTTGTTCATGATGTCAATCAGTAAGTGGTAGGGAGTAGCAGTGACCGAGACTCTTGATGCTTTTTTTGCGGATTGTGGGGATTTCGTTTCCATCAACAGAAAACTTTATTTCTTTGCAGCTTCCTTTAAGTAACGATAAACTTGGGCACATTGAAGGCTTTGTCTTCATAGCAGCCCATTTGAAGAGCTCTTGGAGGCAGGTCACTAGCTGTTCCATGTGTGATCTGGATTCTGCAATTAAGGTTGCATCATCCATGAAAGCCTTCATAGATGGACCGGTTATTTGATTGATGTTGACATTGGCACTACGTAATATCATAGCCATTACCAATATGAAAAGTAGTGGAGAGATAATACAACCCATCATGATGCCAATATTCAATTTTTGCCAGTTAGTTGAATATTTATTATTAGAAAACCTCACTTAAGTATGTTTAAAGTACGTTGATATGAGGTTTTTAATGTCCTCTGGAATCCAAAGAACTCCATTGCTTTCTCAAGTAGTTGATGTCTTACTGAGCCATATGCATTTTCTAGATCTAACCAAATGACGTGGAGTTCGGTTGTTTCATTATTTTTGCAGTTTTTATTCGGTCCCACAACATATATATGAAAAGCAAAATATTCAAAATTATTTATTTTTATATAATATGCAAATGTTAAACATTCAAACTTTTGTTTGTTTTGTTAGATCATCTTTTGGGTGATGCTGGAATGCAATGTATCACTCGAAAAAGCCTTAGCTACCGTTCCCGATACGTCCGCACAGCTAGGGGCACGTCAAAGCCCTAGCATCACCAATTCACTCGCTCGACTTCACATACCTTAGCCAAGGTTACCCTGTCTGTTCGTTTGGTTCGCAGTTCTAAGGCACGGTTAGGTCTTAGTCATCTCACCCGCTCGACTCTACGTGA